>OX387335.1:11404662-11984662 GCA_947562085.1 Eudonia lacustrata | reverse complement strand
TGTAAATTCAAAAGAAATATTTTTGTAATTATTTTCAGTTACTATGAAACAGCATAAAGTATTATGCGTTTATAATGCTTTATTTAATTTTACTTTGATTAGGCAAGTGTTATACCCTGTGTGGTGCCGGGGATAAAGAATTGCACCACCCCATCTAAACCCGTGGGTGTCGTAAAAGTCGACTAAGGGACCATTCCAGAGGATGGGCAGCAGCATCTCTCGGAGGTTACCTTCAACCTACTGCGATCGCCAACCCGCCTGCCAAGCGTGGCGATTACGGCAAATACCCCCCATGATACCCTTGGGGGAGGCCTTTGTCCAGCAGTGGACGTCTTTTTGGCTGAGATGATAGGCCAGTGTAATATTAATTCTGTGGATTAAGCCCAGCGTTGGGGTGTTTATAGGCAGCTGTTAAGGACTTGCGATAAAACATTCTTAAAAATCGAAAATCTGTTATACAGTTTAGGCTACAGTAGCTTTTATGAATGCCACTATGCCATCGGTTCGTAAGTCTACTCTGGGCGGGAGATCTTGTACTGAGAAGAACCGGCGACAAACTTTAAGAGCATTTCTTTCTTGTTTTTAGATCGAAAATGTGAAGGATGGGTGTGCGCCGGAGCCTATGGACGCGTCGGGGGACGCTTCCTGCAGCATGGCGTCCTGCGCGTACTCCGGCGATGTGTATCTGTGGAACTTCACCAGGTAATGTGGCTTGTACAAGTATGTATACCCCATTTCTATTATCATTCATCATCATCATACAGGAAGGAAATATTGTTTATTTATGTGGTGTAAGAAAAAAAATTTCATTGGCTAAATGCTTTTGCAAAGCCATAAAAAAAAAATTAAAAGTAGTGAAAAAATTCAGTGTTTACGTCAGCCTTCCCGGTAGCATAATGGTCAGTGCAGCCGCCCGGATTGCGGAAGACCCAGGTTCGATTCCTGGCTGGGTCGGGTAAACATTAATTTTTGTCACTATATTTTATAATTATTATTATTAAATATTTATACAATTTATAAAATACAATGAAAAAATTAAACGCCTACCCGACCCAGCCAGGAATTTATAAATTTATAAATTTTATATTAAATATTTTTATTAAATTTATTTAATTATTTAATTTATTATTTATATTAAATATTTTATAAATTTTATAAATACTTAACCTTTTTACCGCCAACAACTTCTATAGAAGTTCGAGATTTTCGTGCCGTCCACGCCAGCACTTCTATAGAAGTTCTTCTTTGTACCCACTTTATTAAAATACATTTATACGTTGGCGTACAGCGGGACATCGCGTGCAGGATAGTTGGGCGGTGAAAAGGTTAATTTAGCTTCAGTGCAGCAATTAGCATTTGAAAATAAAAAGTAAATATTATTATTATTGTAAAAAAAATAAAAATATAAAAAAAGAACAAAAAAATTAACCCTAATTTGAAATGTCCCCCAGCGAGGTTCCCCTAGCCTCCCTCCCCGGTCACGGGCCGTCCCGCGTGGCGCGCGTGGAGTTCCACCCATCGGGGCGGTTCCTCGCCGCCACCGTCTACGACCACTCCTGGCGGCTGTGGGATTTGGAGACCAGTGAGTGATCACCCATCTCATACCGCACACCGTTATGGTACCTTAGCATTTACGATTGTACATTATTATGATAGGATATAGTACAGGATACTGAGTGGTGACTAGTGTGCACGCACACCCATCTTATTGCACACCACTGTTATGGTACCTTAGCATTTACGATTGTATGACATGCTGGATATTTGTCTTGGTAAATTTAAATTATTTGATGTATGTAGGTACGAGTGTATTGCATCTTTTGCTAATGAAAGTCAAATTAAGTAGTTTTTTTTTAACCATTATAATTTATAAATTTTAACAAAAGCCAAAAAAAAACAATTTACTACTGCGTTCCTTGCACGAACGTCTATCGCAATAAGATGTAAGACATGCTATTTTTTTGCAAGTTATTTAATTAATACAAAAAAAAATAAGATAGAGTCTGATTATTATTTTCCAAAACTTCTACAATGGGACTAACTAAATAAACTTTCCTACACTCACACCAATTATCTAGCCCAAGAGAAGCTTCGTCATGAAACTCGTTAAATGGTTACTAGACAACGGATAAACATACTTAAAATACTTAAATACATACTTATTATACATAGAAAACACCCAGACCCGAGACAATTTAGAAATACAATAATTTCTAAATTGACCCGACCGGGGATCGAACCCGGGACCTCCTCTGCAATCGTTTAAAGAATTGGCCGATCATTATGTAATAAATAAATATACCTGACTCGATCAGAGTGTATGGAACAGCTGAAAATAAAATTCAGCTGTTCCATACATTTTGGTCGAATGAATATTGTTTTTTTTTAATTTTTCATTTTCATTTCATTTGCTTTAAATTGAATGCTTGGCGCACAGAACGCAGGCGATCAAAAGATTAAAGATTTTTTTAGTAATTAAATAATATGGTGTATAATTTCTCAGCGACTGAGGTGCTTCATCAAGAAGGCCACGCGAAGCCTGTATACAGCGTGGCGTTCCAAGGAGACGGCTCGCTAGCCGTCACTGGGTAAGTGGCTAAGGAATCCGGGTGAAGTGCTTACACCGTCTGACTTATCAGCACTTATTTATTAAAAAAACTTTTTAAAACTTTTTTTTTAATAGTTAGTTCGGAAAATGACTTCATCCCACCTGATGTTAAGTGGAAATGGAGTCCAGACGCGAAGACAACTGGTGCAGCGTGGAAACAAACGTAGCATCTGTTAACCTCACTCTGCCCGCCCACATGGTGCTTCTTCACGCCTCTCTTGAAGGACCCCATATCATAGGAAGGAGGGAAAACGTGTGCTGGTAGACTATTCCATCTTTTGGAGGTGCGACAAAGAAACGAGTCACCAAATTTCTTTGTGCGCGATGGGATATTTGAGACCTATTAATCATATAAGTTTGACCGTAATTCATTACATTTAAATGCTAAAGTAGACCTTAAAAAAATCTTAAAAAGGGTGTTCAAAAAACTAGGTTTGGTGTAGGGTCTTGCGCACGGGGCGCTGCGTGATGTATAAACACGCATTGGAACATATAGTCCGTCAAAAGCAACATTATGTACAGTCGGCGGCAGATCAACCTACCCAAATCTGTCAAATTTCTCCAATGAATATTGATCCTTATAACCAAACATTAAAGTTCAAAATTGATTGTAGAAAGACAGGTTTGGGTAGGTTGATCTGCTGCCGTGTGTACAGTCAACAGCAAAGGTAACTGATGATTGGTCAAGTCTCAAAATATGAAATCAGTAAAAATCAAAACTTTTTAAACGCATTTCGTAAAACCTTCGGGTGTCTACCTAGTACCTGCAGACTTTGACTGTAGTTATATAGAAAATACCGACTTACACTATCGAAACTTAATTTTGAAATCTAGTAAACATCATCTACTTTTGCTGTTGACTGTACCTACATGTTATGATTTATGTTAATATTTGTATGATTTTTAAATTTTGAATAATCATTTATAATAAATGTATGATGTGTCCTAGCTAGCAGCCTGTGTTAAACCGTCTCTGTGGTCTAATGGTTAAGACTATCGGTTTAGACACAGAGGTGCCGGGTTCGATTCTCAGCGGGTACATTTTGTGTTCTCGGTATGGTTGGTGGTAGGGCTTGTTCGCCCGCCTGGCTAGCTACCACCATCTTATCTAAATATGTCGCCATAACATCAATTGTTTGTAGCATTGTTGTGTTCCGGTAGCTAGAGATAAGATAGCCAGTGCCTTATTAGCATAGATCGGAGTAGGTAGAGCTATTTTATGTACTTGCCATATGATAGAATAATATGGATATTCCCCGAATGAATGTGAAAGCATACACTTCCTATTAGTATAAGGACGGGTTTAAGGACAGTAGCATAAATAGATACTAAACTTGATTAATTAAACCACATATATTTTTTATGTAACAATTTCTTATATTTATACAAGAATCACATAATCGAATCTCGGTGTAATAGTCGGAATTTCGTGAAATATCCATATGGATGGAGGTAACTCCATGAGGAGCTCGATGGCGCAGTGCTTAACGCGCCCGGTCTGCGATTGCTAAGGTTAAGTAACTTTCGCAAAGGCCGGTCATCGGATGGGTGACCAAAACTTTATCATCTCGAGCTCCTCCGTGCTTCGGAAGGCACGTAAAGCCGTTGGTCCCGGCTGCATTAGCAGCCGTTAACAACCACCAATCCTCACTGGGCCCGCGTGGTGGTTTATGGCCCGTTCTCCCTATCCATCCATAGGGAAGGCTCGTGCCCCAGCAGTGGGGACATAAAATGAGCTGATGATGATGATGATCCATATTAACATCAATGTTTGCGGTCAATGAACCTAAATAGCTCTACCTACACCGATCACTGCTCATTAGTAAGGATTAAGCCGTCAAATATTAATTAAAAAAAACTTTGGTAAAACAAGTTTACTGCTGGACGTCTGCCTCCCCCAAGGATCTCCACAACGACCGGTTTTGTGGTGCCCGCATTCAGGCCTTTACCAGATCGTCGGTCGGCCCATCGGTCTCATTCTCACTTAGGGTGACTTTTATCACCGTCCAAACCGTTTGAGATGACTGCCGTGATACAAACGAACAATTCTTACTATTGGACCAACTCCCTAACTCGAAAATAAAATTTAGCTGTTCCAATACTACATATACCCTGTGTGGTGCCGGGGATAAAGAATTGCACCACCCCATCTCTTCCCGTGGGTGTCGTAAAAGCCGACTAAGGGACCATTCCAGAGGATGGGCAGCAGCATCTCTCTGAGGTTACCCTCAACCTACTGCGATCGCCAACCCGCCTGCCAAGCGTGGCGATTACGGCAAATACCACTCATATTTTGGGGGAGGCCTTGGTCCAGCAGTGGACTTCTTTTGGCTGAGATGATGATACATATTGTTTTCTAAAGTTTACGCGAACACTACACATTGAAACGAAACAACTTTTACGGATCTACTCGCGTTTATTTTACACATCATTTATTTAATGTTTATCCTGACGTTTCGAACCCTTTGCAATTGCTTTGAAGTAATGTGTAAAATAAACGCGAGTGGATCCGTAAAAGTTGTTTCATTTCAATGTTCCATACATTTTGAAATGTTTATATAATTTTTAACGCAAATTTTGTTGCGAACAAATTACAAAAACACAAATGTTGAAAAAATTTCCACGAGCAGGATTTGAACCCGCACCCTTCTGACATACCGGGTCAGGTGCTCTCCCAATTGAGCTATCGTGGTTCTAACCAGCCCGCCGAAATTATTCAACACTATTTACTTTTTACTTTGAAAGCTAAAGGCGCCCATTCAATGTCAACAACTACCGTCATTAACATCTGATCATAATATTTTTTTTTCCATACATTTTGGTCGAATGAATTTTGAATTTTAAATAAGCGGCATGGACGCGTTCGGGCGCGTGTGGGACCTGCGCACGGGGCGCTGCGTGATGTTCCTGGAGGGGCACCTGGGCGCCGTGCTGGCGGCCGACTGGGCACCGCAGGGGTACTGCCTCGCCACCGCCGCCGCCGACCACCAGGTCAACCAGTGCACCTGTTCCAAAATAATTCAATGTATGGGATTCACATGAGATTGACCACGTCATTTAGCAAGGCTTAAGTCAATCCCATACGTTTTATTCTTTTCGAACTTCGCTATCGTTTTCTTAATGTTATATTAGGTTCTTACTTATAAAATTGACGTTTTTTATTAAGATTTTTTATAAAATTATATTTTTCGTACTAACGTTTAATTTTCTTAGCATCTATTTATGTTAACACTATAAAAATTGTAGAGTAGTGTGTTTGTTTCACTAGCTAAATATAGCAGACATTAGAAAGAAAATATAGGCACAAAATGAATAATTACTGTTATTACTGAAGCCTAAATAACATAATCCTAATTAAAGGTGTATAATAATATTAACAACCGGTATTGACTTTTAGAAGTAATGCACCTATTAATAAGTGAGAAAAAAACGTCAATTTCATAGGTAAGAAAAGAACCTATTACATTTACCGTTATTTTTAATGTGTAACATCTTTCGTCTCGCTTTCTTGCAATTTGTGGGTGTGATTTCGTGAAATGGGACGGAAGTGTGTAACGGGAAGTCTCGGGGAAGCGCGCGGTATTGCATCTCTCTCTGATTGATTGATTTACTTTGAAAGCCAAAGGCGCCCATTCAATGTTAACAACTACCGTCATTAACATCCGATCATAATATTTTTACAAATACTAAAGATCAGTTAAGAAGTAGGCAAGCTATTTATAAATGTTTATATAATTAAAAAAAATTTCAACATTTGTGTTTTTGTAATTTGTTCGCAACAAAATTTGCGTTAAAAATTATATAAACATTTTCTTAATTTTGCCACTCACCACTCACTCACTCTCTCATAGACTGACCGATTATCAAAACTCTAAGGCACTTCTAGCAGACATAGAAGCTTCTTTAGAATACAATTAGTGTTTAGTGTATAAATCAAGGAAAAACTAAAATATTTTGCAATTTCGGTTCAGTTTCTAGTACACCAACTGCATAATAACTTTGTAATCCCGTTTAAATATATAGGATTACAAAGTTACATTTGATGTTAATGAATCAGTCAATCTTAGTGTCAATTAAATAAAATACCATTTTCATTGAAATGAACTATTCTTTGTTATGAGAAATCATTTCAAATAATACCTGACCCTTTTTGTCAGAATATATTGTTAAAATTACTTATTACTAAGATGAGATGTCAAATGTTACACATCGTATTTTTTTCTACCAGAAGAATTTAAATAATGAAATTAATAACTTATTCCTTTTGACGACCTCCGTAGCCGAGTGGCTAGCACGCCGGACTTTGGGCGGCGCTAACTCTGAGGTCCCGGGTCCGATTCCCGGTCGGGTCAATGTCGAAAACGAACTTTTCGATATTGTGTCGGGTCTGGGTGGTTGTGGTACCGTCGTTGTTTCTAATTTCTATGAAACGAGTGCTTTAGCTACTTACCTTGGGATCAGAACAATGTATGTGATGTTGTCTAAATAAATATAAATATAATATATAAATATATATTTATTTTAATTTAATTTACCACTACGGGTCACTGAGCCAGCGGAGTAAGTAGGTGAATAAAAAAAATTTCAAGGGTTGTCGAAGTTAAAGTCAATTTTTTTTCTTATAAACTAAACAAAGTGCTTTTGAAGGTGTAGACGCCATTATGCGTCTACACCTTCAAAAGCCTTCAAACTCGGATTTTGGCATATTGGTCATTTCACGTATTGGTCATTTGGCGTGTTGATCATTTCGCGATTGGTCATTTTGCGTACCTACTTATTCATGATGTTATTTTCATTGGTCATTATGAGTCCTTTTGAATCGTCCAATCATTTTTTTACCTACTAGTCTTTGCAAACTTCACTTATGGAATCAACTCTGTTATGTTATTCTTGTTGAGGCTTTAGGGTCTTTTCAATGATAGTCTTGTCTCCAGATTCACGTCATTTATTTATCGAACACCAATACATATATTAGTTACAGGTAAGGGGCCTGTCGTCGGCCGCCCCGACACCAAAGTGAATACAGACATGGCGGCTCCGTAGGGATGTGCCACTACGCACAATCTATGTAGTGATGTACCTAACATGAGATGGTAAAAACTTTGCTGTTTCATACATTTGGATCGATTTAAGTATTAGGGAAGAAGATAACCTTACAATTTTCTTAAAAGATCAAAATTTAAGGTATACTGTCATCATGTTGTTTGTTATAACATCGTTGAAACATGGCTCATTTTTTAATTATTTTTACAGGCGAAAATTTGGGATATACGCCGGAGATCAGTTCTATACACAATACCTGCTCACACGCACTTGGCAAGTGGTGAGTGGTGTAATATTATAATATAATCTTGATTATATATAATTTAACGCAAATTTTGTTATTACAATTTATTATAAAATTATTATTATAAGAGGAAGCTCGATGGCGCAGTGGTTAAGGCGCCCGGTCTGCGAGTGCTGAGGCTAAGCAACTTTCGCAAAGGCCGGTCATCGGATGTGTACCAAACATCTCTCGCTCCTCCGTACTACGGATGGCACGTGTTGCCGTTGGTCCCGGCTGCATTAGCAGTCGTTAACAACCACCGCACCGCACTGGGCCCGCGTGGTGGTTTATGGCCCGTTCTCTCTATCCATCTATAGGGAAGGCTCATGCCCCAGCAGTGGGGACCTAAAAAATGACCTGATGATGATGATGATGATGATGATGATTAAAATTGAACAGAATGATTGTTGACACCCATTTTCAATATCACACTCCTACATATACTGCCGCACTCATAGACTTCCATTATCATTAATGGTTACTTAGCACCTACAATTGTTCAGTCGAAAATGTGCTTAAAATGACACTGTTAGAGACTATTTTACAATATAGGGGTCCATCATGGGATACGGGTTTCCTTAAGCGGCGGAGTCGCCAGTTGGCCACAAGTATTTATATAATAATATTTACATTGAAACAATTTTTAAGTACCTACATATGTTTTTTGTTATATTGATTACTTGTCCCTTGTTCATTAATATAAATGAGAAAAAATAAAGGTCCAAGATACTTCCCTGAGGCACTCCCGCCAACACGGTCTCATAGCTATAATTAACCTGTTCAATAGTCTAAGTAAAAATGAATTGTTAAGTTAGATAATTTATAATGACGATGATGGATGATGAGGAATGCCTATTGCCAACAGACGTCCGCTACCAGAAGAGCCATGGCCACTTCCTGCTAACATCGTCATACGATCGCACCGCCAAGCTGTGGTCCAGCCCCGCGTGGCATCCGCTGCGAACGCTAGCCGGCCACGATAACAAGGTAGGACAATCGGCAATGTGCAGGGGTGTTAGCTATGGTCGGGGATGGGATGGGTGACCGGTGGGAATATGAGTAGAACACCGATACAGAGTGTGTAGGGTAGCCCCGCGTGGCAGGGTACGACAACAAGGTAGGAAACAATTGACAATGTGCAGGGGAGTCAGTTATGGTCGGGAATGGGATGGGTGACCAGTGAGGTTATGAGTGGATCAACGATAACGACAGGCTATGAGCCTGTTTTTGTAGTTTGTAATTACAATTATTAATTATTTTTAACTCACCTTGCCATGGGACGCCTCCCTCCAAGTTGTACATCCTGTCATATATGAATTTAATTTAAACTAGTGGTCGCCCAGTGGTCGAAATTCGACTGTAATTTTTATAAAAAGCTGTTTACTAAACACTATTTTATTAAGGCTGCACGGATTGTATCCTAAGCAATGAAAAATTAAAAAAGATATTTGTATTGGCATTGACAGATTTCGGCCGCTCCTCTTCCATTTTTGAAATTATAGAAAAATGTATGAAACAATGTTTATTTAATTTAATGTATTTTTTATGCTTAGAATTAAAGCATTCTGCACTCCTCTATATAAACTATAAGTGTGCGAAGTTTCATACTCCTCCGTCCGCGCAATTTTCGTAAAAAGTTGTACAAAGTTTTTGCTTCACGTATTAATATATAGATTTAATTTATAGCACACTGAACAAACATATACCCTACTCGACCTCCTTGGTCGAGTGGCTTGCGCACCGGTTTTCATGGTGTCGCCATCTCTGAGGTCCCGGGTTCGATCCCCGGTCAGATCAATTTAGAAATACCTGTTTTTCTAAATTGTTTCGGGTCTGGGTGTTTCCTATGTATAATAAGTATGTATTTAAGTATGTTTATCCGTTGTCTAGTTAACCATTTCTCGAGTTTCTTAACTTTTTCACCGCCAACAACTTCTATAGAAGTTCGAGATTTTCGTGCCGTCCACGCCAGCACTTCTATAGAAGTTCTTCTTTGTACCTACTTTATTAAAATACATTTATACGTTGGCGTACAGCGGACATCGCGTGCAGGATAGTTGGGCGGTGAAAAGGTTAAGGAAGCTATTCTTGGGGCTAGATAATTGGTGTAAGTGTGGGAAACATTTATTTATTTATTTATACATTACCAATAACTCTCAATACATCCGCAGGTGATGAGCGCAGACATATCCTACGATAACAAGTACATCGCAACTTGTTCCTTCGACAGAACATTCAAGCTGTGGGCGCCAGACCTCTCCTAACATCTTCACGTCTTGTTATACTCTAGTCTAAGCTGTAATGTAAGCTATCAAATAAAAACTTACTTTAAATAATTAGTTTTTGTATTATTTATAAGTTGTACAGTCAACATCAAAAGTAGATGATGTTTACTAGATTTCAAAATTAAGTTTCGATAGTGTAAGTCGGTATTTTCTATGTAACTACAGTCAAAGTCTGCAGGTACTAGTAGACACTCGAAGGTTTTTCAATATGCGTTTAAAAAGTTTTGATTTTCATACTGATTTCATATTTTGAAAACTAATCATCTTTGCTGTTGACTGTACCTAAGTGTTTGAAACTAAAGCCCCTTTCACTAAATTTACTTAGAATTCAAATTAAATATAATTTTATTGATCCACAGACCACAAGATCCACTTTAGTACCACATAGTACCTACTAATATATTTAATTTAAAGAAAATGCTCTTATCCCGTATTTTTAGAGATTGACATTAAAAAAACATAAGTGCTTGCTAATCATCAAGTGCCCTTAATGCCAATAAAACCCCTAGTGATTAAAATACGTAGAAGGGGTAACAATAGTAACCCTAGTGATTATAGTAATGACAATACTATACCTCTAGTACTAAAAATAGTAAATAATCCTAGTAGTAACAATAACTTAACTACTCAAAATACTAGCAATATCCCTTATACTTTAGTAGGTAATAGAGGTATACCTTACTATATCCAACATTACGTTAATTCCCTTCGTTCCTAGTTGGTACAATTTCCCATTGGTACAAATTCCTAGTTTATTCAATTCCTAGTTGGTACAAATTCCTAGTTTGTTCAATTCCTAGTTGGTACAATTCCCCATTGGTACAAATTTCTAGTTTATTCAATTCCTAGTTGGTACAAATTCCTAGTTTGTTCAATTCCTAGTTGGTACAATTCCCCATTGGTACAAATTCCTAGTTCGTACAATTCCCTACCTAAACAGGAAGTAAAGTGCGACCGCCCTAATAAATATGCAAAAATCAAACCCAAAGCCACTTTTAAATCATTTATTTGTACAGCAATTTGTATATTACATTCCTTAAACGTAACTTAAACAACTATATACAAACTGCGTATTATAAAACATTAGTTGTAATAATCAACATTCATCATCAATTTTATAATCTAATAATTTCGCTAAAATTACAATTACAATTTATTAACTATTATATACAGGTTAGGAGTTAGCTTTTGCTCCCAAACAGCGCTCGGCCAGAGCAGAGATCATTGTAGGATCACACGCCACTGCCTCGCGACGCGCGTCAATTGACATAACACCTTTTGGCTAATTGGGAGTCCCACCGTTGGGAAACACGTTATCAAAATTGTTTGTCATTGTGGCACCACTTTTCGACATAGTAATTCGCTGCCAAAATTTAAAGTAGATTTTCGGTAAAAAAAATTTAAGGTAAATTTTACCGAAAAACTACTCTAAACTCCTGATTCATACGAGGAACGTTTCAACATGTGTGTTATCGCTTCAAATGCGGGTTGGTAAAAGAAAATGGTCGAAACACACTTAGCCCGACTTGGGAATCGAACCGGGACCTTCGAGTATCGATCCGAGCGCTTTGCCACTTTTATATTTGTGTTTAGTAATACGTGTATAACCCCGAATATGGTATATACGGTACCGTTCATATAACCCCGGAAAATTATGAACATTCCTAAAAAGTATCACATGGGCAAGATATTGAGATTGCTTGTTACTAAGTAAAATTGTGTCCAGCTGATACTTTGTTCTCGGTCGTCAACCTCGTGCTCCAACAAAAACAGACGTAAAACGTCAGGGATAGGGTTTCCAACCATACTTTAAAATAACGTATCCTACGTTAAAAAAAACACAAATGCTGAAAAAATTTCCACGAGCAGGATTTGAACCTGCACCCTTCTGACATACCGGGTCAGGTGCTCTCCCAATTGAGCTATCGTGGTTCTAACCAGCCCGCCGAAATTATTCAACACTATTTACTTTTACTTTGAAAGCCAAAGGCGCCCATTCAATGTCAACAACTACCGTCATCAACATCTGATCATAATATTTTTACAAATACTAAAGAACAGTTAAGAAGTAGGCAAGCTATCCTACGTTATTTTCCATCCCCATACTTTGTTCTTTTTAATAAAAATAAAGTATGGAAAATACTTTATTTCCGACTATTTGCGTGCGTTTGAACGGAATACTGTTGACTTAATTTCTGAACTACTAAATGATACTCAGACTCAGGTAAAGTGAAACGAAACGCAACGCTTAATAAATAAATTTAGAAAATAGGTTCTTTATTTTTTCTTCGAATCCTTTTTTTAGTTACCTAGGTAGTTAGTGATAGATTTACTTTAATTTCCTGAAAAATAGTTGGCAACCCTACTCAGGGATGAACAAAAATAATGTAATAAAATATTGTTTTCTAAAGTTTACGCGAACACTACACATTGAAATGAAACAACTTTTACGGATCTACTCGCGTTTATTTTACACATCACTTATTTACCTCCCTGTGACCACGGACCCTGCAAAGGGTTCGAAACGTCAAGATAAACATTAAATAAGTAATGTGTAAAATAAACGAGTAGATCCGTAAAAGTTGTTTCATTTTAATGTAATAAAATAAATTTGAGTTTTTGTATGGAAAAATAAGTTTACGTAAATATGATTTTGAATGTTATCACACTGTCCTCTATTCTTGGTTGCGTGGCTTTGTTCGGGATTATACACATATTACCAAACGCCCAGTATATTCAATTGATGCTAAAAACTAAAATCAGTTGCTGAGCCCAACCTATATTTAATTAAAGGAAAAAATATCTGGTGCAACCAGGACCTCTTCAAGGCCAGAGTGAATACCGCCCAACTATCCTGCACGCGATTTCCCGCTGTAAAGAAGAACTTCTATAGAAGTGCTGGCGTGGACGGCACGAAAATCTCGAACTTCTATAGAAGTTGTTGGCGGTAAAAAGGCTAGACAGGCATGTTCCATCCTCGACCTATCGTCACTTAACATCAGGTGAGGTGTTGGTAGGCACCTATAAAAAAAAATAAAAAATAAAACCAACATCAGTATCACTTTTCTTTAGCTGGACCAAACCTAGCGCTTTTGGCATTCTAATTCTTTATACATATAAAAATGAAAGGTTCTTGCTTGTTCCTCATGCGTTTCTTTACCTTACATCAAATTGCAATGACAATCCGGTAAGTCTTACAAGAACCAGTGGCGGTAGCCAAAGTAACATTAAGAAAACGATAGCGATGTTCGAAAAGAATAAAATGTATGGGATTGACATAAGATTGACCACGTGATTTAGCGCGGCTTATGTCAATCCCATCAACCAACCAAGCTAAAAATCAACCCTATGTAGGTGGTAGCAAGATAAATTTTTCATAATATTTTTTTAAATAAAATTGCATTTTCATTATATTCGACTGAAACTAGTTATCAACACATTTTCTTATACCATTAAAAATGGGTACAGCTACTGATTTGTGATTTATTCACAATTAAACACAGACAGACAACTTCCTTGCTAATATCCAGTAAAAATTCAATAAAAAATTCTATATCATTTTTACGGCAACGAAAACTATGTCACAAACACTTGTCTTAAACTGTCGACCATTGGCGACCCTGCGCAAGCTCACCGCCCAGCAATCAGACCACCAACCAGCCAAACATACCTACCTAACAAACTAACACATTAGAATACATAAAACTACATTTTTGGTCGTTACAACTCACATAGTTTCCTGAAAGTCAATTTCTATTGTGCAATATAATACATGAACAAACTGGCGTGCCACCTTTAATATCTAAACGAAAAAAAAACGTTGAAAAAAAACTATTACAATAGGTAGGGTAATCTTAATTAAAAAAAAACTAAATCATTTCTCTTATTTGGAATGTCAATACGAATATTAAATCAATTAATATCCAATTCATCAATAGTCAAAGGGAATTGAATAGACAGAGTAAAAACTTGGTATAGATATTCCCTTAAATTCTAATTAGAATAAAAGAGACATACATACACTCACGTGATCATAGACAAAGCATCAAAATCACAAATGTTGAGTAAACTCTAGTGACCTCGACGACGCCACATTTAGCATAACACAAGTAGGGCTCCGGCTTTAGATAACATCAGTGATGGGTTGCAGCCAGGGCTTGATACCGGTTCCAATAATACCGGTAAATACCGGTATTTTTTATTACGATACCTCGGTATCGGTACCTTAACGAATACCGGTAATACAGACTTTGCTATAACACCGGTACTTTAGTTGGTACCGATAAATTAATACCGGTACCAACTAAAGTACCAGTACCGAGGTATCATAATGAACGATACGACTTTTTGGCGTTATTTACCGGTATTTACCGGTATTTTTGGTACCGGTATCAAGCCCTGGCTCTACCACGGACTCGATTACTATGCTCTTTCGCTCGCACTTATGTAAACACCTATTCGCTCTCGGTATTCAATAAATGCTCAATACTGTATAATCGATACCAGTACCAACTCGAGTATCGGTACTGTATCAAGTTAGTTAGAACCGGTATCTGTAAACTACCGGTACCAACTAAAGTACCGGTACTATCAAGGTATGTATTACCGGTATCTGAAAATACCGTTATTCCAAGCCGTGGTTGCAGCCGATCGTCTTATGTGCGAGCATCTTGGAACCCTTGTCCCTCAGTCTCTTGCGACATGCACGGGAAGTTAAACAGATACAAAACACGGAATAGCTATTCGAAGTTTATACTCTGTTATAAGTACACGGGAAAAAGTTGCTATCAATAATAACTCTCATCTCTGTCAAATCCAAAGTCGATACAATATACAATACGACTGAGACTAGTGTTGTTTATCGATAGTTTGTTCTATCGATACAATTTATTTGTCGTTGAATATCGATTATCGACAAAACACATATTGAAAGAAATCGAGTGCTGGCTCTACAACATCGTACAACCAAAGAAGCAGTTAAAGTACGTACAGAGGATCAATCGATGGTGTGGAGACAGCATAACATTATTTTATTTTTTTAAAGTAACGGGGACCGGTCATGTAGATATCTTTTTTAATTAAAATACTAGAATGCCCATAAATTTGTCCAATTCAATTTGGCTTGTACTCAATCAAGTACACGACTTAGTAAGTACATTTGGCGCTGAACATAATTATATAATACAGTGTGTAACAAGACACCGAGAGATCGGTAAAAGATTTCAATGTGCAGTTTTTTACGTCCATTTTTCTCTAATCCAGCTAGACAAATGGCACAACGTTAATAATAATAATAATGGATTAAAATGATTTATCGTATAGTATTGACATCAGCCAACGAAACGTAAAAATTACATTTGAATACGTTAATAATTTTATTCCATCTCTATTCTACTGCGTAATGTCACTTGTCTTGGCCCTCTCAATGGGGGGGGGGAGGTAAAAAGATACTTTTTAACGTTTCAAAAGTTTTTTTTATATATAGTTACGGATAAGCACAGTTCCTTGATCTCACCTGATGTTAAGTGACGATAAGGCCAATTGATAGGAGCGCACTTCACCCGGGATCCTCAACAAGTAAGGCACTGGCTATCTTATCTCTAGCTTCCGAAACACAACAATGCTACAAACATTGATGTTATGGCGACATATTTAGATAAGATGGACAGGCGGACAAACAAGCCCTACCACCAACCAAACCGAGTACACAAACATGTACACCCCCCGCTGGGTAATAAAGAAACAAATTTACTAAAAGTTGCCTAAAAATTATTTATAAGAATCTTATATCGACACAAACAAATTAATTGCCTCTGCAAAGAGCAAATAAAAAATTGTTAATCACATAAAAATGTTTATAACCCCAATGTCGGCAATCTTTAACATAAACAGACTTTTATTTGAGGTAAACAACATTTAGTTTTCATTAAAAATATGTTATTTTATTATGAAAACGTATTTTTCTAAAACTTGCATCGTTACCATCCAAATTCGAAGCCAAATACTTCTCCCACGAATCTCTCAGAAGTGTTGTTGCATAATGTATTACATAATAACTATATTGCAGAAAGTTGTTTCATATATGGCACCAGATCTCGACAGGAACATATATTTCAATTAATCATTCAAAATAGGGGTTTTCGTCCGCAACTGATTGTCGACTTTTATCAACAATTGAACACAGACTACTTCCTAGCATAACGCACATTAAAATTTCATTGAAACTTAATGTCATTTTTTGGCGACGAAATCTGGTGTCGAAGTTAAGAACTGGTGCCATACAAGTCTCCATTAAAACCTTCACCCATAAGTACAGTAGCGAGTACACAATACTAATAATAATATATATTTTTCGTTGTTTATTTCGGTAAATGCAAATTGTTACTGGTGTATATTACATATTTACGGTGTATGTTTATTTATGGTGTATATTATATTACGCCTAAAGATGGGTATGAACATAAACTTAAGATTACCGGGTAAACATAAGTTTATGTTCTTAAATTAGCCGGCTAAACTTAAGTTTATGTTATCTGTAGCCGTAACATATTCACAAAACTGTATGTATATAATGTACCGGACGGCGAAAACTTTTCTATTGTAATTACCACACTACTTTAGGTCCAATATGGTCTGTTTTACCTATTACATAACGGGGAATCAAACCCAGCATATGACCGGATCTTAGTAACTTAAAATCCATTTTACATTTCGGTTTTTTTTTGTTTTTTTTTACGGGTAAGCACTCACCTGATGTTAAGTGATGATAAGGCCAATGATGGAAGCGCACTTCACCCGGGATCCTCAACCACAGAGGCACTGGCTATCTTACCTCTAACTGTCGGAACACACAATGCTACAAACATTGATGTTAAGGCGACATATTTAGATTTAATTCAGGACTGAGTTTGTCGCCGTTTCTTCTCAGTGGCGGTAGCCAAAGTAACATTAACAAAACGATAGCGAAGTTCGAAAATAATAAAATGTATGGGATTGACATAAGCCGCGCTAAATCACGTGGTCAATCTTATGTCAATCCCATACATTTTATCCTTTTAACGAAGTTCGTCGCTATCGTTTTCTTAATGTCACGATGGCTACCGCCACTGTTATGTGAAGTTATTTAATACGTTCAACGTTCTGTAATTAATTATTGTTGTTTTAAACTTCCCTATTGTATTGAAATTGGGAAGATGATAGATCCTATCTGATGGATAACTTATCTCGCTACTGTGCTTTGTTTACATGTAAACTGGCCTTTAATATTCTTAGTAACAATCAGATTTCGTAAAGTCTTAGTTAGGATGTCAGTAAAAAAACTAGCATTTAAAGTTGATTATTCAATACTCAGATAAAAAACATACATAATAGTAATATAAAGTCAATTTGAAATATGGCTTGATTCTCCGTTTCATTGACGTGACCGAATGTTGATATTCAGGGTTCGAAAAGAGAATTATCATGATAATAACACTTAAGTACATTGTTGATAATAACAGAAAAAATTTTGCTAATATTAAGTAAGTAAATAGCCTATAAACTGTCCCACCGTTGGGCAAAGTTCTCCATCATTGAAATTAAGTCATCTTTTTTTTTAATAGAGATTGCCGATTGCCTCAAACAGCATTTTCAGCGTCACCTGGCTTGTTTGGGGGCGGCGAGGTACGTAAAGGGTACCACAAGCCGTGTGAAACGAATCACCTTCGGAGGTTTTCTAGAGGGAACGGCATCGCACACCTAAAAGTGCGCGTCCCCGTGCCCTACTAGATTCTCCGAAGGGTTCGGATCGGATCGTCGGATCGAAGTTTGTTAAGTTAATAATATTAAGTAATAAATCAAGTAAGGAATATAATATATAAGAATATTAAGTCATCGCTACAATGGGGTATTTGACAGGTTTTAGAAAAATATGTCTAATGGTTCATTATAGCATAATATATTTGCAAATTGATTAATTCGGTATGAATTTCTTTATTTTTTATGAAAATCGCCATTAAAATTCAAATTAATAAAATAGCCGCCAAAACGCTGAAGACGCCATGCATGCAGGTCACGTGATGTCGTGACGTCACCTGCTTGTAAGCAAACTTTTAGCTGTCAAATTAAACGTACAAAACATTGATTGACATTTACTGTTTACAAGCTGGTGACGTCACTCCAGATTCAGCGTCATCCCGTGCGTTTTTGATCACGTGGTCAATCATAAAAAAATTATCGTGTTATTAATGATTTTTTATAAAAATCATACTTATTTTAAAATTTTGTGCTGGCTAAATTAGTTTATGTTTACTATCAAGTTAACAACAGTTTGATCAATATTTTCATTGTAGTCAAATACCCTATTGATGGGTAATGGCTTAATCACTACGCTTGCCAAATGCGGGTTGGTGATCACAAACCCGGGGTATGCATCGAAAAATCTTTGCCCGACCTGGGAATTGAACTCGGTACCTACAGGACTGCTTTACAACTCGCCGCCGAGGCGTTAATCATGTTAACTATTCAATATTCATATTATGCAAACGAGAAACGTTTCAACATGTGTGTTATCGCTTCTCGCTTAAAGATTTAGACACTAGTGGGTTGCCCGCAAAACTCCGCGTTTATTCAACAGATTTTTTAGGAATTTCGAAACCTATGACAGGTTTCTTTATTTTTCTGCACATCTACGGCTGGTGCTCTTCAAAATGAGACCATAACCGATTTTTTTTATGTGCCGCTATCGTCCCATAATCACTGGGACAAAAATCGGCTTACGCTATTAATAATAGGTCCTTACCTATGAAATTGGAGTTTTGTATGAAGATTTTTTATAAAATTTTATTTTTCATACTAACGTTTTTTAAATTTTCTTAGCATCTATTTGTGTTAACACTGTAAAAATTGTAGAGTAGTGTGTTTGTTTCACTAGCTAAATATAGCAGACATTAGAAAGAAAAAAAATCGAGAGCCTTCAAAGCTACAATGAAACAAACT
Organism: Eudonia lacustrata; assembly: GCA_947562085.1. Classification (NCBI taxonomy): domain Eukaryota; kingdom Metazoa; phylum Arthropoda; class Insecta; order Lepidoptera; family Crambidae; genus Eudonia; species Eudonia lacustrata. Next base: position 11,965,467 of record OX387335.1, on the reverse strand, counting down.
GTCAATTCCGCGAACAAAAAATAAGTCAATTTAGAAATAAAAATTGGAGGATATAGAAACAAAATTAATAATCAGTTATTATTACTGAAGTCTAAGTAACATAGTCCTAATTAAAGGTGTATAATAATATTAACAACCGGTATTGACTTTTAGATGTAATACACCTATTAATAAGTGAGAAAAAAACTCCAATTTCATAGGTAAGAACCTAATATATATATTCCTGTAGTAACTGCATTAATTGTCAAACCAATAAACTACTTACGAAACACCAAACAAAAAATATTACTTTTATTTTTTTTAAATCGCCAATTTTTTATAGACTAGCTGACCCGTCGGACTTCGTACCGCTTTGACAGTTCCTATGACAACAAAACAAGAAAATCGTTAAATAGTTAACGCGTGAAAGCGTATCAAGCGAACAAACAAACTCACTTTGTTTTTAAGGCGACGCACCGTTAATCAATTAATCTAATACGGAGCGTTTGCGCCCCGTACCATAGAAAAAACTGTTTTTTTTCTCTTTCCAATTAAAACTATAAATTACTTAAAAAAAATTAACTACAATATTGAAGTGTGTGTTAAGACTAATCTACTAAGAAAATTTAGATGCTTAAATCGGTCTGGTTTGCCTGTAAAATGCAAATCTATGTTTTAAAAGAGGTTACTTTGATATTTTTTTCTGTTATAAAATTTAACAAATCGTGTTTTTGCAACTAGCTAAATAAGTCAATCAAATGAAAAATCATGTCATCAGATATCACTTTCGTATGTTTTGTAATTGTTGGGAAAAACCAAGATCCCGCCACGTAAATTTCCAAGGCGTCGCCTTAATAATAAGTTACGATTTGTTTATTTGTTTAAAACAATATTTAAAAAAAAAATCACTCTGATCGAATTATTATCATGATAATTATCGGCACCTAATTATCAAGTGTTATTATCTTCACAATGTCGAACCCTGATTGTAAATAAACTCGCCTTAGGCACTTTGATCTATGCTTACAACATACAATTTGTTATAAAAAGTCTGATTCGTTCTATAGAGAAAAAGTTTAACATTTTATAGTTTAGAAATACATTATAGGAAAGCTTAGGTAATGTACATCGGTATTCAGTCGGTAAAAAAACCATTTTATGAATAATACAGATAAGAATGGTACACTGGCGAGCAGATAAAGTAGGTATTTGAACTGAAAAGTAAGTTTTGTACAAAAAAAAACGATTCTGACTCTTTTTTAACTTTTTTGTACAAAATTAATTCAACAAAGTTGGTATATTTTGTACAAATATAACAATGGAAAGAAAACTTATGTTTTTATCTTGTCTCGTTCAATATAATCATATTGCATTTTGCGTACCGGCTTCTGGTGAAATATGTGAACGATATATAAAGCGAAATAAAAAGTATTTGTCTCATATTTATTACTCTTCAACCGACACAGTCGGATTTATCCAACAAATATTTATAAGCCAATTCCGTGTATCCTTATAAATACGACAAAAAATGGCAAATATCGATATATCGTGTAGGCGCTGAGGACACGACAACATACAGCAATATATTATAAGGTTGATTTATTGACTTAACACGCAACATATTTCTTAGAATCGTTCAAACGTAAGGAGCATCGTTTCAAAATTTATAATTACTAATAAAACAATATATTTTAATGAAATGACCTATTAACCTGCTCGCCACTGTATCTCCCGTCGTGGTAAACGGGTGGTCGCTTCGTGGTGGTGATGTGGGGTATGTTGTGATGGTGTGTAGTAGGTTCAGTTCTTGGTGGTGGGAGTACCGGTGGCCGCGCCCATGCTTAACAGGCCCGAGTAACCTGTACACACAAAAATATTTCATTAATTTTTACATTTTATTTTTTAAGTGCTAATTGCTGCACTGAAGCCGAATTAAATATTTATAAAATACAGTGGAAAAAAAAGGATTTTATAAATATTTAATTCAGCTTCAGTGCAGCAATTAGCACTTAAAAAATAAAAAATATAATTTACTATAGCGTTGTGTTATCAAATTTGTGGTATTTCATCTAAGGTGAATCTACATGGCCATCGGTTGCAATGACCGTTGGATAGATGGCACTAAGCCGCTAAAATGCAGTCAAAAATTAAAAAGCAGTGAAAAAGTTCAGTGCTTTTTGATTCCCGGTAGCATAATGGTCAGTGCAGCCGCCCGGATTGGGGAAGACCCAGGTTCTATTCCTGGCTGGGTCGGGTAGGCATTTAATTTTTTCACTGTGTTCTAAAATATTTAATTCCATTAATAATTATTATTGTTTCAGAAAAGTCAATTTATGTGTTATCTACGGGAAATTTTCACAGACATACTGGGTTATACCTACCTACCTAACAAGTAACAACTTTTGTGTTGTTTAAAATACTGTCATTTAAGTTAATATAATTAACTGTACATTCACGTAGAGGACATTGATCTTAATTTATAATATTCAAAATGTGATTAGTGTCTATTGTGTGCATTAATAAATTTAAAAAAATATATGACTATTAAATGTGAGCACTGACCTCTAAACTGGCTCGCCAATACATCTCTATAGGCGGCAAGCCGTGGGTCAAGCTGGCCCAGTCCGTACAAGGCGCTCACGTAGGCGGGGTCGGCGCCCTTGTGCAAGCCCAGGAGGCCCAGGCTGCCCAGCCCGCCCAGGCTGCCCAGGCCGGGGGCCGGGGTAGGCTGGGTGCCTTGGCTGTCGCGGGACCCTGGTCGTTTCAAAATAAATTTATATAAAAATATACGGTATTGTGTCATATAAAATAAGGCCTTTAATAAGGAAAAAATAAATGGTTGAACCATTCATAAGTACTTATATTTAAGTTAATTAGATTAAAAAAAATACTTTGACTTTGTGACATAGCCAAATAGTTCTATTAAAATGTTATCTTAAAGCCAAATAGATCGAATCTCTAAACCTTTCGATATCTCATAAACGACTTTACTGAAAAGTTACATATTCTTCATATCTTCAAAACATAAGTCAACATTCAGCTTTCTATACTTAAGAAAAATACAAAAATCTAAATACATTCAGCTTTCTATACTTAAGAAAAATACAAAAATCTAAATAGTTTGTAGAAAGCATTAATAATTATGATAAAAAGCGTGTATTAAACTAAAATGCCATTGAAATCGCAAAAACTAAATTTTTATTAATTGTTATTGTCTAACTAACATTACTTTAAGAGCGTTTACGCCGCACACTAGCGCCGCCAATGAAAAAAAAAAACATATCTAGTAATTAGAGATAGAAAATCAAATTATGCTCAACAAACTATTTGAATGAAGTAATTTAGCATTTTTACGTCACCTACTAAGAAAAATACAAAAATCTAAATAGTTTGTAGAAAGCATTAATAATTATGATAAAAAGCATGTATTAAACTAAAATGCCATTGAAATCGCAAAAACTAAATTTTTATTAATTGTTATTGTCTAACTAGCATTACTTTAAGAGCGTTTACGACGCACACTAGCGCCGCCAATGAAAAAAAAAACATATCTAGTAATTAGAGATAGAAAATCAAATTATGCTCAACAAACTATTTGAATGAAGTAATTTAGCATTTTTACGTCACCTACTGAACACCTGACATGTTATGGTTTAGTTAAATAAGACGTTACGGCCACTTTTAACTATAACGCCATATTTAACTAAACCATAACATGTCAGGTGTTCATTAGGTGACGTAAAAATGCTAAATTACTTCATTCAGATAGTTTGTTGAGTATAATTTGATTTTCTATCTCTAATTACTAGATATGTTTTTTTTTCATTGGCGGCGCTAGTGTGCGGCGTAAACGCTCTTAACTGTACCTCTATTAAAATTGGAATTGGTTTAAAAAAAAAAACTTGTATGGTATACGGAAATCTACAAAGACACATTCATATAATGCAAATTATATTTATTTTGCATGGATTCGTTTGTTCTTCCATATCTCACATATTTTTAATTATCAAACCCACACATTTTAAATTAATTGCGAAAAGTTTATGATTTCTTTTGATTATTCTTGTAAATCAAATTATTTTAGAGAAAAAAAAATGTCTTAAACATATTTTATTTCCATTTGTAAGAAGGCGAGGTTACCGGGTACGACGATCCGGAAGGAAAGTTGATCGATTGTCGTTTATTTCCAACCAACGGTACATACAGTACAACAGGCAGGTAAAGCTATTGGCGATTAAACCGGCCAAAGACTAGGCTTTGCTCAGACCGATAGCGAAAGATGGTCTAAGCACAAAGTCCAGTACAAAAGCTAGTATTAGTTCGCAATAGCTGCGTAGAAGATTCGATTCGATACAAACCAAATGTCAAGCCCGCTATTTATGGTATCGGGAAAACGAAACGATAGCGTGATTCAGGACAGTACCACGCAGCGCCATCTAGTAACAGACATAGGAACTTTATATGTCTATATATGGTATCGGGAAAACGAAACGATAGCGTGATTCAGGACAGTGCCGCGCAGCGCCATCTAGTAACAGACATAGGAACTTTATATGTCTATATATGGTATCGGGAAAACGAAACGATAGCGTGATTCAGGACAGTACCACGCAGCGCCATCTAGTAACAGACATAGGAACTTTATATGTCTATATATGGTATCGGGAAAACGAAACGATAGCGTGATTCAGGACAGTGCCGCGCAGCGCCATCTAGTAACAGACATAGGAACTTTATATGTCTATATATGGTATCGGGAAAACGAAACGATAGCGTGATTCAGGACAGTGCCGCGCAGCGCCATCTAGTAACAGACATAGGAACTTTATATGTGTAATGGTTTACAATTATTATGGTGTGCTACAGGCTCCCCCTTCAGGTTCCGACGGCGACCCGACGAGGAAGATGGTCAATTCTTTTTTGGTCTCCCTCTTTTTCTTAAAGGTTGCACTGGCGCGGGGAGTGAAGCCTCCGATCCATAGAAAGGAGCTAGAGCAGATGCATGGTATGTCCCCACTGGCTTATCAGGTGCTATAGGATTGGCTATAACATAAGAGGCTGGGCCGGGTTGCTTCATGATTGCACAAGGTCCATCCATCTCTTCGCGGTGAAAATTTTTCACTGAACCCTCGAACAGCATTACTAGTCGGATGCAGGTTAACCAAAACGTCTAAACGTGACGTTTTCTGTAGTCGTTCGGCCAAACTTCGTCACGACGAATTGTGGGGGTGGTTCAGTTGATCCTTTTCTACTGGACTGGGCCGCTACGTTGACAGATGACAGCTTGGGGGGTCCAGTGGTGTGAGGATGCCACAAGTTGAGGCGCCAATGTAATGGGCGATGTGTAAGGATGCCCCAAGTTGCGGCGCCAATGTAATGGGCGAGGTTTCCCGGGGACGACGATCCGGAAGAAAAGAAGGAAAATGATCGATTTCTCGTATATTTACTACCAACGGTACAACAGTACAACAGGCAGGTAAAGCTATTGGCGAATTAACCGGTCAAAGACTAGACTTGGCTCAGACCGATAGCGAAAGCTGGTCTAAGCACAATGTCCAGTGCAATAGCTAGTGTTAATTCGCATTAGCTGCGTAGAAGATTCGATTCGATACAAACCAAATGTCAAGCCCGCTATTTATGGTATCGGGAAAACGAAACGATAGCGTGATTCAGGACAGTACCGCGCAGCGCCATCTAGTAACAGACATAGGAACTTTATATGTCTATATATGGTATCGGGAAAACGAAACGATAGCGTGATTCAGGACAGTACCGCGCAGCGCCATCTAGTAACAGACATAGGAACTTTATATGTGTACAATGTTTGTTTCCTACGTTGATTATGGTTTACAATTATTATGGTGTGCTACACATTTAAATTTTGGCATTTACAATGCTTCATGTATTATTAACATCTAACAAATTTATGGGCTACGCCTGAAATAAAAGTTTATTATTATTTACAAGATATATTATATTTATCTAGTAAAGTCTTAAAACCTAATAAATTAATTTAAAACGTTTTCAACGTATTTCACGAAAACATTTCTCGTTTCCGTAGACTGTTAAGAGAAACCTAACTTTAATTTAATATGTATATTTTCAACATGATTTTGATGTTAGTTTTGTATTTTTGTTTCGATATATTTGGTTTTTTTTTTCTTTCGCACTGTGTTGTTCAACAAACCGTTATTTTTGTACAAGTTAGCAGTGGAAACTTTAAATGCTACTGTATTACATTTTTTAATTAATTAATTAAATAATTAAATGTTTCCCACACTCACACTAATTATCTAGCCCCAAAAAAAGCTTCCTTAAGGGTGCGCCGTCCGTAAGTGACAAGTGTACTAATTTTGTATAGGGAATTTAAGGTGCTTAATAAAAATTTATTATTTAAATAACCACTTGATGAACCAAAAATGTAGTCTAGCAATTTGTAGTTTATCCATTGATGATTGTTTAGACAAAATCAGAGGTACAATAATTTAGATAAACTATAAGAAATCTACTAAACGCCGCCACTCGTTTTCATGATTTTTGCCCAACTTTAAATGATATTGTAGAAAAAACTATAGCGTGTTATGAATTTATGGTTCTGACAAATTGTAAACACGTTCCCTATGATACTAAATATATATTTTGTTCATTTAATACTTACTTAATAATAAAGATAATCTTATATACATTTACATACTATTTCACAATAACATAACTTACTATATTAAAGAAAAAATTAAATAAGATAACTAAAGACAAAATAAAACCTATAAATAAAAAATGTCCTCCAGCTGTGGGCTCATGGGAACGGTTCCAAGAATGCTGGCAACATTACCTCTTTGGATTGCCAAGCTAATACGTTGGCAGAGGTAGCTGCCAGCCTTCTTGTCACCGGAGGCTTCAATAAGGCGAGCACTCAACTCTTTAACAAGCTGCTTGGCCTCCGGCCCCCATGGACCCAATGTCTCCACCGCAAACGGAACAAATAAATAATTTGGACCCAGATTTGCGTATTTGTGCCGTTTGCGATTTTCAGCACATACCGCAGCAGCCCCCACATGAAGAGAGGTGGCGCGTACATGTGAGGGAGCCACGGTGTCAGCACAGGTTGCATCCCACACCAACGGCCTGCCAAGCTTCCAGGGCCCAATGGTCATCCCGTCAGGTCTCTTGCCATCGCTGCGAGATATACCAGCTGGCTCTAAGACAGCCGGTATACCAACGGTGGCAAAAGCACTGCGGATGATGCTGTTTATAGTGGAGTGACGCAGCATACGCCCAGCACTGCGAGCACAAGATAGGCCGTGGTGGCCAAGCTCGTCAACAGCTTCTCCACATACGCAGCGGTGAGGGTGGACTACCCTGGCGCCTAGACGAAGACAGACCGCTAGAGTGAGAGACGGCCCGTCCAACAAGGTACCGACATTGGCAGATGGTAATGCCTGGAGCCAGTGGCCTGACTCTCTCTGGGAGACGGCAGTAAGACGAGCGAGTTCTGACATATCACTCGAAGTGGATAAAAGCCCCTCCAGAACTTGCTTGCACAGTGGCTCGTCCCATTGCCTCTGAGATTGTGGTAATAATGGTAAGTTAGAATTTGGACAGGCGGATAACCAGGCGTTACTCGCATCAGCTTTACACGACAACTCTACGGAACCCAAAGATGGGTTGATAATTTTCCTGTAGAGATTGTACGTGCTATGAGCAGAAGACAAAAACGCTGGCAGGGCCACACTGGATAAATTTCTTATTCCTAGGCCTCCGAAGCGTACAGGAAGCGAAGCCTGTAACCAAACGCGGTCGTTTAATGTACAATTTAAAATTTTAATAAGAGTTTCTCTTAACAAATTATCTAAACTGGATAACATTGCTGGAAAAAGCCAAAGTTGAGAGCAACGTAGAACATATGTAAATTTAGGCACAAAAAGACAAAAACGAATGATAAATAAGACCATGTGAGGATTAATTTGGAATAATAATAATAATAATAATAAATAATAATAATAAAATCTTTATTGAAATACGTTTACATCTATTGTTTACAATAAGCTCTAAACTAATAATCTAAAATAAATTAAATGCTGTTGCCTGAGCTAGGTAAACCCTGTTTTTCAGGCGAATGTGGGCTTAGTCTAACTTTAATATAAATCAAAATTTAAATGAATAATATATTACAGTTTATACGCTAAAATACAATCTAATATAAAGACAAATAAAATAATAATAAGTTAATACACACAGAAATAAATAAACAAAGAATTACTTAACGACGGTCAATAACCCCTCCGTATCGTCGTAGGTCAATTTTTGTAGTTCTTCCTGTACAACCTTTTTGCAGTTGATATTGTTTAATGGATATATATAGCATTTAGCATTTATCCTGTTGTACAGAAAGGGTCCTAAGAATATAAAGAACCTTGATGAGAAAGCGCATTTTGTACATTTGAGATAAGTGCAAACCATGTCCTTCCTCCTTTTGTTAGTAATTTCAGTGCTGTAAGGAAGAGCTTTGTGCTGTTTTAGCATTGTGCTTTTTATAAATAATTGCCGAACTGTTAAAACTTTACAGGATTCATATAAAAGATGAGTAGGATATAGATAAGGACGGAAAGTGGACACCTTCAGTATTGCTCTTTGGGCTCTTTCGACAAATAGTAACAGGGACTTATATGTACCACCCCATGCAGTGATGCAGTAAGTTAGTATCGACTGACACAAGGCGATGTAAACTAATAAAACAGAATAACCGGTCTGCAGTTGAATTGAATTTAGAGATCGCATCGTTTACAAAAGCGGTAATGGCAGCGTCGAGAAGCGGTGCGCCTAATAAAAATAAAGAGTCATCGTTGAGAATTTTGATACTGGGGGCCAGGCGACTGAAGTCAGTAACTATTTGAGCTCTACGGTCCGAGGCCACGGAATTCGAAATGTATAATTCACATTTGGAAAAATTTAGCTCCAAACCTATAGTGCCAAACTGGTTTATCAAAGTTTGTAGGTCCTCGAGAACTAAACCAGAGTTTCCCCCTAAAGTGCCGTCATCGAGATACCAGACATTGAATTTAGAATTCAGATTCGAAATTGTTTGGTGAATTGCCAAAGAGAAAATAGCAGGACCCAGAGGGTCACCCTGCTGGCAACCAACGGCAGAATGGAGAAGATTGTTTCGATGAACCAATTTTGTTGGTTCACTGTAACATTGCCACAAAAATTTATAAAATTGAGGTATATTCTCTTTTACTTTTGCCAGCAGAGCACCCCTGTCTACGGAGTTAAATGCGTTCTTTACATCCACCTTTAGCAACACTTCGCCACCATTATTCAGTAAGAAGGTGCGAGCTGAATGAACTGCGGCCTCACAGCCACCCTTCGAACCAAACCCGAGCTGCACTGGCTCAAATTTTGAAGAAAGGTCAGAAAGGATGTACTTTACACAAATTTTGGAAACAATGCGCCGGATTGTACACCCTACGGCGATTGGCCTTATACCACCATCTTTCTTTTTTAAAGCACAAAGATTAGCGCCGTAGAGTATACCGATGATATTCTGTGGTACATTTCCGGCAAGCATAAGATTACAAAGGTTGGTAATTTTGGTGAGAAAAACTCTGCCGGCGTCTCCAGAGGTACCAGATACCAAATCTTTTAAATGTTGTGGCGACAAACCATCAAGGCCACCGGCAGAGCCATTTTTGAAAGAAAGAATAGAATTGTACACTTCGTCTTCGTTGGTCGAAGGCGAAGCATCTGTAGACTCAGGTGGATCGGGGAGGCGAAATGTTGCTGCAGGAGGTGGGTGTTTAGAGACTAGAGAGGCCACTGTCTCTTGACAGTCAGGAGCAATGATATCACTAGAAAAAATCAACTGGGTGGCACCTTTTAAATCACCTTCGTTGATTTTTTCTTCAACCTTGCCTACATTAAATGAAGTGATTGGTGTTTTTTTGGATCTAATGACTGAACTTTGTAAATGAGGTAATGGGTTGGTGCAATTATTTTTAATTTTTTGTGTTATAGTTATACTAGAATTTTCATCTCTGCGAACATGCAGGACGCGATAAGCAAAAGTAAATAGTAGTTCCCAATTGTATGATGAGTTTTCATAAATGACCCTATCGATGGTTTGAGCTAGAGAATGTGCTACTGAGGTGCGAGCTCCTCTCGGAATGCGTTTGATAATTGGTGTACCACTCTTTAGTTTTCCAAGTAAATTCCAAAATTCGATGTTTTGAGGAGATTGAGAGTCGATAGAACGTGAGGGTGACTGAGGTATGGGCTGTGTGGCTTGGGAGGTTTGTGTTGGTCTGTGAATTTTACCAATATGAATATTTAAACCTCTTGTTCCTCTAAAAAATTTTGGTTGAGTACAGAGTTCGCACCTCACAAATTGCCCATTGCCGGTAACTAAGGCTGAATGCGTGGAAAGCTGGGACATTTCACTAAGAAATTCATTAAAAATTATTTAAAATATAACAATAACAATTAATTAGAAAAGAAAACAGAAAAATAAACAATTATGATGACGTTGACAGCTACAATCGGCGCAGGCGTGATTATGGCTGCAGCACGGAAAGTCACGTCGCTAATTGGTCAGAAATAGCGAGCAAAACGCTTATTGGGCGTTGTCAAGGCGACCAACAAAGAGCAGCGTGATGTTTGTATCCGATGACACTGTCTTTTTTCGTCTTGAATTTTAAAAGGTGCTCCACTGGCCTCAGCGGAGGCGCACAAAGCCGCCAACAATAGCGCAGGCGTGGGCACAAAACGGGACCGGAAAACTCACGTCATTTAAAAAAAATATGCACCATATCTTTTATTACAAAAAATTTAAACGACAGTAAATGTCACCAATGTAAATGTCAATAATAACATACTTAATAGTATTTTCAATTATATTTACTTAACCGTAATTGCATTTTTGGCATTTTTTGGTCGGCGCACCCTTAAGAGACTCGAGAAATGGTTAACTAGACAACGGATAAACATACTTAATATACTTAAATACACACTTATTATACATAGGAAACACCCAGACCCGAAACAATTTAGAAAAACAGGTATTTCTAAATTGATCCTTCCGGGGATCGAACCCGGGACCTCAGAGATGGCGACACCATAAAAACCGGTGTGCAAGCCACTCGACCAAGGAGGTCGTCAAAATTGTTTATATGTGTGATATAAAGCTGTATGTTTCCTTAACCTTTTCACCGCCCAACTATCCTGCACGCGATGTCCCGCTGTACGCCAACGTATAAATGTATTTTAATAAAGTAGGTACAAAGAAGAACTTCTATAGAAGTGCTGGCGTGGACGGTACGAAAATCTCGAACTTCTATAGAAGTTGTTGGCGGTAAAAAGGTTAATAAAATAAAATAAAAATAAAATTTAAAAAAACTCACCCGTAGAGCTGGTAGGCGACACATCGTCCCGTGTATTAATCTGATAATTAGGCACCACAATAGGGTTCCTCTTGGGGCCGCAAGGGGAAGTCTGCGCCCTACTTTCCTTAGGCGGCGTCGGCGTCTTACTGGACATAAACTTGCCGTTCGAAGACCGTTTCTGTGGAGCCCTATTTTTGTTCGGGGTCTGCGCCCTCGGGTTCACTAACGTTATCTCCAAGTTGGACCCTACCACCGCCTTCCCATCCACCAATTTGTAATTCTTACTTAGATTTTGAGCGTTCGTTTTCGAAGGAGACGGCGTGGTGGGCACCCTCACTATTTCCACTGCCGGTTTGGGGGAACTGTCTAGTTTACATGTCAAGTCTAGTATATCTTGTGGCAAGGTTGCCGGTACTGTTCTGGTGGGTTTAACTGGGGTTCCATGTAACACGTGCGGGGGGGGCATGAAGGGGTCCTTAGGGTTCCCGTAGACGGTTTTCTCGGGGCCGGTGGAACCGAATATGCTGGTGGCTTGTATCACTCTCGGGGGTTGGGTGCCGTTGTAGTTTGGGGGGATGATGTTATACATTTGGAATAGGGAGGCTTGCGTCATGATTTGGTGTTGCATGGCCGGGTTTAGGATCATGGGGGGGTTGAGGAGGGGTGGGGCGGGGGGCAGGGGCCAGGGGGGGACGGCGGTGACCTCGAGGCCCCGCTCTTTGAGTATGTCTAGCTTTTGCTTTTTGACGGACTGCGGACTTTCGGGGTACTCGTCCAAATCTATGATTTCTGGTGTTTTCGGCTTGTATGGTACCTAGAAATAATAAAAAATAGAAATAATTAACTATAAAAAATTACAAAGTGTAGTGGCGCCAGATATGGAATTTTTCCCTTTAACCATTGAAAATAGGGACCAGTAACTGATTTAAGCCTTTATTCACATTTCAAAATTCAAAAATTCAAAATTCAAAAATTCAAAATTCAAAATCATTGAAATATTTATAAAATGTGTTTGTTTTGTTTATATATTTTAATTTATATTATATATTTTATTTTAATTTATATAAACAAAACACTTTATAAATAGCTTGCCTACTTCTTAACTGATCTTTAGTATTTGTAAAAATATTATGATCGGATGTTAATGACGGTAGTTGTTGACATTGAATGGGCGCCTTTGGCTTTCAAAGTAAAAAAGTAATATAGTGTTGAATAATTTCGGCGGGCTGGTTAGAACCACGATAGCTCAATTGGGAGAGCACCTGACCCGGTATGTCAGAAGGGTGCAGGTTCAAATCCTGCTCGTGGAAATTTTTCAACATTTGTTTTTATTTATAAAATCTTATAAAATACAGTGAAAAAAAATAAACGCCTACCCGGCCCAGCCAGAAATCGAACCTGGGTCTTCCGCAATCCGGGCGGCTGCACTGACCGCTATGCTACCGGGAAGGCTGACGTAAGCGCTGAATTTTGTCACTGCTTTTTTTAATTTTTGAGTGCTAATAGCGGCACGGCTGCATAGCCATCGGTTGCAATAACCGTTGGATAGATGGCGCGCTGTATTTAAAATAAAAAGTATAGGTATGTTAGTTCCATACCTCGATGAGGTCGTCGTCGGGCGGCGGCGGTGGCCGGTGGATGCCGAAGTTATTCAGCGCGCTCGAACGGGGCTCCGAACCCGCGCCGGGGGCTACGGGGGGACCAAATATAGCATTATGTATATAGTACACACCATGTGAGTTATTCCCATCACTGGGATTATCGCTAAGCAGTAAGTGATATAATATTGTATTATTATTTTTTTGTAATTGATTTACCTAAGATTTAACATTACCTTTGTTAAAAATATTTTTAAGTGCTGAATGCTGCACTTGAGTTGAATTAAATATTTATAAAATAAAGTGAAAAAATTAAATGCCTACTCAACCCTGCCAGGAATCGAACCTGGGTCTTCCGCAATCGCGGCGGCTGCACTGACAATTCTGCCTTCCCGGTAGCATAATGGTCCAGGTTCGATTCCTAATAATTTTGTTTGAACTTTTATTTGTATACCTACCTACCTTATCTAAGGTGGAAATGTAGTGAAACTAGCAAATTAATAAATTTTCATCATTGTAATACTAACCTACATCAACAAATAAATAATTCTGATTCTGCTTCTGGTAATTTAGACTCTTTTATCATCTATCTAATAGTTAAACGAGAATTCCTTGTATAAATCATGTATATATTTATATAATTTGAATCTCGAGAACGGCTCCAACAATTTTCTTGAAATTTAGTATGCAGGGGGTTTCGGAAGCGATAAATCGATCTAGCTAGGTTTAATTTTTAGAAAATTACCAAAAAAACAATACCGAGCATAGCTCGGTTATCCAGGTACTATACTTAAAGTAAGTATACATTTATTCATTTATTTAATTAATTATACGGCCAAGACCAATTACTATAATTAATATTTAAAAAAAAAATAACAATTTAGATTCAAAATTATACATTATTAATTATTATAAATAATTTAAATTAATAAACATAGCAAAATTAATCAAAATAATAAAATAGGTTTCGATATACACAACAATAAAAATTCATAAATTGTCATTCACAGTAATAATTACGTAATTATTAATAAAATAATAATTACGCTTCGTAACTCTGCATATAAGATCTAGATCGGATACACTTTGGATCTCTTCATTTTTACCACGTTTCTGTTACATGTTGTACATAATAATACAAGGTATCATCATCATCATCATCATCATCTCAGCCAAGAGACGTCCACTGCTGGACAAAGGCCTATACAAGGTATGAATAATATTATTTAATAATACTGGAATATATTTATCGGAATTTGTTTCAATAAGGTGGTAATGTCAACTCTATATTAAATATGTTTAAAAAAATGGTAATGGCGTTAATTTTTTCGTAAAGGATATCATTCATTTTGGACCAAAAATTGAAAGTGCCGGCCAAAAAAAAAAAGTATAATATTCGGATAGAACATATAATTCCTGATTTTTTTTTCCTATGACGTCAACCCTGTGCGCCCCATGGTTATACCTACCTCTGTGCGCCTGCGCCGTTATCTTATTTTTAAAACCAGGTTTGAACTTGTGAATTGTAACGTTCTATGTGTGCAGGGGCGTAGTATTAGTAGTGACAATTCTTCGTTATCGCAAAATAATTCAATAAACAAGATCAAATGCTTTAAACAACACTATGACAATAACAATTTTATTGTATTTTGATAGCTTGTAACAACATAACCATGGGGCGCACAGGTTTGGTGTAATAGTAAAAAAATATAAGAATTGTGTGTTCTATCCGAAAATTACACTTTCTTTTTCTGGCCGGCACTTTCACACTTTGGTCCAAGAATGTATGGAACGTGAATGATGTCCTTTATGTTTTTAAGCATGTTTTGCAACGAAATACAAAAAAACGTTAAGTTTGGATGTAGAAGGTAATCTCCTAAACTACTCATACGATTTTGAAAACTCTTTCACCAATATTTAGAATGGTCTTTCAGGATAGACATAGGCTAAAGGTAATTTTTAATTTTGATGAATAATTGTGTACAGAAAATTAGGAAGTGATTGTAAAGCTGTGTTACTCACGAGTACTGGCGGGGGGGTTGCTGGCCCGCGCTGGCTTGACCCGCACCGCGCGGAGGGAACTGCGGCCCGCGGGACGACTGCTCTTCTGCAACACGACACAACACAATACAGTATACGCGAACACTAGAAATAAAACACTTTATCGATGAGGAATAAGATTTAGTTGGAAAATAAATCAATAAAAAATTAATCAATCTTAACTTCAGCATTACTTGACGCATAAAATTATATACAAACTTAAGGGTGCGCCGTCCGTAAGTGACAAGTGTCATATGTTTTATTTGAAATGTCGTCGTCCATATTTATTTGATGCCGCGCGGCCATACTAATTTTGTATGGGGAATTTAAGGTGCTTAATAAAAAATAATTATTTAAATAACCACTTGATGAATCGAAAATGTAGTCTAGCAATTTGTAGTTTATCCATTGATGATTGTTTAGACAAAATCAGAGGTACAATAATTTAGATAAACTATAAGAAATCTACTAAACGCCGCCACTCGTTTTCATGATTTTTGCCCAACTTTAAATGATATTATAGAAAAAACTATAGCGTGTTATGACATTATGGTTCTGACAAATTGTAAAAACGTTTCCTATGATACTAAATATATATTTTGTTCATTTAATACGATAGTATTTTCAATTATATTTACTTAACCGTAACTGCATTTTTGGCATTTTTTGGTCGGCGCACCCTTAATATATTTGATATAATAAAATTAAATTAAATGAAAATCCTTTATTCAATACTAGTGGACCCGGCGGACTTCGTATCGCTTTGACAGTTTCCATCAAGTGATTAAATTCTCTTTGGTTTCCATGACAACAAAACGAACAAATCATTTTGTAATGGAAAATTAAATTGTCGTTTTTAGTATATTTATAGTGTGATTCCCGTGGGAATATCGGGATAAAAACTATCCTATGTGTTAATTTAGGTTATAAACTATCTGTATGCCGAATTTCATCCAAATCCATCCATCCGTTGCAGCGTGAAGAAGCAACAAATATACACATACATACACACAAACTTTCGCATTTATAATATTAGTAAGATTTATAAAATTTATAAAATACAGTGAAAAAATTAAACGCCTAATAAATTAAATAATAATAAAAATTAAATATTTAATTTAGCTTCAAAGTAAAAATATATATTATGCATTAAAAATAATATAAATACGTACACGCAATAATACTAAAATATATAATTTAATAAACAATACACATATTTAATGCTACTGCTGGTTCGGAAAGATTGATTCTGCTAAAAAAGACTGAAAAAAACTTCGCAGCTACCGGAACCGGATACATACAATTGCTACCGGATAGATACAACTCTTTTTAAAGTTAAAAAATAAGCTAAACGGGCCATCGAACCCGTACCTGGTCGTTGGCATCGTGACCGTTGTACTTGTCCCCGAGGCTCCGCATGCCGGCCAGCGAGTTGGTGGCCGAGAGATCGTGCTGCGACCGGTGCGCTTCCTTCAGGTACGAGTCGGGGCCTGTGTGGGAGAAACTAACATCAAATATACTGTAAGGAATACAAACAGATGAGAAAAAATAAAAATAAAATAACAAAAAAAAGAACATAAACACAAATGTAATTGAATAAATAAATAAATAAATAAATAAATGTTGACTTCTTGGCGGGAAAGTGAAGAGTCATGTCTGCGATTCTGTTTTATTTTCTAAAATTTTTGTTATGTCGAATATTAATGTGAAATAATGGTGGATTATTAACCGTTAAGTGTTCTGTTCGTGAGTGTGCATGAGTGTTGGCAAATGAAACAAAACAGTGCAACGTCACTTTTCAAATTCTCTCAAGAAGTCCGCGTGAGGACTTAGTAAAGCCCCACATCTTTACTGAGATACTCGAGGAATGGGGGGGGGGTATATCATTTCTCACTTCTCATTTCTATTATCATTCATCATCATTACTGGAGGAAGAAGGTAAATATGTATTGTTTATTTATGTATTACTTGAAAGAAAAATTACTTTGACACTGGCTAAATGTGCTAATTGCACGAAGCCATCAAGAAAAAAAAAACACAAATGTTGAAAAATTTCCACGAGCAGAATTTGAAACTGCACCCTTCTGACATACCGGGTCAGGTGCTCTCCCAATTGAGCTATCGTGGTTCTAACCAGCCTGCCGAAATTATTCAACACTATTAACATTTACATTTTTTCAACATTTGTGTTTTTGTAATTTGTTCGCAACAAAATTTGCGTTAAAAATTATATAAACATTTTAAAAAAGAACATCTTAAAACAACGAACACAATCACAAATAATAGAAAAAAAAATAAAAGAGAAAGAACACTATAAATAACCACGATATGTGCAATGCCAACGGGTAGCTGTCTCAGCAATGCTTTTGTGGCAAAACTATGGCCGGTATCAAATTTATTTATTGACTAGCTGTGCCCCGCGGTTCGACCCGCGTTCTATTAGTCATAGCGCGGTGTAATATAGCCTATAGCCTTCCTCGATAAATGGACTATTCAACATTCAAATAATTTTTCAATTCGTACCAGTAGTTCCTGAGATTAGCGCGTTCAAACAAACAAACTGTTTTCTAAAGTTTACGCGAACACTACACATTGAAATGAAACAACTTTTACGGATCTACTCGCGTTTATTTTACACATTACTTATTTAATGTTTATCCTGACGTTTCGAACCCTTTGCAGGGTCCGTTGTCCGGGTCCGTCTCCCTGTGACCACGGGATCATCATTTCAAACAGACCAACTATTTAGCTTTATAATATTAGTATAGATTTATTTTTTGATGTGTAACATCTTTCTTTCCTCTTGCTTTCTTGCAATTTGTGGGAGTGATTTCGTGAAATGGGACGGAAGTGTGAAACAGGAAGTCTGGGAAGCGCGTAAGCGCGGGCCATTTTGTAAATTCTGTAATCGATATCATAAACGTGATAAATTATTATTATATGTGACATATTGTGTCATTTGACTGTCAAAGGTCATTTTGATAAGTCAAATGTCTTCTTTAAGGGAAGTGAGAGGAATGAGTAATTACTGCATTCTCTTTATAACTTGTGAAATATATACGTCATTGTTAATTCTAAATTCTTTTTTCTATTGTAATATAGATTTCAACCCTTTTGTGTGTTATAATATAGTTAAAAAATGGTGTAATACCTGACCCATTTTTTTTTAGAATATAATGATAAAATTGCTTATTACTAAGGTGAGATGTCAAATGTTACACATCATATACGACTACTGTAAGGGTCGCTCGTTTTTTTATTTAATAAGATAACCAACAAGATTAAGTAACACAAATACAAGCAAAATTGTTTTCGTACAAAAATGGACTTAAGCCAAGTGTCATCTTACATAAAGGCTGCCACGGCATGCAATGTGGGCTAAAATATATTATTTAAATACATTATTCAATACCTGCTTCACTAGGTTCCAACAAGTCAGTCAAGTTACAAAACGAAAAAACAAATACCTACAATTTTTTTTTTTTTTTTTTATTTGCCTTACAAAACTGGTTGCGTTACGTTATCTATGTTACATTTAAGTAATGTAAAAAAAAGCTTATGCTACATTGCGACCTACTAGATGTAAGCACATTATGCTCCAATATGTTCCACTTAAAGTTCGGCTGCACTAATTACACTAATAAGAAATAAAAAAAAAACACCAAAAAGATAATAAAAAGTAAATACGACTAATATGACTGCGAATAAATTGATCTTAAAGATCTGCTTTAAGATCAATCTAAGCTTGGCTGAGGCTGCAGAACCATGAAATATGGTTCAATTGATTTATATATATGGCATATATGGCATATGGATATAATATGGCAATTGATTGGAACTGTTCATTAAGCATTTGGCGTTACATCAAGTTATCAAATTCGGTGGTTTTACAGCTCCATGTTAATATTTTACGGGGTCTTACAAATTGAGAAAGAATTAGCTGCTGTAAATTTTTTATTCATAGTTAAATTGGTAATCAATTAATGGTTTCTTTTTATGTTTGTAATTTATATTTATAAAAAAAAAAAAATCTAATGAATTGAATTCTTGTGCATGTTATTGATGCGTTTGTCATTGTTTTTTTTTTTTTTGTGGAAACTGCTGATTTGTGTTCTATGTATATTTTAATATTGTATGTGCTATGTAATTGTTTGTTTCCCAAATAATAAATAAATAAATAAATAGTAATTCCGTGTTTTGTTCCCGTCATGTAAACTTCATTATAAGAGTAAAAGAGACAAAACGCGGAATAACTGATCGGACCTTATTCTTTGTTTATTTGTAAGGCACTACACACACTTACCCAGGCTTAAAGTATGCGCCAGTTCACTCATTAGCACGGCTCCGTCCCCCAACCTGTCCCCCTCAAACCTCCCCCCGGACTCTTTGAGCTGTTGCTTCACCGCCAGCTCGTTCGCCAACGAGCTATTCTCTTTATACAGCTTCTTCATACTGTTCGGTTCTATAAGCTTCTCGACCGGTTTGAGAGTGATCTTTAAGGGTTTCTCTGATTTTTCCTCTTTAGGTAAGGAGTCTAGGAACTCCCTGTTCAACTCCTCGGCCGGCTTGGAGACTAGGTTCAGCTCTTCTTTGATCTCGCCAGTTTCGTTGTCGATCTGTCGAATAAAATAAATATGACATGAAAAAAAATATTTTTTTTTTTTGTTTATATAATTTTTAACGCAAATTTTGTTGCGAACAATTACAAAAACACAAATGTTAGAACCAGGATAACTCAATTGGGAGAGCACCTGACCCGGTATGTCAGAAGGGTGCAGGTTCAAATCCTGCTCGTGGAAATTTTTTCAACATTTGTGTTTTTGTAATTTGACATAATGACAGATTATCTTTAGAAAATATGTCACAATGACAATCTTATTCTTTGGCTAAGACTTATCTGAGGATTGAAAAATCGGGCCTAAGTAAAAGCTGATACGATGTCTTGGTCATCAACCATAAGTCAAACCTAAACATTGCAGGAATGAACAAAAAAATTGTAATAAAATAAATTTAAGTTTTTCTATGGAAAAATAAATCTACGTAAATATTATTTTGCATGATATCACAGTGTGTGCTATACTTGGTCGCGTGGCTTTGTTTCGGGAATATACACATATTACCAAACATCTTGTA
Organism: Eudonia lacustrata; assembly: GCA_947562085.1. Taxonomy (NCBI): domain Eukaryota; kingdom Metazoa; phylum Arthropoda; class Insecta; order Lepidoptera; family Crambidae; genus Eudonia; species Eudonia lacustrata. The sequence goes on along the minus strand of OX387335.1, from coordinate 11,945,339 downwards.
TACAATCTGTATTGGCATGCACTGTACACACGGCGGCAGATTAACCTACCCTAAACTGTCAAATTTCTACAATCAATTTTGAACTTTATCGTTTGGTTATAAGGATCAATATTCATTGGAGGAATTAGACAGGTTTGGGTAGGTTAATCTGCTGCCGTGTGTACACACTTTAGGGGCTGATTCTACACTCAATTATACATGATAAAAAAATATTTAAAAAACTCCACTTAGAAAATTGGTTTTTTAGCACCTGCAAAAAATTCGAAGGCAATAAAATAAAAAAAGGCTGCCATTTCTAAACTATTGAGTTTGGAATTTTTCAAGTATTTTTTTTTATTATGTACATTTGAGTGTAGAATCCACCAGAGGGGTGAAACTTCCTTACATTGAATAATTACAAAAATTTCATATACGGTAGCGCCATCTTCCGTAAGAGGAACCTCAAGTTACTAGTGTAGTTTGTTCCTTGAGGAACCGGCTAAGGTCATAGACCATGCTGCCATGTCATTAGTTTAAGTAATACATAAATAAACAATACTTTCATATATGATGATGATGATGAATGATATTAGAATTGGGAAGTGAGAAATGATATACCCCCCAACCCCTCGAGTATCTCAGTAAAGATGTGGGGCTTTACTAAGTCCTCACGCGAGCTTCTTGAGAGAATTTGAAAAGTGACGTTGCACTGTTTTGTTTCATTTGCCAACACTTATGCACACTCACGAACACTTAACGGTTAATAATCCACCATTATTTCACATTAATATTCGACATAACACAAATTTTGGAAAATAAAGCAAAACCGCAAACATAACGCTTCACTTTCCCGCCAAGAAGTCCCTCAAGTTACTAGGTTATCCATATAATGTCACTAGATGGCGGTAGTATAGATAGCATTTTAAATTAATAAGTTACGTTTAGTTATTTTCTAGTAACTTTCTTATAGCCACAACTTTCGTCATTTCCACAAAGAGCTTGTTAGCCGAGCGTCTGCGAGGACGCATCGTGCTATAGTAGTGATAGAGAAATTATAGGTTCGATCCTTCGGAAATAAGTTAATAACTTTTTGATTTTTATGTTCATATATAAGTTTTTAATAAGTTTCTCTTACAATTTTTAATAAACTTAGTTTAAAGTCTAAGCAAATATGAAAATTTATTGTATAAGTGGAAAATTGGGAAATAGTATCTTAAAGCCTAAATATTATAATTAATATTATACACAAAAAAAATGTTAACTAGTTTTTTGTAAATACTATATATATTTTCAGCGCCATCTATCAGGAAGAATATATAGATATAGGATAGACCTTAGAGGAGTGGGAGCGGCTGAAAATCAGCGCTGTCCTATGTCAGCACTAGCTGAGCCGCCTCCATTTGCTTTCAAAATTTATTTTTTGATCTACCCATGTATGCTCTTCCATGAAATATGTATATCTATGTTTTTTTTCTTTAGTTATCTAAGTACCTATGGAATTGTTACCTAAATACTCGTTTTTGAAAGCAATAAACGCATTTATTTATTTATTTAAGAAGCGTAAACACGCACGCAAACGTCTACTACCGCCATCTATTGTACAGGGAACCTAGTTTCCCATCTTTTTTTCTATGAGAGGCACATCTATACCCAATATTATACATAGTCTAACCCCCGTATTTATAGACGAGTAAAAGGTCATACTGAAGCAAAGTAATTGCTTAAGTAAAATTTTATATTCTTTAGGTAACCAATGACGTTATAAACGTCAAAAGACTAGAAATCTTAGCCAAGCACTAGTCACCAATATCTTTACTTAAGCAATCTAGTTAGATTTCTCAAAGAATTCATAGTGACAAGCTTGTGACAAGCTAGTTTTGAAGTTATATTCCGTGTGAAAGTTTGTGTTTTGTCTAAAATAATATAAAATTTATGATTTTGATAATAATTATAATGTTTTTATTTAATTCATTAAGAATGTTCTATTCTAATATAAACGTTACTTATTTATAAAATGAAATTAGATCTTAGTGACATTTCTAAGAACAAAGTAATTGCTAAGTAATTGCTTGTTTATAAATACGGGTGTATGGAATCCACCCCTAAAGTTTGTACAGTGCATGCCAATACAGATTGTATAAAAAAAATATTTTTTTAATGACTTCTCAATTCTTAGTGTGAACCCACCTCATGATTCCCGTGGGTGGGTGTTGAAGGCCGACTCTCCCGGTGCGGCGAGTCTCGCAGCTCTATGGTGGCGACGGTCCGCGGCTCCTCCAGCCGTCCGTTGGGGAGGCGCGTGCCGTTACGGGTTTCGTGCTTCTCGAATGGCAGAAGGTATCTGTGGATAACATACAAAAAATATTAATGTCTTTAAAAAAAATTTTTTGACTTGAGCAATTTACGAAATTACAATTTGGCGGTCTCATCGCTTTAAAGCGATTTCTTCCAGCCAACCAGTCGGATGAAGAGAGCTAATAAACTGTAAGATCAGAGGTGAAACTATTAAAACATACTAGAATAATGTGTATTTTATAAATGAAGCAAAATAATAATAATAATAATAATAATAATAATGGCAACACCGAATGGCCAACGTTATCTCCGTTTTCGGAATTTCAAATAAATATTTATTTTGATCTCAAAAGTTTTAAAAGCAAGAAAATATAACAGTTTAGAACATAATTTTAGAAACATATAAAAAATCAAATCCGCAGCATACATAACCGCAATATATTAGACCATAAAATGAAAAGTAAAACTAGAGACCAATTTGACGTCTGTCAACAAATAGAAAATACAAATGATTATGAATAGGAGAGATAAATGTTGACCAGAGCAGCATCACGACGTGCACGCCCACCATCCCCGGACTCGTTGCTCAGCTCCGCCTTGCTGCCGCCGGAAACCAGCCCCATCGTGAGTGCTGTGACACCGGCCGCGGCAGTCGTGTCGAGCTTGAGCGACGAATATTTTTCGCCACCGACGTCGCCACCACCTGTGCGTCGGCAGGCGAGAGGCCGGCCACCGAACGGCTTAGGACCTAGGGGCCCACCGGCCCCGAGCCGGGTCCCCGCTGCCGGTGGTTGTGTGCAGCGCATGAAATGGACTCAAAAAATAAATGAGAATGTCATGCGCGCATATTACGGGTCTACAGAGGGGGGAACTAACCTCACTGCGTACCGAAGTAGGATGCTGTCTCTGTTTCAGGAACTGGAACCAACCGTCAACGTTTCGGCCCAACCACTGTCGGATCAGGTGCGGGTTATCCAACGTGATCGCAGATTGGACGATGCCGCACTTGATAGGCTGCGCTCCATCCCGTCACAGACCGCGGTACAACCACCAAGTACCGCCATATGGCCAACGCGGTCCCACGTCGAAGAAGAGGGAGATGATAGGGTTGCAACAGTAAGTAGCCAGTGCAACGATCGACTTAGGAGCGCATTGGAGGATGCGATTCGGGAATATAGAGTCGCTCCACCCGAAGCTAGACCGCGACTACCACGCTTACCCATGCACAAAAAAAATAGGGCGCTGGTGTGTGCCTTGGATTTGCTGCTTGAGAGTTATTTTGAAAGCAGCGAAGAGCTCCGATACGCACTCAATTTTGTATTGTGCGGCTGTTGCGGCATGTCGTATAGCTGCTGTCAAATTCCCAGAGTGCAACTCAGCTATACGACCAAAACTAGCCGTACCAGCCTGGCAGTACAGGATTGAGCGGCGTATCGAGGAGACCAGGGTACTCATCGGCAAACTCTCCTGTTTCAGGGAGGGTAATACTCGACCGAGAGTGATGCGTTTTGTGAGGCGGGCGTTCTCGGGGACCGGAGTTAGTCCTCGAGAATATATGTCCTGTATAACAGAGCGCATCGACTTCCTGAAGCAGAACAGAAGGTTTGTGCATGGGCGAACCGTATTCGCCGGTATAAGCGTCGGGTCGAGCGATATGCTCAGAATCGTATGTTCCGAAGCGATCAGAGGTGGGTATATAGAGCTTGGGAGCGACCTGAACAAAGTGTGGCTGACGCGCGGCGACCGGATGATGACGTCACGTGTACATTCTGGCGAAGCATCTGGTCGGTGCCCGTCTATCATACTGAGGCTGACTGGATGCGTAATGTCAAGCAAGTGTGTGAAAACATACCAGAAATGGAGGAAATTATAATCTCTTCCGCAGACGTAGCCAGTGCAATCCGCACGGTACCGAATTGGAAATCACCGGGACCGGACGGACTGCACAACTTTTGGTTAAAATGGCTGCGTAGTTCACATACTCGCTTAGCATCCCAGTTCCAGTCATCTTTAGAGTCTGGGTCGCTACCACAGTTTCTAACAACAGGTGTTACCCACCTGCTCCATAAGGCAGGCAGTCCCGCGGAACCCAAGAATTATAGGCCGATCACATGTCTGTCAACGGTCTATAAACTTCTTACATCCATTCTGAGAGCGAAAATTACTACCCACATAGACAACAACTCCATTATGTCTACCTCTCAGAATGGATGTAGGAATGGATCCCGCGGTACGAAGGAGCTGCTCCTTATTGACATGGCCATAAGCCAACAGGTTCGCCGTTCCCGAAAGGATCTGTCGACATGTTGGATAGATTATAAGAAGGCCTATGACTCGGTACCACATACATGGCTCATGAGGGTGCTGGAGTTGTACAAAATAAATGCAACTCTGCGTGCCTTCCTGATGTCGTGTATGGGGCAATGGAAGACAGTCCTTCGCTATCCCGGATGTCGACAAATTCAAGGAAACGACGATCCTATAAGGATTGAGCGGGGAATATTTCAGGGCGATAGTTTGAGTCCACTATGGTTTTGTTTAGCCCTGAACCCTCTCAGCACATTGCTGGAGGATTCGGGACTTGGCTATTCATTGCGAAGAGGAGGTCAGGTAATATCCCACCTGCTTTATATGGATGACCTGAACCTGTTTGCCCCCAACAGATTGCGACTGATGGAGTTACTGAAGGTAACTGAAACTTTCAGTAATTCCATCAGGATGGAATTTGGTGTAGACAAATGTGCAGTCATGCATGTAAAGCGAGGCAGGATTGTAGAATCTGAGGGATTACAACTCTCAGATTCTATAAACCTGAAATCGCTCTCCGCAAATGATACATATAAATACCTGGGTATGTCAGAGGGGTTAGGAATAAGTGTGGCTGACATGAAGCAATCGTTGCTGGAGCGTTTCTTTGGTCGCCTGAAAAAGGCGCTCATAAGCTCCTTATCAGGCGGCAATAAGGTGCGCGCCTTCAACGGTTGGGTCATGCCAGTCCTGATGTACTCCTTCGGCGTACTCAAGTGGACTCAGACAGAACTGGATGCCCTGGATAGGCGAGTCCGTACATTGCTGACCGCAAATCGGATGCATCACCCACGATCGTCGGTAATGAGGCTGTACATCCCGCGGAAGTGCGGGGGTCGAGGTTTTTTAAATGCTAAGTCCCTCCACAACCGTGAGGTGTGCAGTCTCAGGGAATATTTCCTAAAAGCCGATGTGGGTATGCACCGAGATGTGGTATCAGTGGACAAGGGACTCACCCCGCTGTCCTTGGCTAAAGAGAACTGGCACAAACCCGTAGTACTTAGTGCCAATGACCGCAGGGAGGTATGGCAAGGCAAGGAGCTCCACGGGCGCTTTTATCGGGCCCTCCACGGACCCGATGTAGACTTTTTAGCGTCCGTATCCTGGCTGCGTTTCGGTGACCTCTTCGGGGAAACTGAAGGTTTTGTCTGTGCAATTATGGACGAAGTTATGCTAACGAATAACTACCGGAAATTTATTATGAAGGACGGGACGGTTGACATATGTCGGGCATGTCACCGTCCGGGTGAGTCTATCAGACATATTATTTCTGGCTGTTCTCGTCTGGCTAACGGCGAGTACTTGCACAGGCATAATCAAGTGGCCAGGATTATACACCAGCAACTTGCTTTGAAATACAAACTTGTGGATTCTGAGGTACCGTACTACAAGTATGTGCCCGACCCAGTTCTCGAAAATGATCATGTCACGTTGTACTGGGATCGATCTATCATCACCGACAGGACTATTGTAGCTAATAAGCCAGACATTGTGGTGATAGTACGATTAGCGCGCCGCACGATGATTGTCGATATCACCATTCCCCATGACGAGAACCTCGTGAAAGCTGAGAAAGAGAAACAAATCAAATATCTCGACTTAGCACATGAGGTTGTCGACATGTGGAATGTGGACTCGGCTGTCATCGTGCCGATTGTTGTTACGGCCAACGGCCTGATGGCCAAGAGCCTCGATCAACATCTCATGAGGCTCTCGTTAGGCGGCTGGATCAAGGGCCTGATTCAGAAGGCAGTTCTCCTCGATACGGCACGCATTGTGAGGAGGTTCCTGTCTCTGGAGCCCTAATCATCGGTAGTTTGGACCCTGGTCCCGATGCCGGTGGACCCCTATTTTTTTAATTTTTAAATGTTTGTTTTGTTTTTTAGAAAATATTTAAAAATGTAAATTAATATGTAAAAAAATAAATAGAGAGATAATAATAATAGAAGATAGATAGCGAAGAGCCTCGACCAACACCTTAAGGCCCCTACCCTACCTTAAGGCCTACATGTTGACCGTGATTTTTGCATAAAATGCCCAATTTCGGCGTTCTTGTTCAGAGAAACTGAAACCCTTAGACAGTTTTAACTTATTGTATGGTGGAGAATAGTTATTAGTTTAATTCGTAGCGCTTTCTGCGATTTTCCCTTATCTAAATATATAAAGCCAAAATTCCGAAGTTAGTTTTCAATTCAATACGCTGACCTCAATTTTCAAGCTTATGGATTGAACTAACAAACGAAATGAAAAATATATAATAATATCTCTTATAAAGTGGTTAAGTTCGTAGCGGCCTCGGAATTTAGATTTACGTATGGAATTTCTACAAAAAAATCTCATTCAAAGCCATAAAACGTTCAGAATTACCTGTAAATATCTCCTTACTCCATTAAAATTATTAAGTTAAATGTACACCATAATTAACGTTAGTTTATAAGATTTTAAATTATATACTTTTTTTGCGATAGGCGAAGATTGCGCCGCAGCACAGATATGTAGAAATCGCCGTAGCAGTTACGTGTATGTAGCACGTACATCGCGGAGATATTACGTCTGAAGATAGCGTCGTAGCACAGACATGTTCCGTAGCATTATAATTTATTCGTAGCACTAGAAGTTGCCGTAGCAGCTGCCTACCTTTCGTAGTGCGCTCGTACTCGTGAGGTCGTGAGGGCGTTTCTATAGTACATACATACTTAGTAGGAGATGCGTGTGTTCGTTGTCCATAGCATTATGCGTAGTACTATTCGATGTCTTCTCTTAGCATTCGACTAAGATTGCGTCGTAGCACTAGAACTTGCCGTAGCAGCAGTGTGTCTGTTGCATGTACCGTACGTACCTCTCGCAAAAGGTAAGTCTGTTCCATACATAGCTCTGCGTAGATTGCGTGTCGTAGCCTCGTAGCACAGACATGTTCCGTAGCACTGGATGTGGCCGTAGCAGCTGCCTACCTTTCGTAGTGCGCTCGTGCCCGCGAGGGTTGCGAGGCGAGGTTGCGCCACAGCCGCCGGCGGCAGACGGCGTCGTAGCCGCCGCGGGACGCCACCCGCACGTACAGCGATCGTAGCGACACTGGAGGACATACAGATATGTATTATAATAACATTAGTTTATTAACATAATATACTAAACTTCGTCGAATTTGAAAAAGCTGATAGATAAATCTTCTTCGTTGCACACTTTAGATTAGCTGAACGTTGTGTATGAGTAAGCTAATAGAATATAACATAGGTTTGCTATGCCGTGGGTGAATTGTCGAGTGTGTGTGTACATACTATACATAAATAACAAGACTAACTACTTAACTAACAGCCCTACGAAAAAGTTTCTTGGGATCGGTAATAATATATAATTTTATATAAATATACAGGGTGTTCCAAAAATCGCACGCCAGGCTGACACTAGAGATAGCTTAGCTATAAACCTATCAGATAAAAATAACATGACTCTAGTAAAAGTGTCATAGCTTTGAAGAAAATGGCACTTTTTTATTTTCTAAAAACTCCACTTTTAGTTCGTTTTAAACCTATCAGATAAAAATAACATGACTCGAGTAAAAGTCTCATAGTTTTGGAGGAAATGTCACTTTTTTTATTTCTAAAAACTCTACTTTTAGTTCGTTTTTTTTTTGTCTGATAGGTTTATAGCTAAGCTATCTCCAGTGTCAGCCTGGCGTGCCATTGTTGGGACACCCTGTATATACCACTGTTATGTAGTTTAAGTAAAGTTACGAGATAACGTGTAGGAGTTCTTCTTGTTTCATTGTAATTTATAGTGACAATTATAAGATTTATTTGTAGCCTAAACTAAATACTTTTAATTTTGTATGTTGTAATCAGTGTGTGTGTGTATAGTGTTTTATACTCACGGTCCTTGAGCGGCTGCGACTGCCCGCGCGCGCGGTGGAACAGCTTTAAACGCGCTAGGAAGGCGCGGTCCTCGCTGGAGTCCCGGGGCTCCTGCTCCAGCGGGGGGGAGGGCTTGTCCGTGCCGTTCCGAAGAGAGAGGCGGCGGGGGGTTGACACCTAGGAAAAGGGGGGGGGGGGCAAGAGTCAATATCACATACATTTAACCGCCTCTGTGGTCTAGTGGTTAAGACCACCGGTTTAGACCCAGAGGTCCCGGGTTCGATTCCCAGCGGGGGATTCGAACCCGCAACCCATGACATGCCGGGTCAGATGCACTACCAATTGTGCTACTGTGGCTAAAATTATATGTATTATGTTAATTCATAATAGTAATATAATACTTAAAATCATTCTATAGACAGACCATTACTAGATCAACGACGAATGACGAATGACGGATAGATGGCACTCTGCCGCTAAAAAGCATTAAAAAATCAAAAAGCAGTGAAAAAATTCAGTGCTCACGTCAGCCTTCCCGGTAACATAATGGTCAGTACAGCCGCCCAGAGCGGAAAACCCAGTAGACTGCTTTAGCTACTTACCTTGGGATCAGAACAATGTATGTGATATTGTCTAATTTAATTTAAAATTTCTTGTATGTATTATTTCCATTGTTTTCGCATCTGCATGACCAGCCCCCCGACCGCCTAACCGATCGCTTTGACTACGCGTATAGTTTATGACGTCATCTTGCCACCTCGCACCGCCTATGAAAGCAATATCAAAAGCTAAAGGCTTATATCTTTCGATATTGCTTTCATAGGCGGCACGAAACGACAAGATGACGTCATAAACCACACACGAAGTCAAAGCGATCGGTTAGGCGGTCGGGCCCCTGTTGTGAGTACACGTTTTCTGGATGTCGGTCTTGAACCGTTCTATTGTAATTGCTATTTTATCATCTGTTGTGTACTCCATAAATCTTTATAAATCTTCTGTACGTGTGTATGTTATTGAACTCCTTAGAAACGGCTTGACCGATTTGGATGAAATTATCTGTGTGTATTCGAGTGTATCCCGTCTGGCCCGGTGACTTGGCCCGGCGCCGGGCCACATGGGAAAAAAAAGTTTTAACTGGCCCGGTGATATATTTACCGGGCCAGATGACACAAATCAAGTGCCATCGTCCCCGGTAAGGAGAGTAAAGAGGATACGCCTCGTAATTTGTGAAATACTAACTACATGCAACTATGAAAGGGATTGAACAAATCAAACTGCTTTGTATTCAATAATCAGTTTTTATTGTGAATGACGCGATATCAACTTGTGTCATAAAACTCAACCTGAAATAGACTTCTTCAAGTGGATTCGAGAATGGTTGAGATTTACAATTGGACCCGGTAGGTGGCGCTGCTAAAGGGGTCCATCATGGAACACGGGTGTTCTTAAGCAGACGAATGATTTGCTTGTTTTGTTGTCATGGAAACTGTGAAAGCAGCGGTACGAAGTCCGCCGGCAAGCTATTGAATAAACAAAGTTGCTCACCCTGGGCGCTTCGGGCTCCGAGTCGGGTCCGGTGTCGGGGGAGGCGGAGGCGTCGGGCGAGGCCCTGCGGCGGCGGCCCCGCGGCCTCCCCTTCAGCTTGGGCGCCAGCTCGTTGCACACGAACTCGTGGCCTTCGAGCTCGGGGTACTCGAACGTGTCCTGGTGGGTACGAGCAGGGCTTGGAATACCATAATAATAAAAATAGATAAATATAGATTGTATTGTACTGTACTGCTATTGTTATTATTGTGATGCACGCTGGTCAAACTGGCGTTATTTATATTATATAATGACCTAGATTTTTAAAATAGTTAACACTCTTATTTGCTGTGCCCTAGCAGGGCGTCACATGTATACCTCTGCTTATGTTTTAACACCTCGTCTAATGTAATGTGATATGTAATAAATAAATAAATAAATACCGGTATTTTCAATAACCGGTACCTTTGACTTTAATAAAGTACCGGTAACGATTTGATACCGGTGTTAACCTTTTTACCGCCAACAACTTCTATAGAAGTTCGAGATTTTCGTGCCGTCCACGCCAGCACTTCTATAGAAGTTCTTCTTTGTACCTACTTTATTAAAATACATTTATACGTTGGCGTACAGCGGGACATCGCGTGCAGGATAGTTGGGCGGTGAAAAGGTTAATGATACAGGTTAACCGATGAGTACCGGTAAGTACTGTTGTACCGGTATTATACACCATAATACAGGTACTAGTTGTAGTTCCCTTTTATTTATTTTTTCTATTTTTGCACAGTGGTAGCATTATAATCTAGCAAAGACTGTTCCGCTCCATTATTATTATTTTTTTTCTAAATTATTTTGGCTCTACTTCAGTAGAGCAAAAAAATGAAAATGAAAAAAATGATTTTCAAATCAGCGCTGTAGCCATATTTTTTATGCTGAGTAGAGTTAATGTTCTGACCACTGAGCTAACAAGACCCCAGAAGACTCGTTGAATTTTCCTAGTATTGGGTCCTTATTACCTATGAAATTGACGTTTTTTTTTCTCACTTATTAATAGGTGTATTACTTCTAAAAGTCAATACCGGTTGTTAATATTATTATACACCTTTAATTAGGACTATGTTACTTAGGCTTCAGTAATAACAATGATCATTAATTTTGTGTCTTTATCGTCCAATATTTTTTTTAAATTGACTACTTTTTTTGTTCGCAAAATTGTCCTTTTGTTTTATTGTAGCTTTGAAAGGACTTGATGTTTTCTTTTTAATGTCTGCTATATTTAGCTAGTAAAACAAACACGCTACTCTACAATTTTTATAGTGTCAACATAAATAGATGCTAAGAAAATTAAAAAAATAAGAGTATGAAAAATAAAATTTTATAAAAAATTTTCATACAAAACCTCAATTTCATAGGTAAGGACCTAATATATATACTTTGTTATTTACGCTGCAAGCCGGCGGTATTACGTCACTGTGGAGTTACTACCCTCACAGTAGAAATAACACTTTTGCAAGTATTTTCTACAATCTAGAATGCAGTGTACCTTGCAGTACAGGATCCACGTCTTATTCGCGTCTCGTGTAGCGAGTCTTGCAGTCAGTCGCCATGCACAGATGATGCACTGTACCTTGCAATAGGAGATGTGCTGCACATTGCGGTAAATGATGCACTATACCTTGCAGTAGAGGATCCGCGTGATATAATAGAAAAAGGGGACTTCCTACTGAAAGCCACTGTACTATGCACTCCCCTCCATGTGCCACTAGGGTGACAGAGACCACGGGTTAAGCAATCACCTGTACAAGCTACCGAAACTTACCTTGCAGTTTGCAGTAGTAGATGCACTGTACCTTGTAGTATAGAATGCAGTGTACCTGACAGTATATGAACCGAGTGTTATCCATGGACGCGGCGTACGCGCCGCCTAACGCGGTCACTAGCGAGTCTCGCAGCCAGTCGCTCTGAACGCCTCTCAGCCGAGAGACGATGCGCTGTACCTTACAGCAGATGATGCCCTGAACTTTGTAGTATAGGATACTGTACCTTGCAGTAGAGGATGCTATGTATCGTGCAGTAGAGGTTTGTACCTTGCAGTAGTGTATAAAGTGAACCTTACAGTATAGAATACACTGTACCTTGCAGTATAGGATCTGCGTGTTATCAGCGGGCGCGGCGTACCCGCATAACGCGGCTACCAGCGAGTTTCGCACCCATTCGCCCTGCACACCCTTAAGCCTTGAAAGCAACGCATGATAGCGGCAGTTGAGGATATACTGTACGTTACAGTAGAGAATGCACTGTACCTTGCGGCATAGAATGCACTGTACCTTGCAGTACAGAATGCACTGTACCTTGCAATATAGAATGCACCGTACCTTGCAGTATAGGATCCGCGTGTTATCCGTGGGCGCGGCGTACCCCCCGAGCGCGGCTACCAGCGAGTCTCGCAGCCAGTCGCCCTGCACACCCTCAAGTCGAGAGAGTAGCGCTCGGTAGCGGCAGTAGCGAGGATAGGAGAACACTACCACGCCGGGGTTCGAGTTGTTCACTGCAGAATAAATAGAGTCAAAGTCAAAACGTTTATTCAATACTAGCGGCCGCTCGCGGTTTCACCCCCGTGGTTCCCGTTCCCGTGGGAATATCGAGATAAAAAGTATCCTATGTTCCTATAATCCAGGTTATAAACTATCTGTATGCCGAATTTCATCCAAATCCATCCATCCGTTGCAGCGTGAAGAAGCAACAAACATACACACATACATACACACAAACTATCTCATTTATAATTTTAGTGTGATAAACCTTCACATGCACTTATTTATTTTGATAGGTCTCGCAAACAGTTGTTTACATTCGTGATTCTTTACATAGGTTAGGTTTAAAGATCTTTATTCTCATACGAAATTACATTTAACTTATAATGACATATAAATAATACATAAATTCCAGTACGCTTTGTCACTTTGGTAACATGTGCTAACACACTGTAATGCATGACGTGCAAACTTTTAAAAGAATCCAAAAAATCTTTGGGAGGGCTTATACGACCGAAAAGAGCTGGCAAGAAACTTAGGGGGCCTCTTTTCATTTTATCTTACTTACCTCATAACCTTGTTCCACTATCGCCAGTAGAAGACCTAGCTGAAGATCTAGGGTAAAGCATTTCACATAACTGGAAAGCAAAGGCAGGACGACAATTCTTTATTGAGGGTTATGATTCAGGGCGTTAGAAACCTTTAAGACCGAGCTGACGCGTACCAACACTCATCAATGGTGCTCTCTACCATTTTACGTCATGTAGCCAGTTCTTCTTTGACGCCTATAGGTGTTACGAGCTTCCACCATCAGCTTTATTATCACTGGCACACTCACCTTTGGCGCTCTCCTCGCATTTAAGTCACTGAAGCTAGGGTAGATGTGGGCTAATCAGTGTTAGCAGTAACAGGAAAGGTAAAGATCTCCATTGTGGATTACCCACTTCCACGATCGCCGCTAAAGTCCTAGCTGAGAAGAAGAAGTCACATGGCACTCTATAGCGTTCCACATCGCTCAAAACAAGCCAAGCTTGATGCCGAGGCAGGTAGACAGTTCTTTATTGGAGATTGTGGGACATACGCGCTTCCGCCATCAGTCTGAACGTCACTAAAAGACCCAGCTGTATAATAAACTCAAGGTGCAAGGATTCCTTAGGCTTGGGGTAATTGTGTGTTAGCAGTTAAAGGTACGATAGACAGTTTTCTATTGAGGATTACGGGTTTCAATCATCAGACTTACAATCACTTGATCACCCAACTAAGAAGGACATAAAACTCACCTATGACGCTTTTATCCCGCTCCGCATATCGCTGAAGTCAATCATGGTGCAGGGACTCCTTAGGCGTGAGGTCATTGTGAGACAGCAGTTGAAGGTAAGTTACACAGTTCTCTATTGAGGATTACGTGCTTCAACCGTCAGCCTCATCATCATCATCATTTGATCACCCAGCTAAAGAAACTGACACTCACCTATGGTGCTCTTCTCCCGCTCCACATCGCTGAAATCCAGCCTAGCCTGGTGCAAGGGCTCCGAAGGCCTGGGGTCTGCCGGCGGGGCACAGGCGCCTCGCCACACGGCGCGCAGCCCCCACCGCCACCCGGTGCCATCGCACACCCAGCTGAGGAGATCTTCGGCTCGGACTACCACTTTGTCGTTGATGGCAAGCACTTCGTCCTGTAAGGAAAGAGATGGAAGATTTTAGTAAAGATAGCGAATGAAAGTTAGCTTAAGGCTTGTTTTTAAATTAATGCCGTAATATAGTTGTAGTTCACGGCTGCATGTAACTGAAAAATTACTAAAGGAAAATACAAGGCATGTAGGGAAATTTGACGTGGTATGCCTCAAGGAAGTATGTTAGGCCCCATTTTATACACGATCTATATAAATTACTCTCTATCTATATATCTCTACTAGCTGACCGGCGGACTTCGTACCGATTTGACAGTTTCCATGACAACAAAACAAACAAAACGTTGACAGTTTTCATGACAACAAAACAAGCAAATCATTCGTCCACTATAGCAGCTATAGCAGCGCCACCTACCGGGTCCAATTGTAAATCTAAACCATTTTCGAATCCACTTGAACACACACAGAAAATTTCATTTTGTCCAGCCGTTTAGAAGGAGTTCAATAACATACTCGTACACACGCACAGAAGATCTATATAAAAGATAAGTTACACAACACTCTATAGTTTTATTCGTCGACGAGAGTAATTGTTACCGATCATTCTGATGAATACGGAAACTGATATAAAATTTTACATTAGTTTGCAAAGGTCAGACGTCACTCACTACACAACACAATTTTATGGTTCGATCGATGTTTTGTCATTATCTAACTACGACTTTTAACTACAACCTTATTTAACTGCACAGAAGAGATAGTTAAGTGCCCATAACTTCCCAAACTATGGACAAACCAAAAATGTCTTCGTAAAACACTTCTTGAACAATTTCTTGGCATATTGCCTTATTTGTCTAGCATTTGTTTTGGTGACTTTATTTGTTTGATAGTTCTGACGCGCGGTCGCGTACACAAGATGTCCTTCACCCATTCAATGTAAATTATTAATTCCACGCCATCGATCTACCACCACTGCACCTGCACTTGTGAGGTGACCTGTCCCACAAGTGTTTGGTGAACCAGAATACAAGCTTGTAGCGAACCACATATCTCGTTTACTACACACCCTTATTGTTTTCTAAAGTTAACGCGAACACTACACATTGAAATGAAACTACTTTTACGGATCTACTCGCGTATATTTTACACATTAATTTGATTATACTGACGTTTCGAACCCTTTGCAGGGTCCGTGATTACAGGGAGACTGAGGTGTTGCTTGTCTCATAATTAGTTGGTAGCTTGTGTATCCTCATTTTAATTTAATCACGTGCGTTTCCTTTCACGCAATAAATCAAAAAATCAAATCAAATCAAAATATAAGAGCTTATAGTATCCTTTGGTCTGTCAGTATGGTGTTGGGGCTGGGATTTAATAGTATGTATGATGGGATCCCAGGCCGGTGGTAAATTCTAACCATCTTCTCTATTGAAATTAGGATGTTTTTTTAAATTTCAATAGCATTAGTCTCCCTGTGACCACGGACACCCTGCAAAGGGTTCTAAACGTCAGAATAAACATTAAATCAAATTAATCACACTAATGTTATAAATGCGAAAGTTTGTGTGTATGTATGTGTGTATATTTGTTGCTTCTTCACGCTGCAACGGATGGATAGATAATTCGCATATATACTGTATTTCAATAAAAAAAAATATTTATTTAAATACAGTCACTCCTTCATTAAAAAGTCAAAACAAACTAAAATAAAACGTAGCTAAATAAATAAATAATGAATAAATAAACGTTTATTTTCTCTTCACAATAAGGAGTTATAAAAGGCTTGAAATATACTATTACGATACCTACATAGCTAGCTCAAGGCAATAAAAAGGCTTTTTAAAATGCATTCTTTAACAAAAATTTGTCGATAAACAAATTTAATAAAAATGAGTTCTATACCACTGAAAATAAAGTTTTTTGCATGAAATTATTGACTACACCCACATAATACTTTTTATTTACACATTCACATATATTACATAGCGGACTTAATGCCGGAGTCATTCTCTACCAGTCAACCATAGGGTGGTGGTGATACATTGGTAGGTGCAATTAAGTGCGATGACTAAAGTAAATATTAATATAAAAATTGTATATACCGGTTGACTTTTTCATCACCGTCCAAACCTTCATAGATGACTTCCGGGATACAAACGAACAACTCTTACTATTGGACCGACTCCCTAACTCAAAAATAAATATCAGCTGTTCCATACAAAACATCAATATTCATTCGACCAAAATGTATGGAACAGCTGAATTTTACTTTCGAGTTAGGGAGTCGGTCCAATAGTAAGAGTTGTTCGTTTGTATCACCGGAGTCATCTCAGAAGGTTTGGACGGTGATAAAAAAAGTCAACCGGTACATTCATATAACATAATAATATGTGTATTGTAAATAATACGTAAACTACAACAAACAAACATACCTACTTAAAATACGTATAATTCTTATAGGAATACATATACAACATTACAGTATCTACCTAGATCGTAAATAATATATCTATCTTATTAATTAACTAATAAAAAATTCTATCAAATTAAAATAAATAGTGTAAGATTGACAATAGCACATCGGTGAATCGATACAGTCGGGCGGCGTTAGATTACTTATTCGTAAAATCCCGGACGTACCGACACGATATTATCGAGCAGGGAGGGGCACAGGGGTACGTGCCCCCCCAGACGGATTTTTGTGTACTGTGGAGATTCCATCAAAAGTACATACTTAGAAGGAAATTAAATTATGAGAGTTGTCAAAATATATTAATAAAATAACAGAAAGAACATGAATGCAACTTTTTGCCCGTCCGCCCCTTGTACCCCCCTCCCAGAAAAAAATCCTAGATCCGCCCTTGGTAGGTATGATGGTGGTTCCTAAGACCAGCACGTGTAGTCCGGGGGAGGAAAGGAGAGGGCGGGATTAACTTTTCAGAACACACACATTGAAATCAAGCCATCGCTACAATTGATGGGTATTGGCGTAATCGTCACGCTTGCCAAATGCGGGTTACTGATCAATCTGGGCTATGTATGCATCGAAATATACGCAACAAACATTGCCCGAACTAAGCAACCGCCGATTATCGGGCCGGGTGAATTGGCACTAAACTCGGTAACCTTGCTTTTTAGACTTAAATTGGCTATTGTCATTTTTTAATAATAATAATGAATAAAAAAATTAAATATAGATACTTATCAATATTTTGTTATGTGGTTATATATCGCCATAATTATTCTGTGGTATTGACTATTAAGGCCTATTCAAACCTGAGCGGTATTCGCTGCCGCTGTGGGTAAAGGTATATACCGCGCGGATTTCGCTCAGGTATTTAGTTTAAGTTCCGCGGCTACAGCGACCTCAGCGGTATTCGCTGCCGCTTTGGGTAGAAGTGCATACCGCGCGGGTTTCGCTCAGGTATTATAGTTAGTTATAGAAATGACTAACTGGCGAAAACTTCTTACATTCTTGATCGAAACTCGAATACCGCGTGGTATTCTACCCACAAGGATAGTGAAATTCACTTTTAGGTGTGAACAGTAATATTACCGCATACCCACTCGGTTTTCTCTACCCACAGCGGCAGCGAATACCGCTCAGGTTTGAATAGACCTTTAGTTATTCTGTGATATTGCTACATTTTTGCTATAACTAATGTAGGTAAACAAGTATTTTTATACGATTCTCTTCTGACGTTTAAAAGCAACTGACAGACGAAATAATAAAATACAATATATTTTATTATTTTTTGTTTGAAAAAAGAGACAAAGTGTTGAAAAAAATCCACGAGCGGGACTCGAACCCGCACTCCATGACATATGCCTGGTCAGGTACACTACCAACTATGCTATCGTGGCTCAACCCAACTCGCCGAAATTAATCAACACTATATATCTACTCTTACTTTATAAGCCAAAGGAGCCCTATCCAATGTCGACAACTACGTCATCAACATCCGATTTTTTTCCAACACTTTTTGGTCTTTTTTCAACTTGTAATTTGTTCGCAACAATATTTGCGTACAATTATACCTACAGCCTTCGGTTGCAATGACCGTTGGATAAATGGCGCACTGTGCCGCTAATAGCACTCAAAAAATTAAAAAAGCAGTGACAAAATTCAGCGCTTATTGGCAGCCTTCCCGGTGTATAGCATAGCGGTCAGTGCAGCCGCCCGGATTGCGGAAGACCCAGGTTCGATTCCTGGCTGCGTCGGGAAGGCGTTTAATTTTTTCTCTGTATTTTACAAATTTTATAAACATTTAAAATTATATAACACCAATTTTGTAACACGACAAAATATTGAGTATTGAGGTAAAAGGGCCACTTTTTCAAATATTTTTATTTAAGGACAGCTTAAAAGAACATATACCAAAACAAAACATTTATACACAAGACTTACAAAGCTAAAGTGTTATTTTATAGCATACACTATTTAGTACTTCAAGATTTACAAGCTACAATGTAGTCTTATTTATAATCTGAATCATATGTTACTAAAGTAATAAAAAAACAAAAAAAAGAAGTAAGTGATCGCAGCCCTGAGTACCTCCCCCTCTCCTAAAGGAGGGGGTGGTGAACTAAAATTGCTTTCAAATAAGTAACCAACCCCAGGGGACTATTCTGGCAGGCTATATCGACACTGTTTCGACATTAACATCTTTCTCTTTGTGTTTTGGCAAAAGGTTCTTTAACTTTGATTAGTTGTAAATATTAGGTCCTTACCTATGAAATTGACGTTTTTTTCTCACTTATTAATAGGTGTATTACTTCTAAAAGTCAATACCGATTGTTAATATTATTATACACCTTTAATTAGGACTATGTTACTTAGGCTTCAGTAATAACAATGATTATTCATTTTGTATTTTTATCGCCCATTTTTTTTAAAAATTGACTTCTTTTTTTGTTCGCGGAATTGTCTTTTGTTTCATAGCTTTGAAGGGACTTGATTTTTTTTCTTATGTCTGCTACATTTAGCTAGTGAAACAAACACACTAAAAATTCGTTAGTATGAAAAATATAGTTTTATATAAATCTTTATACAAAACGTCAATTTCATAGGTAAGGACCTAATATAAAGACGTTTGCTTACAGCGAATAAGCTTTAGTAAAACATAAGTAAGTAAACATCCAATGAATGTCCCACTGCTGGGCAAAGGCCTCATTGTAATTGAGTCATCGCTTTCAAAGTCAATTCACGGGTAGAGTGTCTTTATCACCACGCCTGCCAAATGCGGGTTGGTGATCACAAACACGCGCTACGAATCAAAAATCCGAAACTCTTTGTCCGACCTGGGAATGAACCCGGGACCTTCGGGTATCGGGCCGCTCTGCCACTCGGCCACCGAGGCGTTCAAAAAATATAAGTATACTAGTGGACCCGGCGGACTTCGTACCGCTTTGACAGTTTCCATCAAGTGATTAAATTCTCTTTGGTTTCCATGACAACAAAACGAACAAATCATTTTGTATTGGAAAATTAAATTGTCGCTTTTAGTATTTTCCGTTACTTATTATTTATGTTTCTCACCGCTTAAACATTCCCTTAACTTCCACTAATATTTTAAAATCAAAATTAGCCAAATCGGTCAAGTCATTCTCGAGTTTTATCGAGACAAATGGAACATCAATTGATTTTTATATTTATATAGATAACATTATTCATTAATCGACTCCTAATTCTCATTTTAAAAATACTTCCTTGTAAAGTAGTCTTTTATCTTTCTATTGAATGCTGTACCTATCTTTAACCTTATTTTCTTCCTTTTTTTGATGCCGATTTTGCACATTAAATTACTATGTAGATTAAGATCAAATATTTATTTTTTATGTATCAATTCCAGTTTGTTTTTTCCCTTTATGTACTTTGTCATTGTACTTTGTTTATGTTTCTATTTCCATTCGTGAAGTCAATTATGCTTTTTCTTGATTATTCACATATAATTTTACGCAAATTTTGTTCAAGTGCACCTGACCCGGTATGTAATAGGGTGCGGGTTGGAATCCCACTCATGGATTTTTTTCAATACTTTGTCTTTTTCAAAATCCTTTTTCTTTCTTTCTTATTTTTTATTCATTATGTCCTCCCGCTGGGAATCGAACCCGGGACCTCTGGGTCTGAGACAGGTAGTCAACCACTAGACCACAAAGGCGATTTTAAATATAAAAAAAAACAGTATACAAAAAAAATGGTTAAAACACGTCGACCGAATACCACTTCAATGAAAACCATCCCCGGCTTCCAGAATAGCCGCCCAAATTACGGCCGGCATTTCGTGGGTGTTTAAACTCACCCCCACCTAATACAAGTCACAGTCGACTGTCTGTGCGTTTGTAAATAGATAAAATTGTGTAATTAATATATCCGATACACTTATCTGTACACACGTTTGCACATGAGACTGTAAAATATCCTCAATAAATTATGGTATATAAGACGAGTGTTGAAAAAATTCCACGAGAGGGATTGCGAGGGTTATTGCGAGGGTTTTTTTTTTTTTTCAACACTCGTCTTATATACCAAATTATGGTATATAAGACGAAAGTGTTGAAATAATTCCACGAGCGGGATTGCGAGGGTTTTTTTTTCGAAAAATAAATTTATTTTTTTAGCTGTGGAGAAGAATGGGCGCCAGAAACTCTAAATGAAAACACAAAAAAAAAAATTAACGAGCCTTACACAGTAGTCGCATATGATTTGTAACATATGACGTCTCACCTTTGGAAATCAATATTACAATAAAAATTGACTAATAGAATTAACAATGACGTATATTTTTTTTAATCTTAAAGAGAATGCAATAAATACCTCAGAACAATAACTAAATATTATTCTAAGGTAAATTACTCAAAAGACATTTGACATATCAAAATGATGACACAATATGTCACTTAAAATAATAAAATGTCTTGTCCTTAATATTGATTCTAAATTTACATAAAAAAAAGCGTGCTTGCGCCCTTCCGACTCCGTATATTTTTTTACAAATCATAAAGAGAATGCAGTAAATAGTCATTAGAAGACATGTCACACTGTTATCCTATCACACTGTTACGATTACATTTACGAAATCACTCACACAAATTTTTGTGTATATAGGAGAGCCGATCACACTGTTACGGATCACACTGTTACGACCCTACTTCCGTCCCTTTTTAGGAAATCACTCCCACAAATTGTATATATAGAAGGCGAGCGGAAAGATGTTACACATCTGTGCCTTACGATCAGCAGTGCTATTCTCTATGCAAAACAGCGTCGACCTCGACATTGAACTCGCAAACGAATTTCAACCTACTAATAAATAGTAATAAAGTCTACATTCGTTTGCAAGTTATGAGCGAGTTCAATGTCGAGGTCGACGCTGTTTTGCTTAGAGAATAGCACTGCAGAAGATCTAAGCAGCAAAACGTCCAACAGCGCGAAACGTCTAATGAGCAGTAAGCCTAGTCCATGTAGCAAAACGTCCAACTCTCAGATGGTCTGTATAGCAGAACGTCTATTTCGCAAATCGTCACATTCTCAAAATGTCTGGATACCCAGGCACATAATTATATCTATTAAATAAATTTAATTTGATTTGTTAACGCGCTCGGTCTGCGATTGCTGAGGTTAAGCAACTTTCGCAAAGGCCGGTCATCGGATGGGTGACCGAAAATTTATCATCTCGAGCTCCTCCGTGCTTCGGAAGGCACGTTAAGCCGTTGGTCCCGGCTGCATTAGCAGTCGTTAACAACCACCGCACCGCACTGGGCCCGCGTGGTGGTTTATGGCCCGTTCTCCCTATCCATCCATAGGGAAGGCTCGTGACCCAGCAGTGGGGACATAAAAAATGAGCTGATGATGATGATGATGAAATAAATTTGACAGTATGTGGCAGTAAAATGTGCAAGCGTCTATACATACAATTGAATTAATTAATAATTAATAAATAAATAAAAATAAATAATAATTAATTAATAATTATTATTAATTAAGTAATTTTTTATTTATTTAATTTTTTTTCTTTTTAAATAATAAATAATTTAGCCACAAAACTCCCGTTTTAATAACGTGATCGAAAGGCACCTAAAACTCGTACTAGGCACATAACCCGTCTACCCAAGCCCCCTCTAGACATTCGCCCTCCAACCGTATGACACAATTGCACAATCATAAAAACTATCCGCTCATTCTGTTTTTCAACGAACATCTGTACTAACAAAGGTTTTTAGAATTAATTAAAATTAACTGAACACAACAGCTTCACAAAATGAGGCGACTGCTGGTAGGCGAGCTCCATATCAACACACGCGTTCAAGCAACACACACATATTCAACCTTTTGCTGGAATCTCGCAACAACTCAGAACAGTCCGATAGCAGCTGATGCGAGATACCGCGTAAGTACCGGATTCAATTGAGAACCCATTCAAACACACAGACAAAAAGTTTCATCAAAATCAATCTAGTCGTTTAAGAGTTCTGTGACATACGCACATACGGAAGAATAATAAGAATGTTTTGGTAATGGAAATAACATGTTGATTTGTTAGATTTATAATCTACTTAAATTATGTAAGACAAAAACACAAATGTTGAAAAAATTTCCACGAGCAGGATTTGAACCGGCACCCTTCTGACATACCGGGTCAGGTGCTCTTCCAATTGAGCTATCGTGGTTCTAACCAGCCCGCCGAAATTATTATTATGTTCGCAACAAAATTTGCGTTAAAAATTATATAAACATTTTATGTAAGACAAGTCAACAACAAAAACTTCTAATGTAGTTAAATATAGTTCATGGACTAGAAGACTTCTGGGTACAGGCATATCAGTATGTCTAAAAGGAGTTCTCAGCCTTGATTTATGCTACGTGTTGTACGAAGAAATTAAAAAAAAAGATAAAAAAATTATTTTAAAAAACAAAATGACCACGGTAGCTCAGCGTGGCTTCGATTCCCACTCCTCCCTGAGGCAGGTTGATTTTTTCTAAGTAGTAAAAGTTTGTCTTGTAACTATTAGGTAGGTACTTATATGAAATTGTGAATGCTAAATTCAAAATTATAAAAATATAAAAAAAAAAAGTTACATTTAGTGTTAATTTCGAAATGTTCCGTAATAGGATTCCCGGTTGAGCAAAGTCCAGTCCAGCCTAAACGAGAATTTGTATGGCAACATTTTAACTCCTCTCTAGTGTTGCCAGATCCGATTTTCTAAATATCGGGACCTCAACGTAAAAAAAAACGGGACTGGGACGAAAAAATCGGGACGGAAAAAAAAATCGTAAGTATCTACTTATACTTTACTAGCGATAGCGGTCCGTCCCGGCTTTGCAAGGTTAACATTCTTTTATTTTTTTTAAATACAGCCTATGTTACTCAGCGCTAATGTAGTATTCTAATGGTGAAAGATTGTTTTAATCGGTCCAGTAGTTTTTGAGTTTATTCGTTACAAACATACATAAATACAAAGCTACTTACTTACAGTGCTGTATTGGCTACTATCAATACTTTAATGAAAAAGCGGGATTTTGGGTGTCCCGCTCAGGGGTCTGGCGGGACGCGTCCTGAGAGGGCCAAAAAACGGGACGTCCCGCCAAAAGCGGGACATCTGGCAACACCTACTCTTCTCGTATGCCGCCAGGAGGCGCTGCTTCAATGCCATACTAATTTTCGTTTTCGCAAACGTAATCGAATCAATACGGATAGTACACAAAACTCACGCTAGACACTCAGTTTTTGAGTAAACCCAAAAAAGATCTTTTGAATACACGTAAACGAATGGCAAATACAATTTATATTTAACAATTAAATTTAACATAACTTTGTGTGTGCGCATGCATATTTGTTAGTGTGAATGTCGAAACCGTGCGAGTGTGCGTAAGTACGTGCTCAAAACAAGGTGAAGCGATAAAGGGTGTTCTTTTCAAATACGAAAATAAAAATAACAAAAATTAAATTAAATAAATAATATTAATGACGAGCTCGGTTTTGCAACAGCAGCAGTTATGCAATCGTGCGTGTTAAGCAACTATCGCAACGTCAGATCCACGGATGGGTGACCGATTTAAACATTTCTGACGACCTCCTTGGTCGAGTGGTTTGTACACCGGTTTTCATGGTGTCGCCATCTCTGAGGTCCCGGGTTCGATCCCCGGTCGGGTCAATTTAGAAATTATTGTTTTTCTAAATTGTCTCGGGTCTGGGTGTTTTCTATGTATAATAAGTATGTATTTAAGTATTTTAAGTATGTTTATCTGTTGTCTAGTAACCATTTAACGAGTATCATAACGAAGCTTCTCTTGGGCTAGAATTGGTGTGAGTGTTGGAAAGTTTATTATTATACTCTTTATTTATTTTTGTTCTTAAAGATTTTTACAATATTTTAATATAAAAACAATAAAACATTATAAAAACCTAATCCTAGAGTACCGCCAGCAGCGGGGCAGGGCCCAAGCTACCGGTGGTCAGGGCTACAGAGTGAGGAACCTCCTGACAATACGTGCTGTGTCATTATTATTATTATTATTTCATATGGTAGTCACCATGCATCCCTAAATACTAAGGTAGGCCGATGATGATGATGATAATGATGATCCCTAAATACCGAACGACAGTTGATCATTTTAAGCGTTTACTTGCAAACAACTTTTTCAATAATTAAACTTCATATTCTTATTCTACTTATACTACAAGCGTTTAGTTACAGTTCTTTTTTATAACTATGTCCGTCTTTAAATAATTAATTAATTTCAGTGGAAACTTGTAAATGGCCCTCAGTAATATAGTTACATGTTTATACTTTTATTTAGCTGTAAGTTTTCCTTAAAATGTAAAAATAAAATAAAATAAAATAAATACCACACATTATTAAATATGATGATTATGATGATAAAACAAATAAATATGTCGCCGTAACATCAATGTTTGTAGCATTAGCGGTTCTGCTCAGTACAAGATCTCCCGCCCAGAGTGGATAGACTTACGAACCGATGGCATAAATGACGTTCATAAGAGCTATCTGTAGCCTAAACTGAATAAATGATTTTGAATTTTGAATTAAGACAACACCTTACCGAATACCTATACACAGAAATAAAATAAATATATATATACTAGAACACTGAACCTATAACTAAAATACAAAAAAAATAAATATAATAATTAAAAAATATTATTAAAAGGAGTCCCTTTAGGCAAGGTTCCGAAGATACTGCCAGCATTCCCCCTTTGAATAGCCAGACTAATTCTTTGTCCGAGGTAGCTGCCAGCTCTTCGGTCTCCTGTGATGTCGACTAATCTTTTTGTTATTTCCTTAAAAAGCCTTATTTTGAATTATTGTGTTCCATTCCAACAGTAAGACATAAGATAGTCAGTGCCTCAGTGATTAAGGATAACGGGTGAAGTGCGCTTCCTTCAGCCTTATCATCACTTAACATCGGTTGAGATAAGATAACGGCAAAATGCTTCCTCAGAAGGCATAAAAAAAAATGTCCTGCAATGGACTGTGTTGCGGTCTAGATTAGCAGTAACATTTTTATACAATTTATACATTTCTTTTTCTTTATATTCTGTGTCATAAATGTTTATATATTTTTTAACGCAAATTTTGTTGCGAACAAATTACAAAAACAAATGTTGAAAAAATTTACCACCTGACCCGGTATGTCAGAAGGGTGCAGGTTCAAACCCTGCTCGTGGAAATTTTTCAACATTTGTGTTTTTTTTTATTCTGTGTCATATTTCAGCAGGTACACAAATTAGGAGAAATGAGTAGATCCGCAGAAGAACAAAGCTAACCGACTTAGCCCGAAGAGTTGCTAAGCATAAGTAGCGGTGGGCAGGGCACATTGCTCGCAGGACTGATGGCCGCTGGGGCAGAATAGTCCTGGAGTAGCGACCGCGTACCGGAAAGCGCAGTGTGGGCAGGCCTCCAACAAGGTGGACCGACGATCTGACGAAGGTCGCGGGAAGCCGCTGGATGCGAGCACCACAAAAGCGGTCGTTGTGGAGATCCTTGGGGGAGGCCTTTGTCCAGCAGTGGACGTCTTTTGGCTGAGATGATGATGATGATATCGTTAACAGATGAGATACGGGCTGACGACGATGATGTCGCTACAACATAAGGTAAGCGACTACAATTAAATGCAAGCTTAAGGCGACGACACACTGAATAAATGCACCAACTTACGTCGAATAGTTAAAGACTATAATATGACTGCCGAATCTGAAACGTTAATATAGGTAAATTCATGTAGTTATCTTGAATATGCTTGCTCAAATACAGGATTGTATAATTTTGACTCGATCATAATTATTTTCGAAAACACCACTAAAAAATCACTATTGTTGAATTTACAACAAAATTACTTAATTTATATGCTTGGAAACCACTCAAATATATTGATAACATCAATTATCGTAATTTAGTTGCTACATATTTTGATAACTGAAACCAATTTTTTTTTTAATATTTTTTAGGTTAACTGTTAATTTGCGGTGTATATTGTCGCAGGCGCTACGTATTATCGACCTTATGCCAGCGTCAGTAAGGATCAGACTTTTTGAACATTCTCAAATCGAGGTGGCGTCTTAGTACACATCGGGCTCATGCAATGCACACACAGACCCCTTGCAAGGTCAGGTATCTTGCAACAGCTCGCAACTGCCTAAGCGAACGCTTTGAGTTCGTGTGTGGTTTATGACGTCATCTTGTCGTTTCATGCCACCTATGAAAGCAATATCGAAAGCTATAGCCTTTGGCTTTTGATATTGCTTTCATAGGCGGCACGAAACGACAACATGACGTCATAAACCAGACACGAAGTCAAAGCGATCGGTTAGGCGGTCGGGCCCCTGGTCATGAAAGAGACCCGAGCAAGTCCTTTATTCGTTTATAGTAAGACTCGCCTCTTTTTACACGACTTTGCTCTAATATGAAGACTGTAGCTATTAGTCTTAATTAATATGACTCAGTCGGTTAGGTAACGTATAAGACTAGTAGACTACGGGCCTTAAACGACTAAAAAGCTTAAACGACTGCAGTCCTTTACAAAAAAACTGACTTTTAAGCGTGATAATTGTAATTAAAAACTCTTTAGGTTGAAATGAGATTACTTTTTTTATTATAAGAAGTGTACGGTTTATAAATAAAAATAAATGTATCTGATTTAATTCTATCATCAAAACAAAATATTATAAACAAAACAATATCAAAAAATCAACAAAATAAGAAATCCAAAATCATTTTAACTACAAAATAGTCATCTATGACGATAGACACATTGACGCTCTAATCTATCTAAACAACAACATATTTTTTTAGAGATCAGGTTGCCAGATTTAGAAAAGGCTTGTTCACTTGGATACTTTCATACTTTTGTTGCCGGGAGAACACTTATTGTCCAAGCGTAAGCAAAGCACTAGTTGCATCATCATCACACGCCTTACGACTCTCGACTCCCCAGACGATGAGTCGCCAGTCATTTAAGTCCTTTAAACTGTTTAAGTAACTGCTCAGTCTTTTACGTTAAAAGACTTCGACTAAAATGGCTAGTCTTATGACTAAAAGTTGGGGACTAAAAGAATGAGCCAGTCGTGAGGCGTCAAAAATAAGGCGAGTCTTTAATAAAAGCCATAAAAGACTAACACCCGTTTGCACTAAACTTATGAATCGCCTAAGTCTCTGCCTAACTACTATCCGGTCAAGTTAACTCGGCACCTGAGTGTAAGCGACGTTTTCGAGCCAGGTGCCGAGTTAACTTGACCGGGTAGTAGTTAAGCCTAGACTTAGGCGATTCATAAGCTTATGCAAAACTGGTGTGAGTCTCTTTTATCAGTTGTTACGAGATAGCCTAAACTGAATAAATGATTTAGTTCGCACGGACTGGTTTGAGATGGTCCGAGATTCCGTGTCCGTGTGAGGTTGTGTATGTGTGAGTTGGTCGAGCGCGTTTGTACGAAGCTTACCTGTCCTGGTACAGTCACCTTATTTTGTGTTTCTCCACTGGCAACATTACCTATGAGCCACAAAGTCATTTCGTGATACGACTACATAATCTATCCTTTAATTAACCTACTTTTATTGAATCAAGTCTAAAAGTACGTTACATTAAAAGGTTAAGACTATTGTGCACCGAGCGCAGTGCTACTTGCATCTGCGAGTTGGCATTCGATCACAAATACGAACACTTAAATTGGCTGGTCTGGAACCAACGTGAAAAGAATGAAAAACTAACATCGAAAAATGTTTATTAACGATCATAATCAAAACTTATTTAAATATTAAAGCTATTGGATTCTCATTAAACATTCTGGAAGAAAATACTCTTAATGATAAGACCGCCTTTTGTATGTCGACTATCTTATGTTTCTGTAGTGAACAATAAAAATATTGATCTACATCTTATCTTTATGTAGCTATTTCTGATATTTTTTTACGAATCATACAAAAAAAATGTATTGTTAACTTATAAATAGTTCCCCAAATTGGGATCACCCTGTACAGTGACATGTGACACGCACACACGCGCGTCGAATTGATAGCGAGTCGGATCTATGCGGTGCAACGCCCCTGGGGTAAGGCGCGGTGCACACTGTGAGATGGCTTCACTTGGCTATACAGAAAACTTAGCAATATCAGATACCTATTAATTTTACACCTATTTATAAATGCTTGCTCACTCACATCAACCAACATAATGTATTGGGAGGTCCAAGGGGAATATTCCTCTTTGCAACTAGAAACTTAGGCAGTTGCTATAGTTTTTTAAGAATAGTTTTGACTTGTTATTTTTTGTTTTCCAAAGTTTTAGTGTAGGTATTTGTCTTTATGCTAGCTTTTAGACTTTTATTATTGTGATCTGTAACCCATTTAAACTTCCAGCGTCGTAACATTTACGATTCATAACAATTCCTTTTATGACGTAGACATATTTTTTATTTAAATATCTGCAGTGCAGTTTTCATGCGCCCATTCTTTTCCATAGCTAACGTCCTGAATCAGTTGTAAGTAAACCATTTCTAAATAATTTAGCAAATAAGTTTTATTAAATTATTTTTTTTTACTGTGGCTGACAAGGAATAATGACGGATTATTCGAAATTCCCATGTAATCAGAGTTTACGCAGACAAAGTAGCTACCGGATGAAATATGATTAAAATAAGACTGACTGTTATCGTGAATAGGTGTAAATATTTACATATTTTAATTTGACAGCCTTAAACATCATTAGTTATATCTTTTTATATGTTTGAAGGCAGATAGTAGATGGGTGCCAACTGCCACTTATTTACAACCTCTTTTAAGAACATTCTCATATAATTTCAATAAAAATATTGTCTTACATTAATGTATTTTTATTCAATATGTGGTAATATATTCTGTTTTTAATAAAATGTACTTCCAATGGTACACCTGAAAGGTATTTAAGTAAATAAAATGTAATCAAAACCAGTGTGACAAATTCTATTTAAGAAGCATAACCGAAAATTCATTATTAATATTAAAAATGGCGTAACTAATAAGAAGCATAGACTGTTAATAATATGAATGGTAATGGTAACGTTTGTTAGTATAATAGCTAATGCAAGTTAGAGGACTTATGGTGTCCCTATGTAGATAACAGTCCTGTGGCGGTAGCCAAAGAAACATTAAGAAAACGATAGCGAAGTTCAAAAAAAAAAAAGTATGGGATTGACATAAGATTGACCACGTGATTTAGCGCGGCTTATGTCAATCCTAATGCTTTTCGAACTTCGCTATCGTTTTCTTAATGTTACTTTGGCTAAGCCTACTGATCTGTTCCGGAGCAGAGAGAATTACAGGTTAATTTTGAAACCAAATAAAAATACAACTCTATCTTTCAAGTTGGTAATAAACATAGTACACACGGCGGCAGATCAACCTACCCAAATCTGTCAAATTTCTACAATAAATTTTGAACTTTATTGTTTGGTTGTAAGGATCAATATTCATTGGAGAAATTTGACAGGTTTGGGTAGGTTGACCTGCCGCCGTGTGTAAACACGCCTGCCTGCCCATCAGACTAACACAAACTGCCAAATGTCCTCAATAGACTTCCAACTTTATACCCTAGCAATATGGTTTAAAATGTAAGTATTAAAGAACTTGACAGTTTTGAATAGGTTGATGGCAAGATTGGCAAGCGTCTGCACATTCACAACATTGTTGTTTAAACAACAGCCTAACGCCAACCAAATGGAAACAATATTAATAAAAATACTAGCTGACCGGCGGACTTCGTACCGCTTTAACAGTTTCCATGACAACAAATAAACAAAACGTTGACAGTTTTCATGACTACAAAACGAACTAATCATTCGTCCGCTTAAGAACACCCGTATCCCATGATGGACCCCTATAGCAGTGCCACCTACCGGGTCCAATTGTAAATCTAAAACATTTCCGAATCTACTTGAACACACACAGAAAATTTCATCCAAATCGGTCCAGCCGTTTAGAAGGAGTTCAGTGACATACACACGCACAGAAGATTTATACATATATATAAAGATGTAACATCGGTAAGCATCGCACCCGAGACCCGAGACCTCTTACTAGACTACTGAGGCTACAATTTTAGCATAATCACGAAAGGTCACTATGATTTCAGGTAAAAAAAAACGGTTGAACAGGATAACATGCATCCTATTTGTCTATCTAACGGTCTTGATTGCACTTAATTATCCTCATCATAGCTGAGCGAACGGCTACATTGATGTGGTTATAATAATTCATTTCCAGCATAAAGTCAGCATAAAACAATCAGGAAAACGATATTGTATGTGTCTATGAGAGCGCATGTTGACAAACAGCGTGAATATTGTTTATATAGAAAAACATATTTGCGCCAAATAGTCTCTCTTATTACTTTAAGAAGCGAAGCGGTATCTAAAGAGAAAGATTTCGAGAAAAACTAAAGTTTTGTGAATTCTCTTTGGCTTAGTTCATCAGAATTGGGTAATTGTCTAGTTATCAGATAAAATAATTTAATTTAAAGTAATTATTAACGGGACTATTACCACATTAACCCTTAACCGGAATCGCTAATTGATCAACGTAACTGGAATAGTTGGTCAATTTGGACCCAGAAATCAAAACCTATATCTTAGATTACTTCAGATTACAACCTAAACGGGGCAGTATAGTAATAAAAAAGGGTTTTTAAAGAATCTAAATCAATATTTATTAATAAAAACATTAAAATTAATACGTATATCAAAATAAACACTTAAACCCTATATTTGGCAAGAATTTTTGAGTATCTCACTTTGACATGACATATTAATATATAAAAAAATCAGAGAAAAAGTTACGTAACAGGAATCGTGGGTCCAATTGGACCCAGCGAAAGCACATACCACCTCTTCCAGTAAACTTCAAGCGCCGAACGTCCGGCCCCCGCCGCACCTTGCGACGTAATGAGAATACGTAGAAGCGCAAGCCCGATACGTAAAAACTAAACAGATTCTTTTTTGTCGCTGGGTCCAAGAGGACCCACGATTCCGGTTAAGGGTTAATGTGTAATCTTTTTATATCGGATATTTCAGCCAATAGCATACGCCATGATCACGGATAGCGTATGAGTACATAAGAAATTATAGCGCATGCCCATCGGAACCTTAATAACAACGAAAGAGACGTAGTTATAAATTATTATTACATATTCAAACCAAAAAGAGTGTTTTTTTATTGTAAACAATTATGTTTAAATGTTCTACGTATACAGAATATAGGGTTTTACATTATTTAATTAAAATCTCTATGTACTACCTTAAGAGCATCAAACCTTCGGGCTATAATGCAAACGCGTATGATTCACAAAACAGAAAAATATATTTGTATCTGTAAATAATATTTATAACAATGTAAACGACCAATGATGATAATGTTTTAACAAATTAACTCCATTTAATGTATTACCGTGCGCGCAGTGTGTCACCGTCCTTACCGGCATAAATTCTCAATAACACGAAATGGCGGCGAGGGACGCGCGGGGCGGGAGCGCCAGGGCCGCACTGAGGGGTATTAGTATTATTATTACTTTTAATTACTGATTATTTAAAATTTAATTTTTCACTATGGTTTATAATCTTCGATCAATCATATTATCTACTAGATTCCCGATGGGCAATGACAGTAAATATTAAGTAAAAATATTCAGCAACCTTAATTAATCTTTATGTTAAAGATTTAAGGTTCACAGTAAGCTGAAGTTGTTGATGCTATTCAATGTTTTTTTCAGATTTTGTTATTCGAAATTTAAATGTATAGGTATGAGCAAACAGGAACTCTTTCAAGATGGATTTTTGTTCCGGATCCTATCTAGTAAATTTTTGATCGGAGCCAATTATATTTAAACTAGATAATTATAGCATAGTTGGTAGTGCACCTGACCCGGCATGTCATGGGGTGCGGGTTCGAATCCCCCTCGTGGAATTTTTCAACACTGTCTTTTTTCAAATTGTAATTTGTTCGCAACAAAATTTGCGAAAAATATATGTAAATAAACATAGATAAATAATCATACATTATACTTATTAGATGATGATGATGATGATACATATTAGTTAGCCCTCCGATTGTTGCTGTGCCCTTGCAGGGTTCACCATGAATAACATTCTTATTTTATCTTATCAATCAATGATTTCAATTTGAGTTTGAATATATCACAAAAAATAAACACTAGTAAAAATAATAAGAATGCTTTTCAAATTAAGCTACAGAACCATTATAAGGTCAAAATTCATTAGTTGTTCTTACTTACGCTGTCATTCACTGATAAATAAAGCGAATAACATTTTAAAATGTGCCTCAATTGGTAGAAAATTCTAAAATATGATAGATGAAACAAATCAAATGAAACATTACTTCTGGCTATTAAGCCAGAGGTAGCCCTTAATTCACAATGCTTACTTAATACTAATTCCTAATACTTAATAAAAACTTTTTTTTTTAAGAATGCCTTGAATGCCATGTTCATGCCTTTCAAAGATGTGAAAGACCGAACCACACGCGAGCAAAGCCGCGAACGCATACTAGTGCTCAAAAACCATTATAACTTGTTATAATCTCGCAAAGAACTTAAGTTACCTACACAATCACACAATTAATTTTAATGTAATGCAAATGCGTTCTATATTTATGTTTCAACAGATTAAATGAGATAATGAAATAAATCATTTTCCCCGTCTGTCGCTACAATATAGCGAATAAACGTGCTCGCGTATGAACTTGACCTGCAAACCAGGGCTGCTTGATTCTAAATGCCTAGTGCGAACTTTATTAGCCATTCCGTGACTTTATCGAAAACGAGTTTTTGTATGGGAATAAATGAATACTCCTCTGTCTTTTGTCACTAGGAGCCGCTGTTTTAATGCAATACAAATCCCGTTTTCGTAAAAGTGATCAAAGGACAAATAAAACTCGTACTATGCTAGGCAGTAGGCACCCGTTCTTGTAAACTGTAAACAGTCAATCATTTATTTTAAAGTCGTGTCTCAGTGCCATGTATACTGTTTTTATGAGACTCACTTTATAATATGAAAAAAACACCCAACGTTTTAATGTAAAATTAAATACACTAGTGGACTGTTGATAAAGTGATCTCGAATGCTCGATGCTTTTAGAGATGGTTGTAAGGGTTGAGGGAAGCCTTAGACTAGCGAAAAAAAGAAAAACAAGAAAAAACTTAACCTAAAAACTTGTTCGGGACACGATCATCTATCAGAAAATTCCGGCACAAAACACTATAGTTACTCCTTTTAAAACAAAATATTTAAAATTAAGCGTACATCGAAGTGACTTTTTACACTAAGACTGATTTTTCAATCATTGGATAAAACTTATCCTTCTGATAAAGTATTACGCAATCAAGCTAAAATGTCACCTGTTTAAAAAGAAAGTCATGTTATGACAATACATTTTTAAAATGGTTATCTAATACTTTATCAAACGAATAAGTTTTATCAGTCAATTAAAAAATCGGCCCTAAGAAAAGTATTTAGTCTCTACACCAAACTAATTATTTAAACGTGCCAAATCCCAAAACAGCTTTAACTAACGCTTTTCGCGTTTATGAATAACACAGACAGACGAGGATTTTATCAACCTTGTATTTGTTTATCGCCAATATACCCTCCCCAATACGTACCTGACCGAAAACAGTGAAAGATGAGAGTTGGGTCGCAGAGCGCGACCGCGTCGTCTTGATACTTCGCTTACATAACGCGCGCTCGTTTTCATGCGCAAACTATCGGGATCAACTTAATTTTAACATCGGCAGGCTATATGACAGTCTTGGTTTAGTGGTTAACGGAACTCGCGTATTCGAATCCCGAAAGGGGGTAAAGGCTTGTGTAATGGACATAAATATTTTTAATTCGTTGTTAAGGATCCATAATTATAAGCTGCTAATAATAAAAGATACGTTGTTCGTTAATAACTGTAGTTAGTTATAAACAAATGTCTAGCAGAAGCACTAAAGCCCTTCTCCGGTGGTAATAGGCACCGCGTTTCAATAAATATAAACAACAAACAACACTATTTAATCACTTACAAAAATGCTAACACAAAAGTTTTAAACTTTGTTAAATTTGGGACTACGTAGAAATACCTGCATAATAATAACAATGTTTTAATTCGCTTCTGCATGGTCGTGTACAATAGCTACAATAATAATGTGATTACGGTGGATATCATATTTTATTAATGTAACAAATAAATATGCCTAGTCACAATATGTTACACAGTAACATACATAGTACCTAATTAATGTATGACGTTATATTTTTTATTGTTAGTCAAATTATTATTATCTTAATCTTAGCATAATTTTGTTTTTTTTGCTGTAGCACTTTTGTATGCATGTAGTTTACACCTATAATTGAGGTGACACTTATCAAGCGTCTGATTTATACCAAGTTTTTTTTTTAATGTAATTGTGTTTACTTTGTTGGTGTAACAATAAAATAAATAAATAAACTTCAAATTATATATTAACTTCTCTCACGTAATTACGAAAAAGATTCAGGCATATAAGATGCCTTTTTTGTAATCTTCATTTAGCAGCCCTGTCCGACGCGCAACGGTTTAACGCTTTAACGTGCCTCCCGCCCGAAGCACGGGGTTGAATAAAAACTTGAAAGATTGAAGAGAGTTTAAAGTGTATTTAAAAAAAAACATATTAGATAAATATTTGTTACAGCAATGAAAACTCCTTTTAAGTACACACGGCGGCAGATCACCCTCCCCAAAACTGTCAAATTTCTGCAATCAATTTTAAACTTTATTTATTTGATTCTAAGGATCAATATTCATTAGAGAAATTAGGCAGATTTGGATAGGTTGATATGCCGCCATGTGTACATATAGAATATATATTTATATAGAAACATTACTAAGTGTAAACATTAACTATAAGAGTAATTGAAATCTCTAAAAGATGATATGGGTTACAATTACAAAAAAAAACTAAAATATAAAACAATTTCTACACCACAAAGGAATCGAACTCCAAATAAACATCGAATCATTAAAAAATCACAAGTATCAAAGCAGCACGATCCCACCACACGACTGTTCACAAAGTTTTTAAAGCCACCCAGAGCCAGAAGGGCGTAACTACGTAAACGTACATTAATACACGGTACAAATTCTACCCTAATTCCAGCGACATAAAGTTTGAATTACCAAATCAGTTTGTTTAACTTATTAATATACCTAGCTTATACACAATTTGGAGATTAGGAAACCGTGTTTTTTTTCTCAGTTTTTTTTTATCGTCCCGTTTTTTATTTAGCTGTTTATATTGCACAGTGCCCTAACCCTATCCTTTATGCTAGATCTAATTGGCATGTAGCTTCTAGACTGTTCCTTTCTGTATTTGTGTAGCGTTGTTGTTTTGTAAAGTTGAACTTATATACAGATTGGGATGGAGCACTTTATACGCATCTACTCACCTTTGTTTGCAAAGGGTTGGAATCGTCATTCAGGATATAATTACTTACTTAATGAATTATAATACGAGTATAAATTGTAATATAGTATAATGTAAGAATATAATATAATATATTGTAATAATATAATGTACATAAATAATAGTAATAATAATAATATCTGTATCTGTATTTCTAACACTAGCGTTCAAGCAATTATTGTTACTAACTCAATATGGACTACGGTCTTATTGAATTAAATAATTTGAATTTGAATTGAATAAAATGTATAATAAACGCGAGTAGATCCGTCCGTATAGGTATAGTTTTTCTTTTAATAGTTACATTTAGTGATTGCAAACCAGTTAAGTATTATTTTTAACGAAACTAAACTAAGTAGGGCTAGTTTAACTTAATTAAATAATGAGAGTAATTAATGACGGGGTTATTTCTTATAGTGTATATTATATAATTAAATAATTATTTTCTAATATGAATTCTTGTATTTTAAATGAGTTATAATTATGATTAAATTATATTATATTTTACACTTTTTCACTAACTTTAGGCATTAAACACATGACCTAGAGTCAAGAAAAAGACAAAGATTACATTCAACATCTAACAAAACTTACGTTTATTTTAATATATTTTACAGGTAAGCACAGTGCCTTGATCTCACCTGATGTTAATTGATGATAAGGCCAATGATGGAAGAGCACTTCACCCAGGCTCTTAACTAGTGAGGCACAGGCTATCTTTATCTCTAGCTGCCGGATCACAACAATATGCTACAAACATTGATGTTATGGCGACATATTTGCAAACATTTGCAAACAACCGACAACCCGCTAGGAATCGAACCCGGGACCTGTAGGTCTAAGCCGGTGGTGGCCGGTGGCACAAAGGCGGTTATAATATATATAGATATACTATATACACAATATATTAATTCAGATACCCAGGATGCTACAATACAAAACATAACTCTTGGTCACAGTCGGTACGTACTACAAACGGTCTGTGTGCACGCGTGTACGTACTGTCATATTAAACCCAGTTTATCGATTGGCTACTAACAATAGAATAGATTAGGGTACGGCGCAACGCACGAGCGGAGCGGGGGGCGGAGCGAGTTACAGCAATTATTATTATATCGCTATACGTATCGAAAACTCCTCATTATATGAATGTAAGGAGTAAGTAATGTAAAAGTTGCCTAGTGCGAGTTTGATGGGGATGGCTTAATAGCGAGTTTAGAATAACCCACATAGATATGCTATTGATATCTTTGCTTAAGAGGCCTATTACATCTCAACTGTGTTTTTTGCGTAAAATGCCCATTTTTGCATTTTGTAGTAATTTTCCAGTTGAATTTATCGTTTTTATCGAAATAGGATAATAAATTCATGCTTAGTATTTCAAATTTTCACTCTGCGAGAAAAACCTGAGTTCGGACGGCCGGCGCATCGTATTTTGAAGTAATTTTGCAGTTGTATTTATCGTTTTTATCGAAATAGGATAATAAATTAATTATAAAGTATTTATTCCTCATGAAGTAACAATTATTTTGGTATAAATTTTGTTCAATAATATTATCGTAGATAGGAGAAATTCACAGCGATCTTAAAGCGATTTTCGAAGTTTTTTGGTTTAGAATAAGATTTTTTTTCTATGTAAAATCAATGATATCTAAAAATTCCGGCCGCTACGAACTATTCGACTATATAAGAGATAACATTCTATTTTTTTTATTTCATTTGTTTAAAACAGTAGTTCAATCTAGGAGCTCAAACAAAGTGCCTTCGCGCATTTTATGAAAATCTTTCTCTGCTATTTTGGGTTTCAATAAAAAGTTAAGCAAAATTTACAAAAAGCGAGGCCGCTACGAACTATGCCAATAGCTATTATACACTATTCAATAAGTCAAAATTGTTAATGTATTTTCGTTTCTGAGATCGAGAACGCCAAAAATGGCCATTTTACGCAAAAATTATGGTCAAAATGTAATAGGGCCCTTAAGTGATGTAAAACGATTACAATACCTTTAGTTATGCGAGTAAAACGAAAAAAAAAATCATCATCATCATCATCATCTCATTTTATGTCCCCACTGTTGGGGCACGAGTCTTCCCTACGGATGGAAAGGGAGAACGGGCTTTTTAACTACCACGCGGGCCCAGTGCGGTGCGGTGGTTGTTAACGACCGCTAATGCAGCCGGGACCAACGGCTTTACGTGCCTTCCGAAGCACAAAGGGAAAAAAATATAATCTAAGTATATAAATAAAAATTAAATAAATAAATAAATAAACTTTTCTACACTCACACCAATTATTTAGCCCAAGAAAAGCTTCGTTATGAAACTCGTTAAATGGTTACTAGACAACGGATAAACATACTTAAAATACTTAAATACATACTTATTATACATAGAAAACACTCAGACCCGAGACAATTTAGAAAAACAATATTTTTTTTTAATTGACCCGACCGGGATCGAACCCCGTAATTAATTTTGCTAAGCTCAAAACTCGAGAACGGCTCGACCAATTCGGCAAATTTTTTTTCGTATGTTCCTTAGAGCACTCAGAAAGTTTAAAAAAAATAAAAATATAGAAAACTTATTTTTGTAATAATCGTCGTCGTTAACTGTCGACACATAAATAACGTGATCATTCGGAAATACGTTATATACATTAATTAAATTTTTACACTTAAATTTTGACAGAAAGAAGTCTGTCCGGGCAACTAGTAATTTAATAAAAATGAGCTGATGATGATGATGATGATTTGTTTAGAAGGTACACTTGGAGAATGCACACTAAAAATTACAAAACAATTAATATTGGTCAAAGTTCTCATAAATGTCCTTCAATTGGGTTGAGTAATTTTTGATTTTACTTAATTTAAATTTTGTGTTTTGGGGGTTAAAAATACTCGCGTCCGTAGGTTTACCCTTGAGACCCTACACGTGACCTCTGGGTGGTGCTAAATGAGTAACACTGTCTGAGTGGCAGAGCCACGCTGCGTTGCAGCACGAAATGGGCCGGCTCGCCCGGCGTAACACCACCCTCTCACAGAATATCGGCGTGAAACAACGGCACTCGTTGCTGTTGTGTTTCGTCCGGTGAGTGAAAGTACCGGAGGCCCATCTCTCACCCCTCCCCCCTTCCAATTCCTACTCCCTCCTCAAGATCCAACTCCTTCCTCAAGGTTGGCAACGCATCTGCGATAACTTTGGTTTTGCGGGTGTCCATGGGCGGCGGTGATTACTTTCCATCAGGTGACCCGCTTGCTCCTGTTTGCCTCCTTTTAACATTAAAAAAAAAAACATTGTGGATTAGTCTCGATTCCCCCAATTCTTGTTTTTTCGCGCTTTACAACTCCGCCACCAGAGGACACTGACACTTGGTAGCCGACTTTAGAGTTGACGACCCGAGCAGTGGAAACTGCGAGTTGTACTCTTAGTGCAACTAGACGTGAGCGAGGTTACAGCTCCGGTAACCTATCTGAATATTAGGTAGTGGACTATACGTGTCCACGGGGTTGAGTCCACGAGTTGAGTCTTAGGAGTTCCGGATGAAGAATGCGCTTCGGCGCGTCCTGATCTGGCGTTATGACCTGACGTTGATGGTCCCTTGTGCGACTTATGCTTGCGCAAGGTTATCTGACACCTACTTATAACTTGACGGTTAGTAGGGGGTGTCAGTATAAACTTTAAAGTCGTGTACTTCACGCCTCGTTTGAAGGACGCCATGTCATAGGAAGGAGGGAAAACGTGTGCTGGTAGACTATTCCATCATATGCTACTTAAATTGCAAGCGATAATCTTAAGAGCAAATTTTTGAAGCCTCAATCAGTTGAGTTGAGTTGAGTTGAATAAATTATTATTTGATTAATTAATTTATATATTTTTTTAGTTATCTCAACTGGAGACCACACTCAAACCACTTAAGCAACCATAGGTCAAGGATACACCCTCCTATAAAACAACCTAACTAATTTAAAAATACATAACACAAATAACTAATTAATTTACATATCTACATATTTCTCGAAACTGTTGTGTAATAGTCAATGGATAAAACGTGTACAATGAGCGGAACAATAAAACTCGCTGGTTTTGCATATCATCGACTTTAATGCTTATAAAATAAGGCTGATATTACCTTAGCAGTATAGTAGTCTTCCTGCCAGTACCTAATCGAGTCAAGGGCTTGCGAGACAAGGATGGAGCTATTGAGCGCAACGCAACGCAGAATCTTATGCCACAAGATAAGGACGCAGCAGAAGATAAAGTAAATATTAGGTCCTTACCTATGAAATTGACGTTTTGTATAATAAAGATTTTTTATAAAATTTGATTTTTCATACTAACGTTTTTTTAATTTTCTTAGCATCTATTTATTTAACACTATAAAAATTGTAGAGTAGTGTGTTTGTTTCACTAGCTAAATATAGCAGTATTAAAAAGAAAAAAAATCAAGTCCCTTTGTTACAATGAAACAAAAAGACAATTCCGCGAATGCGGATGCTAAAGCGCATGACTGTCATTATTATGTTTAAACATATCATACATATATATCGTGCGCTGGATGCGGATGGAACTAAATTTGTTGTTTTGTTTGTTTGTTTTGTTACGCGCATGTTGAATGACCAAACAAATTTAGTTCCATCCCCATTATTACGTATTGTCGCGGGTAGTACGTCACAAATGTCAAACGATGGCGCTTTATAAAGGGTAGCGTAGCCGTAACAGTCGGTGCGCAGCTCTCGACCAGTCAACAGCTCCTGAGGATGCCCCGTGGAGGGGCGAAACACGTGTCGGGTATCGGTGTTGGTGTGCATTTTCGCTTGCACGCATTGTTTCTCCTGCATGTGCATACTTTTTGCGGGCGGGAGGGCGGTGCATGCGTACTGCATCCAAGCTGCATAAACGAGTGAGTTAGCGGAATTAACACTACATATTATTATTTAAATTAATTTTTTTTGTACTATGGATTTCCGCAAAATAACGCCTGATTCCATTAATTATAGTAAGTAAGTGATAGATTTACTTTAATTTCCTGAAAAATAGTTGACAACCCTACTTTGCTTTTACTTTGTTTATTTCGGAACAGCAGTGCTATTCTCTATGCAAAACAGCGTCGAACTCGACGTTGAACTCGCTCATAAGTTCATAACTTGCAAACGAATTTCAACCTACTACTAAATAGTAAGAAAGTCCTCATTCGTTTGCAAGTTATGAGCGAGTTCAATGTCGAGGTCGACGCTGTTTTGCTAAGAGAATAGCACTGCTGCTCGGAACAGTCCAAGTGCAGCTTGTTGGGTGATTCCGTGACCGTAAGGTAAGTGGTGAGTGAGGAGCACGATGGCGCAGTGGTTAACGCACCTAGTCTGCGAGCGCTGACAGTGCTGAGATTAAGCAACTTTCGCAAAGGCCGGTCATTGGATGGGTGACCAAAAATGTTTCATCTCTCGCTCCTCCGAAGGCACGTAAAGCCGTTGGTCCCGGCTGCATTAACAGTCGTTAACAGCCACCGCATCGCACTGGGCCCGGCCCCGCGTGGTGGTTTATGGCCCGTTCTCTTTATCCATTCATAGGGAAGGCTCGTGCCCCAGCAGTGGGGACTTAAAATGAGCTGATGATGAGGTGAGTGGTTGTCTACTTGTTGCCTGCGTTCGTATAAAACTTGCCCTTCTGCAGTCTCTATCATTTGTGCTTATGCTAACTGTGATGCCCTTTCAACGATTGTAGCGCTATATCTATACTAATAATTATAAAGAGGAAAGCTTTGTATTTTTGTATGTATGTTTGTAACGAATAAACTCAAAAACTGCTGGACCGATTGAAAAAATTATTTCACCATTAGAATGCTACATTAGCGGTGAGTAACATTAGGCTAAATTAAAAAAAAAATGTCCACCCGTGCGAAACAGGGACGGGCCGCTAATTGTATGTATTTTTGATATGTATGACTAACGGAAAAATTAGTGCTTTTTAAATTTTAATATGAAAATAGGAGGATAATATATTTAACGAGGTAAAATATTATGTAATACGATATAATTACTGATACACGTATTGAAGCGATTTGCATAATTTTTTTTTTTTCTGAAATGAAATGATAATAAAAATATTCTTTATTGTACACCATACAAAAGACTTAGAGAGGACAATACAAGAAGAAGTACAAATGGCGGCAAGTCAAAAGTCAAGTCAAAAAATTTTTTGTTCAAAAAGCCTTCGAATTTACTAGCTTTTTTAGCTGCTACCATGTTATCGTAAAGGCTTGATTTAGCTGAAGCTAAGATGACGTTACGTATAGACGCTATCACCAATCTCAAACTCAACATGATACTTATTGAAACCAATTTGGTATATGCAAAAGTGATGTTCCTGTGTTTTGAATGTGTATGTGTAGTTATACCAAATAAAGATTTTTTCTATTTATATTTCTTATACGTTATATTTAATTATAGATAGCGTTTAAACGATTTTTATAAACAGTAAATTTCAATAAGCATTTTTTTGAGAAACATATTTTTCAACCCTTTTACTGATGCTGACAATATAGATGCCATCATAAATTGAACCTTATGCAGTAGCATTTCAATAGAAATGAAAATCAATGAAAAACATATAATGCTATAACAGTCTGGTTAAAGGAATTTAATAAAAGTAAACAGGTTATGTTGGCTCCACAAAACAACAACAAATATTTGACATCAGAAAAAGTTAAAATTTTGCCATACAAATTCTCGTTTTCGTAAACGTAATCGATTGAATACGGATAGTAAACCAAACTCACACTAGGCACTCTGCGTAGTAACTATTAACCCCCTTATTCATAAAAACTATTTAAGAATTATTTAGGTTATCATTGTTTTGTCTCTTTTTCTCAAATTCAAAATGACGTTTGCGTGACGTTGATAAAACAATATTTAACTAAATAATGCTCATATAGTTTTTATGAATAAGTCTGTGACTCTGCTCGGAACAGTCCGAGCTAGGGTTGCCAACTATACTGTTGAAAACAGTATTACACTGTATTTCACTACATTATACTTTTTACTGTTGACAAAAAAAAAGTATACAAAATACTGCTTACAGCATCAAAATGCTTAGCAATATAAGTGTTAGACTTAGACGGTCACACATTTTTTTTATTTAGTCAGAGGGCGCTCAGTGCAGCGCAGCCACAAACAATTACAATAATGGAGTTTCAGAACGAATCTGTCTGTAAAATACTGTTAAAGTATATTTAGGTCTAAGAAGAATATTAAACAGTAGTGTAGAAAAACTAACAGTATTTTACAGACAGTTTCGTTCTGAAACTCCATTATTGTAATTGTTTGCAGCTGCGCTGCACTGAGCACCCTCTGACTAAATAAAAAAAATTGTGTGACCGACACGGAATCTCGCAACAGGCTGGGCTCGGACTACTACTTTACTACTTTTTTACATGAAATAAGGTACATTTAGTCTAAGAAGAATACTAATTTCTTGTAAAAAAAAGTTGGCAACCCTAGTCCAAGCGCAGCGCATCCTATTGCGAGATTCCGTGTCAGTGACAAGTTTTGTCTATGTGTGCGTTGCAGCGTTGCAGCATTGCTCAAACGCGTTCGAATAACCTTACCTTCTACAGTCTGCTTATTTTGTGGGCAAACGAAGAAAGTCTCAACTTTAAGAATGCATGAGCCACGTACCGGGTATGACTGTTATATTTAAAGACACAGATTCGGATGATACTAGCAAAAACGTATTTTCTACACGAAGTTTACAGGGGACGATTTGTGCACTTTCTTGCCGGAATGGTATGAGGTGTAGATGATAGAGAAGAGTGGAGCCGCAGGGGGGAGGTCTTTGCCCAGCAGTGGGACACAAAATAGGTTTTTTTTTTTTTAAAGTTTATGATTCGTATTCAAGATGCCTACTGTGAGTTTTGTTCACTATCCGTATTCATTCGATAACGTTTACGCAAACGAAAATTAGTATGGCATGGAAGCAGCGCCTCCTGGCGGCATAAGAGAAGAGTTAACATTTTGCCATACAAATACACGTTTTCGTTAACGTGGTCCCTATGCACTATAATTATAGGTGGTCACCCTGCTTAAAAATGGAAATACCTAAATATTTTTCTTTATTGATTTGTCTTACAATCAGTGA
This sequence comes from Eudonia lacustrata, assembly GCA_947562085.1. Taxonomy (NCBI): domain Eukaryota; kingdom Metazoa; phylum Arthropoda; class Insecta; order Lepidoptera; family Crambidae; genus Eudonia; species Eudonia lacustrata. The sequence continues at coordinate 11,901,103 of OX387335.1, read as the reverse complement.
AATTAATTACATGATAATGTTTTAAAAATGGCATTTGCTAGCACAAGATATAAAATATAGGCGCGCCATGATATGTTGTAAATATATATCTATTTAAATAAAAATGAATGTTGCTATTCGCAAAAACGGCTGAACGGATTTTGATGACATTTTGCACATAAACAGACCATGACCCGGACTAGGGCATAGGACACTTTTTATTCCGGTAAAAGGTTCCAGTTGGATAGTGCAGTCCTCGCGAATGAAGTCGCGGGCAACAGCTAGTATATATACATAAAAAAGAACAATGACTTTTGAACTACCCTAATCCAGACAATCACATCATCGCCATCAGCTCATTTGATGTCCCCACTGCTGGGGCACGAGCCTTCCCTATGGACGGAAACACCGCAGGGAGAGAGAACGGGCCGTAAACCACCACGCGGGCCCAATGCGGTGCTCCTTATAGCTAATGCTAGCCTGGCACTTCGACCACCTCACGACCTCATCCCGAGAATAGATCACGCCAGGTATATCTCCTTGTGGGTTATTATAGCCTGGTACTTTGAAATCTCTGTCTCTCTCAGCCCCTCTCTCTCTCTTTCTAGATAATTTGATGTCCCCACTGCTGGGGCACGAGCCTTCCCTGTGGATGGAAACACCGCAGGGAGAGCGCGCCGTAAACCACCACGCGGGCCCAGTGCGTAGCTCCTTATAGCTCATGCTAGCCTGGTACTTCAACCATCTCACGACCTCATCCCGAGAATAGATCACGCCAGGTATACCTCCATGTAGATTATTATAGCCTGGTACTTTGAAATCTCTGTCTCTGTCTCTCTAGATAATTTGATGTCCCCACTGCTGGGGCACGAGCCTTCCCTATGGATGGATACACCGCAGGGAGAACGGGCCGTAAACTGGTGGTTAACGCGGGCCCAGTGCGGTGCGGTGGTTGTTAACGACTGCTAATGCAGCCGGGAGCGACGGTATTACGTGCCTTCCGAAGCACGGAGGAGCGAGAGATGATACATTTTTAGTCTCACGCGACCTTTACACCTCACCTCACATGACCTTGGCGTAAGTTAAAATAAAATAATTCAACGTGGGTAACAAATAACAAAAATTCTAAATAAAAAGTTTGAATTGGTTTGAAGCAAAAGCACAGAATATAAAATATGCCAAAAAGTATGCCTATAAGTGTAGGACGCCCTCCTAGGTGGAGCGAAGTTCTTCGCAAGGTGGCTGGCAAGAGCTGGATGAGAGAAGCCTCGGCTCGTGCTCGGTGGCGTGCACTTGGAGAGGCCTATGCCCTTGCCCAGCTGTGGACTAGTATAGGCCGATGATGATGATGCTCATGATGCCTATAATACCTACCACCTCTATGGTCTAGTAGTTAAGACCACCGGTTTCGATTCCTAGCGTGGGGTACTCGTTTGACTGAAGTGCGCTTCCATCATTGACCTTATCATCACTTAACATCAGGTGAGATCAAGGCACTGTGCTTACCCGTAAAATATATTAAAAAAAAATATTACCAATTCTACACTAAGAAGTTTACATATGAAAAATTGAGTGTGAACTGCTCGTAAGAAAAGTTGCACAAGATAATGGAAACGTATTGTCGCGGCCGTATATATTGACCCGTTGAAGGTCAAACAAACACTTGAGCAAACATACGGACAGGAGATGATTCTATAATATCACATTGAGCTCAATTCTTTTGTCCTACTCTTTTAGTTAGTACTAGCTGTGCTCGCGACTTCGTCCGCGTAGAATAGTGACTTTCGGCAGCATTTTTAATTTTTTAGGCTCTTGTTCCCGCTTTTGCAACATTTTTCACTGATGCTTCGCTCCTATTGGTCGCAGCGTGATGTTATATAGCCTAAAGCCTTCCTCGATAAATGGACTATCCAACACAAAAATATCTTTTCAATTCGAACCAGTACTTCCTGAGATTAGCGAGTTCAAACAAACAAACTCTTCAGCTTTATAATATTAATACCTACTATAGATTTAAACTGAGCCTTATTTTTATACTACTAGTATTTTCCGTGCTTCAGTAGGCACGTAAAGCCATCAGTCTCGGCTGCATTAGCAGTCGTTACCAACCACAGCACCGCACTGGGCCCGCGTGGTGGCGTTACGGCGCGTTCTCCCTGCGGTGTGTCCGTCCATAGGGAAGCCTCGTGCCCCACCAGTGGGGACATCAAATTATCTAGAGAGAAAGACAGAGACAGAGATTTCAAAGTACCAGGCTATAATAACCTACAAGGAGGTATGCCTGGCGTGATCCATTCTCGGGATGAGGTCGTGAGGTGGTCAAAGTACCAGGCAAGCATGAGTTATAAGGAGCTACGCACTGGGCCCGCGTGGTGGTTTATTGCCCGTTCTCCCGTTTTATTTCATCCATAGGGAAGGCTCTTGCCCCAGCAGTGGGGATGTGGAAATGAGCGATGATGATGATGAACCAAAAGCCCGCTTGATGTAAAGCGACTACCGCAACCCATGGAATTAATTGCAAACTCGTAGACTAATATAAAAGCCCCTGCGGTTTGACGGCGTTCTATTAGTCATAGCGTGATGTAATTATAGCCTATAGCTTTCCTCAATAAATGGACTATTCAACACAAAAATATTTTTTCAATTCGAACCAGTAGTTCCTGAGATTAAGAGCGTTTACGCCGCACACTAGCGCTGCCAATAAAAAAAAACATATCTAGTAATTAGAGACAGAAAATCAAATTATGCTCAACAAACTATCTGAATGAAGTAATTTAGCATTTTTACGTCACCTAATGAACACCTGACATGTTATGGTTTAGTTAAATATGGCGTTATAGTTAAAAGTGGCCGTAACGTCTTATGTGCGGCGTAAACGCTCTTAACGCGTTCAACCAAACAAACAAACTCTTCAGCTTTATAATATTAAGTATAGATTGCATGTCAATGCCAAAATAATATGAAGCCTAATACAAATTATACACTATTAAGACAAATTTCAAAACTAATCATAATTATGCACAAAAGCCGCATTAGCAAAACTATTTAATGACATAAAACCTATTTATTTGTGAGTACAAATAAACAGACATTATAATTTTACAATAATAACGACAATTATATAATCAGCAAGTACCAAGATGCACCAGTCGCACTACACAAAGTAAAATAAATAGCCACGTTACCACGGTCGACGAAACGAAATCGATTTTTGTAAAACAGACGCCGGCTGCCGCGTAAGAATCGCCTGTTTAGATACAAATGAAAAGGGGTCATTTACTATAATTAACTTATGCACTTACTTATGATTACCTATTTTAATTTAAAATAGTAGATAGTTCATTTTACGCAAATTTTGTTGCAAACAAATTAAAATTTGAAAAAGACAAATTGTTTAAAAAAGATCCATGGGCGGGATTCGAACCCGCACCCCGTGACATGCCGGATCAGGTGCACTACCAACTATGCTGTCGTGCGTGGCTCTATCCAACTCAACGAAATTAATTAACACTATCTACTCTTACTATGCCAAAGGAGCCCTATTCAATGTCAACAACTACGTCATCAACATCCGATCTTAATATTTTTACAAATATTGACAGATTGATCTTTATGTACAAAATATGTTCTTACTTTTAACGCCTCGTCCGAATGGCCGAGTGGCAAGGCGCTCAAAATAAATTAAATATTGAAAAACAAGCTGTTAATTCAGCTAATAATAGGAATAAATACCCAGTGCGTTAGGCACGACACGATGGCTTCCTATAATTCGAGATACAGGTTAATTCCTTTAAGAAGCTTTAAGAAACAAGACAGTAAATATATATATTATTACATTTTTATTACAATCCTACTAATATTATAAACGCGAAAGTTTGTAAGTTATGTTTGTTACTCTTTCACGTAAAAACTACCGAATAGAGTTGGATGAAATTCGGCATACAGATACTTTATAACCGGGAATAATACATAGGATACTTTTTATCCAGATATTCCCACGGGAACAGGAACCACGCGGGTGAAACCGGGAACCACGCGGGTGAAACCGCGAGCGGCCACTAGTAATATAAAAATTAAGCGAGCGAATCGGATCAAAAAGTTCTGCTCGGCCCATTTCTAAATTATTTTGGTCCTGTTCATTACAATACATTATGAATAGATAGATAGATAGGTAAAGTGTGTTCGTATTTGAAGATGTTTTTTATTAAAATGATCATTACCGCAAGTAAACATCAAAACTGTAATGACTTTACAAATTTTCAGAGAACAAGCTTCGAATAGTTATACCGTGTTTTATTTTAGTCATGTTAATAAAATTTTTGATAAGAGTTTACTCTTTGAGAGACAAAAAAAATATTTTATGTTTAAAAAACAACTGGGTGTGCTAGTGCGTTTCATTCACCAAACGATCACGTTAACGTAAATTAGTATGGCATTGAAACAGCTTCTCCTGAGGAGACAGAAGAAACTTCTAACCACCCTGAAACCAATACAAATCGGAGCCGCAGCCACTAATCGTCGGTATCACCTAACTCGTGCAAGTATCAAGAGCGGCAGGTCGGCGTACACACCGGCTCGGAATCCGACAACGCGCGACGCTTACGAAATGTCCCGGCGGGCGAGGCGCAGAAGGGCGTAGCAGATAACTTCACTATTGTACCGTTTACGTTCGTGACGTAAATTTTTTTTTATAATTTTGCGAAATTTTGATTAAATTTATGTCATAGTAACTATTGTTAGCGGGTAGTCTTTTTAAACGATGAATATGCGCCATAGTTATTTTGCGATGCATAGCCCGGGTTTGTTCACCAACCCGCATTTGGCAAGCGTGGTGATTAAGCCATGCCCATTACCCATCAATTGTAGTTAGGGTTGCCAAATATTTTTCAGGAAATTAAAGTAAATCTGTCACTAACTAGCATAAAAAAAGGACTTGTAGAAAAAATAAAGTATTTTCCTTTGTTTCACTTCACCTGAGGCTGAGTATCTATCAGTAGTTCAGAAATTAAGTCAACAGGAATATTCCGTTCAAACGCACGCATTAGTCGGAAGTAAAGTATTTTCCATACTTTATTTTTATTAAAAAGAATAAAGTATGGGGATGGAGAATAACGTAGGATACGTTATTTTAAAGTATGGTTGGCAACCCCAATTGTAGTGATGACTTGTTTTCGTTGATGGAGGCCTTTGCCCAGCAGTGGGACAGTTATAGGCTATTTACTTTACTACTTACTTCTACAAAAAAAAGTCAAAATATCTTTATTTTTTAATGAAAAAAAATATTTTTTACCTACTTTCCATTTAGGACGTTTTAGTAACATTGTAAACGTCGTTGCAATTTACACAACTTTATATTTTTTATGCTATGCATCTTATAGCCTCCTTGGTAGTTTTAAAAACTATCTGTCAAATTTATATGCACGGTTCTGAAAAAGAATACTTTGAATGTCATGTCATTGTCATGGAATTTTATTGTATTTTTGACAGTCTTTCAAAATTCTTCAGTATAATAACATTGTTTTATAGTAACACCGATTGCGCAATTATTAATGTTTAAAATGTGATATGTGAAAACCTGTATCTATAAACAGGTAATTTGATTCCTATAAGAAATATTTGTAAGTAACGTTTTGGCTTAGATTTATTTATACTGATTTATTGTTTTTCTCTTTTTAGGTTTTTTTTCTGCTTAATTATAAATTTTACCTAAATAAATATTTACTGTGGATCTCATGAGTTTTTAATGACCTTCAGGCTACAACACCATGCATGTCATTTAAAAAAAGTCATTAATCTCTCTCAAAGGTTCATGTAAACACTACACCTTAGAATAAAACACTATTTATGATTTTTTTTCTTACCCGTAAGACATAAAAAAGCACAGCAGTTAAGCACAGTGTCTTCATCTCTCACCTGATGTTAAGTGATGAAAAGACCAATGGTGGAAACATCTACTCAGGTTGATTATTTTAAACATTTGAACTACCTACCCCATTTTCGTTTATTGTAATTTTACATAAGTTATTTAACCTGACCATTTAAACCCAAGGACCCTTGGTCATAGGAAAGACTGAAGAATTGTTAACCTACGCAAAACGTTTCATATCAACAGATAGTATACAACATAACTAACTGTACCGCCTGTCGATAATACCAAAATAGAAATCAGACAAAATTGTGAAATCTCAGTTGCGCCGCTTTGCGCGAGACGGGCATTAAGTACCTAAAGCAAGCAAACGAAGCAAGCTGGAGGGCACAGGGCTGGCGACCGTCGTAAATATATATTATTGCTTTTAGATTAGTTGAAAAAAAATGTTTGAAAGTCAGAATGGCGTTCTAAATAAATCATTCATTGTCAGCATATTATAAATAAGTGATTCAGTGCTGTGTTATTGTCTATGCTGTTGTATTTTTTATAGATGAGCAGGCAAATTACTCTTCTCTATTTGACGTTAAACAGAAGCAGAGTCTAGTCTAGATGCGAAGACACCAAATGATGCAGGATTGTGCCGTACTCGCAGTCCTCACCATGACAACCATCAAGTTGCTTTTTACACCTCGTTTAAAGCACCCCATGTTGAAGATTACGTTGCTTGTTGCGTGCTGGTAGAGCATCCCATAATGATTATAACATCATTATCTGTTGATTTAATACTAAGTTATCATCTGACGGCTTCCTTGGTCGATTTTGTACAACGGTTTCATGATGTCGCCATCTCTGAGGTCCCAGGTTCAAACCCCGGTCGGGTCAATTTTAGAAATTATTGTTTTTCTAAATTGTCTCGGGTCGGGGTGTTTTCTATGTATAATAAGTATGTATTTAATTATTTTAAGTATGTTTATCCGTTGTCTAGTAACCATATAACGAGTTTCATAACGAAGCTTCTCTTGGGCTAGATAATTGGTGTAAGTGTAGGAAAATTTATTTATTTATTTATCTTCAGCTGATAGACATCCCACTGCTAAGTCTAATTAATAACTAAAGCAAATGTAAAGGAGCGTAATCGGTAAGCTGTAACTAGCAATAACAATATGCTTTGTTGAAGTAAATATTTCTGTAGTATTTTTCACTACCAGGGATCGAGAAAAATTTTTTGTGCGCCATAATATATAAAAAGAAATTGACGAAACGTTTAATATATAGATAATAATAATAATAATAATGTGCGTGGCAGCCCTGCGCACTCGGCAGCAAGTATGCGCTCGGCCGATATTTTTTCACTGCCGCACAGAGGCGCGCCGAGTCGCCAGCGAAACATAAGTTTTTTTATTAATTTAACTTTTAAGCTTAGAATTTTAGTTTTTTTACGTCAAATGTTTGAGTTTCGTACGTTTAATATGTAATAAAGTGTGGATATATGTATTTATAATAAAATATGAAAAATATTATAACAAATCGTATGAATTAAGTTGAATAAACATGTGTGCTGTTAGATGGGAATGTCAAAAGAAAAAAAAATCATAAGCTTTTTGTCTCATAAATATCAAAATGTTTGGTAATGTTTGTATGGAAGAAAGTTTAGTTATCACATTATAATAATGTTTTTGCATAAGACTTTTCAGAAAAATAATATGACTGAAATTAAATAACTCCAGAATGAGACGGTTCCCCGGTATAGCCCCAAACAAAAAAATAATCTTATATTTGGAAAGAATAAGTGGCTTTTGGCTTCGTCAAAACTTTTTTACACCCTGTAAAAAGCCCTTATAACTAATAAAATTCAAAATTCAATATTCAAAATCATTTATTCAGTTTAGGCTACAAATAGCTCTTATGAACGTCAATTATGCCATCGGTTCGTAAGTCTATCTACTCTGGGCGGGAGATCTTGTACTGAGAAGAACCGGCAAGAAACAGCAAGTGTCCAGCTCTTTTCTCCCTTACAGCGTCATAAATATTGGAAAATGCCCTATCATAAAAGGACAGTCACAACATGTAAAAAAAACACAAAAAAATAAAAAAAAATAATAATATTTAATTTTGCAAAAACATCATTTACCAGTATAATTTTTTACAATGTCATACAGTACTAGTAAAAGTCAGAAACCTGTTTTAAGAAAAAAAAACAAAGTTAAACAATAGTTACAAATAATAAAAATAAGTTATCTAGAGCAGACCAGCCTCCACAGGCGGCACCCGTTCACGAGTATGACATATGAATCAGCCATCGCTTCACTCAACCATATTTTAGGGAATGTAACGACCCGACGCACATGCCACCACCGCAGAGACAATAAAGAGAGCATGACACACCCAAGCTACTCTAAAATCAAAACAACAAATACATTTTTTTATCTAGCAAGCACATTTACTATTTTTACTGTACACATTCTATTTACCATAACCAAGTACTTGTGAGTATATTTAAAATTTATATTATTTGAATTTACACCGAGACATTTAAGTGGTTGTTTTCCCGCAGTTGGGTAGATCAGAACATGAAACTGAACAACTTTCTTCAAGAAACATAGGTCAAAAAACGAGATAATTTTTTCACTTTAAAAAATTATCACGTTTTTCGACCTATGTTAACCACTAAAATGTCTCGGTTCGGTGTATAAATCAAAAAGTTATTATTAGTAACATTACAATAACTTTAACATCTACTTGTCATACCGTCTCACCAAACTTTAAGGCATTCTCTACTAATTTCAATCACCGCTTATCTTTATATATAATTCTTCAATACGTTTGTATGCCACTGAACTGAACTCCTAAACGGCAGGACCGATTTGGATTAATTTTTTTGTGTACGATTAAGTGGTCTTTGGAGGGTTTCGATTCACAACTGGACCCGGTAGGTGGCGCTGCTATAATGGTTCTAGAATTGTATTTAAAAACATCATGCCATAGGGGTGTTTTAAGCAGACAAAGTCGCGAGTTATAATAATATAAAATGTCAAATCAACAAAAAAACTATTGTGAAGTGTACTCCACGCTGTCTTTGTTCGCAACAATAGCAGCGTCTCGCTCGCACGCCCCCTCTCTTTCACCGCGAGGGTTCAGCTGCTAACGTGTATGTAGCCGTCAGTTGACAATAGTTTAATTAACTATTTCAATGCTATTTTAAAACAATTAGTTTTATTTTTAAATGTATTTATATGTCTTGTGTCTTGAGAATATGTGTGCATTTCATAATTTTATGCACATTATTCTCAAAAGTATAATCAAAGACACATGGATGCCTACTGTGAGTTTTGTTTACTATCCGTATTGATTCGATTACGTTTACGAAAACGAAAATTAGTATGGCATTGAAGCAGCGCCTCCTGGCGGCATACGAGGAGTTAACATTTTGCCATACAAAGTCTCGTTTTCGTTAAGAGCGTTTACGCCGCACACTAGCGCCACTGGTTTAGTTAAATAAGACGTTACGGCCACTTTTAACTATAACGCCATATTTAACTAAACCATAACATGTCAGGTGTTCATTAGGTGACGTAAAAATGCTAAATTACTTCATTCAGATAGTTTGTTGAGCATAATTTGATTTTTTATCTCTAATTACTACTCGAATGAAACTCGAACTTGGCACCATGATACTTACTTATTATTTAAAAAAAGTGAGTTTATTTGTTCGTTTGATACGCTTTCACGCGTTAACTATTTAACTGTTTGTTCTGTTGTCACAGAAACTGTCAAAGCGGTACTAAGTCCGCCGGCAGGCTTATTACCCAAAAAAGCAACCGGTTGCTAATTGCACAATGGCAACACGACTGCTACTAGTTGCGGTTGCTACAATCAGTCGGTTAATTTTAGAGCGCCGCCGCCGGCCGTTATGCACTTTTAAGGCGACGCATTGGAAATTTACGTGGCGGGGATCTTGATTTCTCCCAACAATTACAAAAAATACGAAAGTGATATTTGACGACATGATTTTTCATTTAATTGACTTCGCTTTGCTAGTTGCAGAAACACGATTTGTCAACTTTTATAACAGAGAAAAAATATCAAAGTAACCTCTTTTAAAACATAGATTTGCATTTTATAGGCTAACCAGACCGATTTAAGCATCTAAATTCATCAATCGCTCGCTTGTGGGCGCTATCGTAGCGTTCTACGTTAATGTGTTTTGGAAGCGATAAATTACAAATTGTTGCGATTGCGACTGTCACTTAAAGATAGTATAATATACTAGCTGACCCGCAGGCTTATTACCGATCTTTCTTTTTAGCTAATTAATTAGCTTTTAATTTTTTCTTAAAATTATTATATTTTGCACCAATTAATTTTTTTAAATTAATTTTTTAACTTTTGAATCCGATTTTTTACAGTTCATAAAAGTAAATTGTTGAACTTGAGACTGCTATCTAGTTAAAGCTTAAAGAGTCAGCTCGTTAAATAAATTTATTCGCTCAGTTTTACCAAATTTCAAATTTATTTTTTAAAAAATATGGAAGTTCTCTTGCAAATTGTTATGATAATTTCTACATCTTTATAACTATCCAAAATGGTATAATACTCTAAGGGCTGATTTTTCAATCGTCAATTAAAGTTTATTCATTGAATAATTTTGACATAATGACAGATTCTCTTTAAAAAATATGTCAAAATTACAGATTAAAAAAAATAATTGAAGAGACAGTATCATACCGCGTCGCGCCACAGGGGCCTTGCCATGTGACTGCGACGCTATATTTTTTTATTGCGCGTTTTTTTTTATATATAAACGCTTATTACCTGACCGGCAAAGGATTAATGTCGTTCATATTATTTTTAAAGTTTAAGAGCGCTATGACGATCTAATAAATCGACAAATGGTGATTCGAAAAGTTACTTATAATAATCTTAAAACACTTTCAATCGCCTCTGGGGTCTAGTGATTAAGACCACCAGTTTAGACTCAGAGGTCCTAGATTCAACTCCCAGCAGGGGGTAGCTTGCTACAAACATTGTTGTCATGGCGACATATTTAGATAAGATAGTGGTATCTAGCCAGGCGGGCGAACAAGCCCTACCACCAACCAAACCGAGAACAAACATGTACCTGCGATGGGAATCGCACCCGGGACCTCTGGGTCTAAAGCGGTGGTCTTAACCACTAGACCAGAGGCGGTAAAAATACCTACTAGATAGATATTGTTACCTACACTCTATCATTCATAAAGTTTCCAATACATAATATTCCTAAGTAACCCACTTCTTCTTAGAAATGTAGGTAGTGTAAGGAGTAAGCTTGCCAACTCCAAAAAAGGCATTCCCGGGATTACCTAGCTCGACATCTCGGACTTGGGCATATTACGCGGGACACAACACACCACGTATAAAATGGTTAGAATAAAAACTGCATATATTTTTTTATCATTTAATAAAAAAATCGCGACGCGACGCGAAATACGCAATGCATAGGTATTAAGAAATTTTAATAATGCGTAACAAATTACTCGGGCCAACTGCCTAACCCGAGGGTAGTTGGTACGAGATAGATACTTATATCATATTATCACTGATTTCCGGGACAAAAAGCGTCCCACAGAGGGTCACGGCGGCGGGACGGCCCAAAATTGACCCAGAAGCGGGACGTCCCGGAAAATCCGGGACGGTTGGCAAGCCTAGTAAGGAGGTAAAATTTAGTTTATTGTATTTGTACGTAAGTCTCCTTAGTCTGGATGAATATTTGAATCATCGAACATGTAAAATTAAAAAGGTTTGCAACGGGTTTGACACAGTCGCGGACAGTCGTAGACAGGTGCTAGACACAGCCCGACTAAGAAGTGCTGAGATCGATTGTATATCATACTGTCAAATTTAAATTTAAATTCAAATTCAAAAATTCAAATTCAAAAATCATTTATTCAGTTTAGGCTACAAGTAGCTCTTATGAATGTCGCTATGCCATCGGTTCGTAAGTCTACTCTGGGCGGGAGATCTTGCACTGAGAAGAACCGGCAACAAACTCAGCAAGTGTCCAGCTCTTTTCTCCCTTACAGACAGCGTCAAAAAAAAAAAAAAATTGAAAAATGCCCTATCATAGCAGGACACTTTCCATTACAAATAAACACAAAAAATATAGAAGACAACCACAACATGTAAAAAAACAAAAAAAATAAACAAATCTAATATATCAAATTTACATCCAGTATAAGTTTCAATTTCCACAATGTCATACAGTACCACTACAGTAGGTACTCTAATAAAAGTCAAAAATTGTTTAAGAAAAACAAAGTCAAACTATAGTAATTAATACTAACAATAAGATAAGTATGCAAGAGCAGACCAGCCTCCACAGGCGGCACCCGTTCACGAGTATGACATATGAAACTGTAATGTCTTTATTATAATACACAAAGTTAAGTGCAGCTGATGTTATTATTTCTATTATTATTCTACAGTAGATAGGTAGGTAGGTAAGGTAGATAGGCACAGAGTCACGGAATTATCCTTAACCGATACCAATAGACGAATGAATATCCTTATCGTTAAATAATACATGTAGTTTGTCAATATAATACCTCAGTACATTAATAGATAGTGGTCACCCAGTGGTCGAAATTCGACCGTAATTTTATTAAGGCTGCACGGATTGTATCCTAAGCAATGACAAATTAAAAAAGATAGAATGTGAGTTTGGATTGGCATTGACAGATTTCGCCCGCTCCTCCTACATTTAAAAAAAATAGATAACACTTACAATAAGCTAAGCGGAATAATTTTGCTGTTATCTCTAGTTTTAAGTTACTTTTGTATACTTACTCGCTTGAAATTATGCATGCCGTGGCAGCCTTTAATTAAAGCAACTCGGACGACCTCCTTGGTCGAGTGGTTTGTACACCGGTTTTCATGGGTCGCCATCTCTGAGGTCCTGGGTTCGATCCCCGGTCGGGTCAATTTAGAAATTATTGTTTTTCTAAATTGTCTCGGGTCTGGGTGTTTTCTATGTATAGTAAGTATGTATTTAAGTATTTTAAGTATGTTTATTTGTTGTCTAGTAGCCATTTAACGAGTTTCATAACGAAGCTTCTCTTGGGCTAGATATTTGGTGTGAGTGTAGGAAGAAAAAAAAAAAAAAAAGCAGCGCATATGTAATAGTTATAGGGTTTTTAATGTAATGAATGTCCTGGTGAATATATACTTTGTTGGATGTCCATAAGTAAAAAAACACTGTTGAATTTGTTGAAAGCTTCTGGAATATTCCAAACTGGGCAAACGAATCTAGTAATTTCTCATACCTACACCAACATATAACAGTACCGAGGTAGGTACCACAGCAACCGCTATCGGTCAGTTAAGAGAGCGCATAAAATCTTATCAATTAGGTCGCGCATGTTCGCAGGACGCTGGAGTGTTCATAATCGTTGATTCGCAAAAGTTCCTAGTTTTTTTTTAAATATCTACCTATTTTTTTTTTTAAATATCTAAAATTCTGATTTAATTACTAATAACATACAATACAATATCCACCTACTTACAATATTATAAGGAGTGAGCTGTATGTATGAGTAGTTATTTTAAGGAAAGTGGTCAACGACGTTTGGAGCATCTTGGCCTGTATAATGCCTATGCGTTACCGACTTAATACGCTTTTTAAAAAACTTCCCGATCCGATCCGAACCCTTCGGAGAATCTAGTAGGGCACGGGGACACGCACTAGTGCGTGATGCCGTGCGCTCTAGAAAACCACTGACGGTGCTTCGTTTCACACGGCTTGAGGAACCCTTAAAGGGAACCCGGCAAGTCAAAGTCAAAGTCAGATTTTTTTATTGAAATAAACTTACGAAAAGTGCTTTTGAATCATCCATACATATTTTACCTACTACCCATTCAGGACGGCTATTTTTTAGATGTGGAGAAGAATGGGCGCAAGAAACTCCACAGCTTTTAATAGAAGTAACGACATTAACAAAAAAAAAAGTATGCGGTTTTACCAACTCATTCATTTCATTTCCCCGGTCGGGTCAATTTAGAAATTATTGTTTTTCTAAATTGTCTCGGGTCTTGGTGTTTTCTATGTAAAATAAGTATGTAACACAAACGTCAGTGGTTTTAAATGCTGTACTAATTTTAAGGTTTAATCATGTTATTGAGCAATAATAAATAAAAAAATAATTTAAGTATTCTAAGTATGTTTATCCGTTGTCTAGTAACCACTTAACGAGTTTCATAACGAAGCTTCTCTTGTGCTAGATAATTGGTGTGAGTTTAGGAAAGTTTATTATTATTATTTATTATTGATCAATATTTACAAATGAAAACTTTCATAAGCCCGCTTATACAAATTATGCTTACCCCTATACATACACATTACATACATTTACTTAACATTACACTTTATTCTAAAAAAAAAACGTCTAAACCGCAAGCTCTCCCAAAAAAAAAGTGAGAGGTTGTCTATGTGTCCGTTGCTGGAGCGCGTTTGTATTTTTAACCGACTTCAAAAAAAAAGGAGGAGGTTATCAATTCGACTGCATTTTTTTTTATGTTTGTTTCCTCAGAACTTTCGACTGGGTGAACCAATTTTTATGATTCTTTCTTTATTTGAAAGCTGGTGCTTCCCGTGTGGTCCCATTTTAATTTGGTCCAGTTCTGATGATGGAATTGAGGGAACTCCTCAAATATTGTAGGCATACCTATAGCGATTTTGGTATTTTCAGAGGTAAGTCAAGCATTTGCATTCAGAAAGTATCATTTGATGAAGTGTAACTGATGAAAAAGACCACAGATTGCCATCGGAACTCCTCAATGAAAAGTATTTCACGGGTGGCGATAAAATATCTCGATTAAGATAGTTAAGCGACTATGACGAAGCAAAAGAAGGCAGGCACCGGAACTCAGTTTTTGATTTCCTACTTTGAGATAGGCGTTTCTCGTTTTCTTAGCTTGTCTCATTTAAACGGCGCTGTCTCATACGAGCAGCGCGTTTAGTAGGTCTACCCATATTCGCTTTTGATAAATAGATCGAAGCGAATCACTAAAAAGGGAGAAATAAACAAAAATATTAACAAAAATTGTACCTATTTATTTTCTAATAACATTGTTGTCTATATAAGTCTAAAGCTTATTTTTTACATTTTAGTGCAATTTTATCAGTCTACTTTTTTTGTTAAAATTTTTCGTAATTTGTGTTCGCTGTCTGTCACAGAACTGGTTTCTTTTCATATTGTCTCAATTCGTACTTTGACTGCAACATAGCCGATGTGCGTTAACAAAACCTGTGCTAAATTATAAGAATAGCACGCACTGTGGATTCTAATAACGTGAACAAACCCAATTTGATAAAAAGTAAATGCTTATATAGGAGCTCGATACTGAGGTTAAGCAACTTTCGCAAAGGCCGGTCATCGGATGGGTGACCAAAAAATTTATCATCTCTCGCTCCTCCGTGCTTCAGAAGGCACGTAAACCGTCGGTCCCGGCTGCATTAGCAGTCGTTAACAACCACCGCACCGCACTGGGCCCGCGTTAACCACCAGTTTATGGACCGTTCTCCCTGCGGTGTGTCCGTCCATAGGGAAGGCTCGTGCCCCAGCAGTGGGGACATCAAATTATCTAGAGAGAGACAGAGACAGAGATTTCAAAGTACCAGGCTATAATAACCTACAAGGAGGTATACTTGGCGTGATCTATTCTCGGGATAAGGTCGTGAGGTGGTCAAAGTACCAGGCTAGCATGAGCTATATGGAGCTACGCGCTGGGCCCGCGTGGTGGTTTACGGCCCGTTCTCCCTGCGGTATATCCATCCATAGGGAAGGCTCGTGCCCCAGCAGTGGGGACATACAACGAGCTGATGATGATGATGAAGAAGACCCAAACGCCTTTGGGTCTTGGTAAATAGATACTGTTTAGGGATGACTTTGAATTTGTTTCTATCGAGGAAATTTCTTAATACTGTATTTTGGAAACTGTAACATACATGTATTTATCTTGGCGTTGTACATCGTTTTATCACTAATATTATAAAGAAGCTTTGTATTTTTGTTTGTAACGAATAAACTCAATAACTACTGGACCGATTTAAAAAGTTCTTACACCATTAGAATGCTACATTAGCGCTGGCTGAGTAACTTAAGCTATATTTATATTACTAGAAAAAAAAAATTGCTTAATGATAAATAATTAAAAGTACGATTTGTTTGTTTTGTTGTCATGGAAACCGTCAAAGCGGTACGAAGTCAGCCGGGTCAGCTAGTACTTTTTAACTTTAAATCATATCTAATTATAATAAATACGAAATTGAGTTAACTCAAATCAGACATAGGATACCCGACCCCGACGATCCCATAACAGTTACGAACGCCCCCCCGCCCGAACCTCTAAATGACAGCACACATTTACAGAATACACTCAACATGCACACTAATTTAGGCCCAAGACACCGTACTCGTAGAACAAGGGTACGAAAAACCGGTTCACACGCGCTCTACACCAGGTACAGACTTGTACCTAGGCGCTTCTCTCCTCCTCCACGGCCCGGTCTACCCGAGCCGAGGTCCGTGCCTTTAGAGGCGCCCTCGGGTAGTTCCGCTCCCCGATCCGATCCGAACCCTTCGGAGACTCTGGTAGGGCACGGGGACGCGCACTTTTAAATGTGCGATGCCGTACCCTCTAGAAATCCTCCGATTGTAATTCGTTTCAACACGGTTTGAGGTACCCTTTACGTACGTACCTCGCCGCCCCCAAAAACTCCGGTGAAGCTGAAAATGCCCCAGTGAAAATCAGCAGTCTCTCGCCAAAAAAAAAAATAGGATACTTATTATTAAAAAAAATGAATTTATTTGTTTGACGCACCGCTAAACAATAAATCTCATACGTTTTGATACGAGCGTTTGCGCCCCGTACCATAAGAAAAACTGGTTTTTTTTTCCTTCAAATTAAAACTACAAATTATTGAAAAAAAATTAACTACAATTTTGAAGTGTGTGTTAAGACTAATCTACTAAGAAAATTTAGATGCTTAAATCGGTCTGGTTAGCCTGTAAAATGCAAATCTATGTTTTAAAAGAGGTTACTTTGATATTTTTTTCTCTGTTATAAAAGTTGACAAATCGTGTTTCTGCAACTAGCAAAATGAAGTCAATTAAATGAAAAATCATGTCACCAAATATCACTTTCATATGTTTTGTAATTGTTGGAAAAAATTAAGATCCCGCCACGTAAATTACCAATGCGTCGTCTTAACGCTTTTTTGTTTTGTTGTCATGGAAACTGTCAAAGCGGTACGTAGCCCGCCGGATCAGCTAGTAGCAAATAAAACTTGCATTTAACACTCTGATGACCAAACTTTTTCATTCACACGTTTTCTAGCTCAAAATAACGTTATACGACAGATACAAATTAAAAAACAGACAAAATCCAAAAATCGAAAAAACAGTAAAAAAAACAAATAATCAAATCTCTTACATCACTTGCGCAAACAAACAACAACTTCATTCCTAATACAAATAAAGTCGAAACTATGTTCAACAGAGTTTTCGACTTTTCTACACGCTTTAACTTATCCCTTATCGGTAAGCACATAAGGTCGAATACCGTTTGTACGGAAACGAAGCTTCGACTCACGACGCAGTCCCGTGTGCTCATATCATTATAGTTACTACGAAATTCAAATGTACTACCTCAATAGGAAACAGTTAAAGGACTCCCGACCTTATAAAACTAGAGATTAAGTAGAAATTACCGTTGACACGACAAGTATTTGTATCACTGTGTGTGAGAACTAGGGTTGTCAACTATTTTTCAGGAAATTAAAGTAATTATAAAAAAAAGTATAAAACGGGATAATGATTTGAAAAAAAATAAAGTATTTTCCAAATTTAATTGTTAAAGCGTTGCGTTTCGTTTCACTTCACCTGAGTCTCAGTATCATTCAGTAGTTCAGAAATTAAGTCAACAGGTATATTCCGTTCAAACGCACGCATTAGTCGGGAATAAAGTATTTTCCATACTTTATATTTATTAAAAATGGGGATGGACAAAAAAAAACGACTTAAAAAAAAGGAAACTAAAAAAAATAAAAACAGCTCTAAAAAGCAAAAAAAATAATATTGAAATCATATTATTGATTACCTAGATATAAGCATATCAGTTTTAAAGAAGGTCTATTGAAGTCGGGTGGTTGGTGGTAGGCTGGAGGACAATTTTGTTTAATTTAAACTTTTATAGTTATCACTTTTTTATTGTAAAAGAGCCCGACTTCAATAGACCTTCTTTAAAACTGAAATGCGTATCTAGGTAATCAATAATATGATGTCAATATTATTTCTTGCTTTTTAGAGATGTTTTTACTTTTTTAGTTTCTTTTTTTTGAAGTCGGTTTATAGGTAGGATCATCAACATTATCATCTCAGCCAAAAGACGTCCACTGCTGGACAAAGGCCTCCCCCAAGGATCTCTACAACGACCGGTTTTGTGCTGCTCGCATCCAGCGGCTCCCCGCGACCTTCACCAGATCGTCGGTCCACCTTGTTGGAGGCCTGCCCACGCTGCGCTTTCAGGTACGCGGTCGCCACTCCAGGACTATCCCACCCCAGCGGCCATCAGTCCTGCGAGCAATGTGCCCTGCCCACTGCCACTTGAGCTTAGCAACTCTTCTGGCTGTGTCGGTTACCTTTGTTCTTCTGCGGATCTCCTCATTTCTGATTCGATCACGCAGAGAAAACCCGAGCATAGCCCTCTTCATTGCTCTTTGAGTGACCTTGAGCCTTTTTATGAGGCCCATAGTGAGCGACCACGTAGGTTTAGGTAGGATAAGTTATTTTAAAGTATAGTTGGCAACCCTAGTGAGAACGTTAAATTAGTAGCACACGGTGTGCACACCTATATTAAAACGATGAGTGTACAGATAGACGCATGCATATCAACCTATCTAAAACTGTCAAATATCTTCAATAAATGTTCAACCTTATGCCATGTACATAAAGTTCAAAATCTATTGAGTAGTACTTATTTGTACTTTTTTTTAAGTTGATGGCTTCGCGCGATTAGCATATTTAGCCAGTGTCAAAGTAATTTTTCTTACAAGTAATACATGAATAAACGATATTTCCTTCCTGTATAGATGATGATGAATGATAATAGAAATGAGAAGTGAAAAATGATATAAGTACCCCCCAACCCGTCGAGTATCTCAGTAAAGATGTAGGGCTTTACTAAGTCCTCGGGCGTACTTCTTGAGAGAATTTGATAAGTGCCATTGCACTGTTTTGTTCCATTTGCCAACACTCATGCACGCTCACGAACACTTAACGGTTAATAATCCGCCATTATTTCACATTAATATTCGACATAACACAAATTTTAGAAAATAAAACAAAAGAGCAGACATGACTCTTCACTTTCCCGCCAAAAAGTCCCATTTGACAGTTGTAGTACCTACCTATTTGTACTTTTTTTTTTAGTTGATGGCTTCGTGCGATTAGCATATTTAGCCAGTGTCAAAGTAATTTTTCTTACAAGTAATACATAAATAAACAATATTTCCTTCCTGAATGATGATGATGATGAATGATAATAGAAATGAGAATTGAGAAATGATATACCCCAGCCCCTCGAGTTCAGTAAAGATGTGGGGCTTTACTAAGTCCTCGGGCGTACTTCTTGAGAGAATTTGATAAGTGCCATTGCACTGTTTTGTTCCATTTGCCAACACTCATGCACGCTCACGAACACTTAACGGTTAATAATCCACCATTATTTCACATTAATATTCGACATAACACAAATTTTAGAAAATAAAATTAATCCGCAGGCATGACTTCACTTTCCCGCCAAGAAAACGTCTATTTGTACTTATGTGCAGGCGTGTCTAGTGTACCTATGATTAGCTTTAGGCGAATTATAATTAGTACCTGGATGACCAAGCTTTGCTCGGTATATTTTTTTTTGGTAATTTTCTAAAAATGTAACCTAGCTAGATTGATTTATCGCGCCCGAAACCCCATGCATACCAAATTTCATGAAAATCGTTGCAGCCGTTTCCAAAATTCAGATTATAATATCTTTATTTAAACTACAAATCTTCTGTGCGTGTGTAATATGAAATTGAACTCCTTCTAAACGGCTGGACCGATTTGGATGAAATTTTTTGTGTGTGTTGAAGTGGGCATCGAACCCGGGACCTCTGGATCTAGACCGTTGGTCTTAACCACTAGACCACAGAGTCGATTAAATATAGGGATGGTACAGCTACATTTTGATAATAGCTACATTCTGAGAAGCCACCCTCATACCGTGCTGACCATCAAGACACGTACCAAAAAGTTTGGACAATTGTTCCTTTGCCGAACTGCCCGTATGTGGAATGCGCTTCCCGCACACGTGTTTCCCTCCTCTTTCTCTCCCGGGTTATTTAAGCGGGGCGTGAAAAAGCATTTATGCAGGCCGCCATAGTGTGAGCGTTCGGCATAGCGTGGTAGCGCTGTCATGAACGCTTTCATCTTTTCATCAGGCAGGGTGAGGCCATTTTGGCGTGCAACAATAAATTTAAAAAAAAAATGATAAAAATAAATCTTTTTAAAATCATTTGAAACCGAGCGACGTGGTCAAAGTAGCGGGTGAAGTCTAGTCTATACTCGATTAATAAAGAGGTATAAAATAAATAAATAAATAATTAATAAATAAATGTTTCCCACACTTACACTCAATTATTCTAGCCCTAAGAAAAGCTTCCTTAAGAAACTCAAGAAATGGTTAACTAGACAACGGATAAACATATACTTAATAAACTTAAATACATACTTATTATTATACATAGGAAACACCCAGACCCGAAACAATATAGAAAAACGGGTATTTCTAAATTGACGCGACCGGGGATCGAACTCGGGACCTCAGAGATGGCGACACCATGAAAACCGGTGTGCAAGCCACTCGACCTATAAAGTTTGTTTGTTTGTTTTTCAAACGTGGAACCGTTTCAGCTCATAATGACAACTTCTCAATATGCCAAACGGCGGCAAAAACTCAAAACGTCAAATTCGCAAAGAGACAACTTCTAACAAAATGGCAAATTCTCATAATGCCAACAATATATTCGGATAACGACCAACTCCTCGTAATTTCTACTTTAACCAGCTAATTAAAAAGAAAAACGTGTTTTTACATAAGTTCACATTAATTATCATTTCTTCTAGCTACTTTTTGTGGTGCAATGCAACATCAACAATTAATGTTACTGAACAACATCAAAATTACAGAAAATATGTATTTCTTTTTAATTAGCTGGTTAAAGGAGAAATTACGAAGAGCCGTCATTATCCGAATCCGAATATATTATTGGCATTGAGAATTTGTCATTGTGAGAAGTGGACATTAGAATAGGCCAATAGTTGTTGTTGGAGTTGCACCCGAGTTCTTTCCGTAATAAATAACGTGTTGTGAGACTCCATTTTAATTACTATCTACCGTACAAATTGTACCCTTACTACTTATAATAAAAAACACTTGAAATTGGCTTAATGCTAAACGCGAAGCCATTGATTAAGATAATTAATTAATTAAGTGTGTTTATTAATTATTTTTTATTTATAGTTAGTAAGTAGTTATAGTTTTTTATAAGTTTAATTTTAAGTAGTTTAATTATTATCTTGATAATGTCTTTGTTTGTGGGTTAAATAAATTATAAAATTTTAATAAAATTATGATTTTATTAAGTGACATTATGAGAAGTTGTATTTTTTCGAATTTGACATTTGAGAAGTTGACGTTTTGAGAAATGGATATTTTGGGCCGGTTGGGTTGGCATTTTGAGAAGTTGTCAGAGGTGAAATGGCTCGATCGATTTTTATGAAATTTTATATGTATATTCGGTAGGTCTGAGAATCGGTCGTAATCTATTTTTCATACCCCTAAGTGATAAGATAAGATAAGGGTGGTCCACCCCAATTTTTTGTTTAATTTTCTAATACAAAATGTTCCTATAGCTGTGAAACATACGATTCGTATGTTTTGTTGTCATAGAAACAATTTGATTGTATTGTTCACACAGAAACTGTCAAAGCGATACGAAGTCCGCCCGGGTCAGCTAGTCACACTAATATTATAAATGCAAAAGTCTGTGTGTATGTAATATTTAATATTTGTTCCTTCTTCACGCTGCAACGGATGGATGGATTTGAATGAAATTCGGCATACAGATAGTTTATAACCTGGATTAACACATAGGATAGTTTTTATCCCGATATTCCCACGGGAATCAGACTATAAATATACTAAAAACGACAATTTAATTTTCCAATACAAAATGATTTGTTCGTTTCGTTGTCATGGAAACCAAAGAGAATTTAATCACTTGATGGAAACTGTCACAGCGGTACGAAGGCCGACGCCGGGTCCACTAGTAATATATAAAATGGTAAAACAACATGGTGTCCGTGTTTACGTACAGGCGAGAACAAAGCGCGTTATGAATGCGAGAATGCGCCACATATGTGAGTGAAGTCACCGAGCCAAGTACATGCGAATACAAAAGTGATCTGAAACCACTCTGTGGTCTATTGGTTAGACTACTTTGACTTCTGACACAAAATAAGGAGAACGAGAAATTAGGCACCACGTTGGTGCCTAACTTTTTGACACCAGACGCATCGATTTTATTCTAAATCGATGACCGGACGCGATTAGGCACCACAGTGGCAGAGTGAACGAGAGTGCGGCAACTTCACACAAGCGCTCCGAAACGCACGCACACAAACTCGTAGTTCACCTACATTAGCACACGGCAAAAAGCATGGGAAAGGAGTACCCGATGACGCGGCTGTCATCGCAAACGCGGATCGGGCAGCGTATGTTGCTGTAGTAACGGAGAATAACAAGTATGTCACTGAGCGCTGCCGATCTTATTTAAACCTTGTTTCTTTATTGGAAATAGAAAAATTTATTACATAAGTATTCAAAACTAGCCAAAACTATTTTTGATAATATGTCCGACCTTAAATATGTACCTCCATGTAAATGCTTTCCAATAATATATTTAAAAACATTATACATTGGCATGCGGATATATTACGTTATTAAATTTAATAACGCAGCTTTCAAAACTGGACGAGCGAGGCGTAAATATTTTGTTGTGTCCAATTTGTATATTAATACATGATTACGATTGTACTTTATAATGATATAAGTATTTTATAGTGTACACCTAAATTGTGTGTTTCATTTATAATATATAAGTCACCCAAATTCACACAATAATAAATTAACTATGTGTGGCTCACTCAACCCTAGCCGGTAGCTACAGCTCGTACGTCAATTCAAGATCACGGCACTGTTGCCGCACTCTCGTTCACTCTGGCCCGGGGCCCGGGTCAGCTAGTCACACTAATATTATAAATGCAAAATGCAAATGTCTGTGTGTATGTAATATTTAATATTTGTTCCTTCTTCACGCTGCAACGGATGGATGGATTTGAATGAAATTTTGCATACAGATAGTTTATAACCTGAATTAACACATAGGATAGTTATAATCCTGAGACTCCCACGGGAATCACACTATAAATATACTAAAAACGACAATTTAATTTTCCAATACAAAATGATTTGTTCGTTTCGTTGTCATGGAAACCAAAGAGAATTTAATCACTTGATGGAAACTGTCAAAGCGATACGAAGGCCGCCGGGTCCACCTAGAAATATATAAAATGGTAAAACAACATGGTGTCCGTGTTTACGTACAGGCGAGAACAAAGCGCGTTATGAATGCGAGAATGCGCCACATATGTGAGTGAAGTCACCGAGCCAAGTACATGCGAATACAAAAGTGATCTGATACAACTCTGTGGTGTATTGGTTAGACTACTCAGACTTCTGACACAAAATAAGGAGAACGAGAAATTAGGCACCACGTTGGTGCCTAACTTTTTGACACCGGACGCATCGATTTTATCTTAAATCGATGGCCGGACGCGATTAGGCACCACAGTGGCGCCCAACAACATGTGTTTATCTGTGTGTGTGACTTATTAGTACTAGGGGCTTTTCGTTCGACGGGCTAATTGAGCAACACACAGATACTGCCGCACAATTTATGAACGCAATAAGTACAACTTTCTATGTTTGTGATATTATATATATATTTTTAATACTACTTCCTCCATCATGGTCGGAGACCTTTTTATTGCAATCCTCTTTCATTCCAGTTCTGTCTTTCATGCTTCTCGTACTTTTATTTTACATACTACTCATCCATCCATCGCCTTTCATTCCAAGCAGTGGGTGTTCTGCTTTTAAGATCTTAATGTGATTAGTTTTATCTATTTTCTATGTTTATACATTATTATGTGCGTGGGGTAATAAATTTTTCAGAACACACTTTTTAGTTTTTTATCTTATACTAGCTGTGCTCGCGACTTCGTCCGCGTGAAATAGGGACTTTCGGCAGCATTTTCAATTTTTTAGGCTTTTGTTCCCGTTTTTGCAATATTTTTCACTGATGCTTCGCTCCTATTGGTCGCAGCGTGATGTTATATAGCCTAAAGCCTTCTTCGATAAATTGACTATTCAACACAAAAAGAATTTTTCAATTCCAACCAGTAATTCCTGAGATTAGCGCGTTCGAACAAACAAACTCTTCAGCTTTATAATATTAATATAGATCTATTAACATTGTTTGACACTTGATTGTGATATTTGAGGTGCTGACATTACGATCTATTTTCTCGAAACTGTTCACATGTTCTTTGCTGCGTTCATAAATTGCGCGGCAGCATATACCCTCTGACGGACACGGTACTCGTAACAGGGTGCCTAGTATGAGTTTAATTGACGTTCGTTAACGAAAACGTATAAAAAAGTATAGCCAGTACAATATCTCAACGTGCCGACAGTTGCATCTGAAATCGCTCCATTTCAGATACAGAAAACCATACATAGAGCGGCTATCCCTGCACCAAAATCCACTTGTAGCATATTTGCAGGACTCGTCTGTGGTGGTCAAGAGACTTAAACGGGACCACATTATTTGATTGGTAGGGGCGGCGCTGGCTACCCCACTAGAAAAGCCACATATTTAGTTGCAACAAATTTGCTTATGGTCTAA
Organism: Eudonia lacustrata; assembly: GCA_947562085.1. Classification (NCBI taxonomy): domain Eukaryota; kingdom Metazoa; phylum Arthropoda; class Insecta; order Lepidoptera; family Crambidae; genus Eudonia; species Eudonia lacustrata. The sequence continues at coordinate 11,876,150 of OX387335.1, read as the reverse complement.
CGACCGATCGCCAATATTTACCGAAAAAAAAAAAAAGTATGGCATTGAAACAGCGCCATCTGGCGACATACGAGAAGAGTTAAAACTTTGCCATACAAATTTCCTTTTTGTCAACGTAATTGAATGAATACAAATAGTAAAAAAAAATCACACTAGGCACTTTGCCACAAAATAAGGACGTAAAAGCAAGCTAAACACGCGCTCGAAAAACGCATGCACGCAATGCAGCACGTAGACCCTCCCGCCCGCCCGTTCCTTTAAACGCCACTTCATCATTATCATCATTTGCCTATCTTAGTCCACTGCTGGACATAGGCCTCCTCTAATGAACGCCCTGTCCTCGGCTTGACGCATCCAGCATCTGCCTTGCAGTCTTTCGCAGGTCATCATCCCACCTGGCCGGAGGGCGTCCTACACTACGTTTACCGAGTCGTGGTCTCCACTCAAAAACACGTTTACCCCAGCTGTAGTCGGTTCTTCGCCAGATATGGTCGCCCCACTGCCACTTCAACTTGCTACTTCTTAGAGCTATATCGATGACTATGGTTCTCTGTCGGATGTATACGTTACGAATACTATCCTTCAGAGAAACTCCGAGCATATCTCTTTCCATAGCTCGCCACGCCACGCCACGAAACGCCACTTCACATCTTTTTTTATTTTTTTTTATGGTAAAAGGAGGCAAACGAGCATGCGGGTCACCTGATGGAAAGCAATTACCGCCGCCCATGGACACCCGCAAAACCAAAGTTATCGCAGATGCGTTGCCAACCCTGAGGAAGATGGATCTTGAGGAGGGAGTAGGAAATAGGAGGGGGAGGGGTGAGAGATGGGCCTCCGGTACTTTCACTCACCGGACGAAACACAACCGCAACGAGTGCCGTTATTTCACGCCGATATTCTGTGAGAGGGTGGTATTACGCCGGGCGAGCCGGCCCATTTCGTGCTGCAACGCAACGTGGCTCTACCACTCAGACAGTGTTACTCATTTAGCACCACCCAGGGGTCACGTGTAGGGTCTCAAGGGTAAATCTACAGAATACACTAAACATGCACACTAGTTTAGGCCCAAGACACCGTACTCGTAGAACAACGGTACGACGAGCCGGTTCACACGCGCGACATACCAGGTGCAGACATGTACCTGGAAACTTCTCTTCACCACCACGGCCCGGTCAACCCGAGCCGAGGTCCGACCCTTTAGCGCCCTCGGGTTGTTCCTTTCCCCGATCCGATCCAGTGGGGCGACACACGCACTAGTGCGTGATGCCGTTCCCTCTAGAAAACCTGCGAAGGTGATTCGTTTCACACGGCTTGAGGAACCCTTTAAGTTTCTCGCCGCCCCCAAAAAAGCCCGGTGAAGCTGTAAATGCCGTATGAGGCAATCAGCTCAATCCAACTCACTCAAAAAAAAACGGAAGGCACGTGTAGCCGTTGATCCCGGCTGCATTAGCAGTCGTTAACAACCACCAATCACCACTGGGTCCGCGTGGCGTGGTGGTTTATGGCCCGTTCTCGATATCTATTCATAGGGTTCGTGCCCTAGCAGTGGGGACATAAATATAAGCTAGTGAAAATAAACTAGCTAGTGTTAATGACGTTAGTTCATCTCATCATCTCAGCCAAAAGACGTCCACTGCTGGACAAAGGCCTCCCCCAAGGATATGAGGGGTAATTTCCGTAATCGCCACGCTTGGCAGGCGGGTTGGCGATCGCAGTAGGTTGAAGGTAACCTCCGAGAGATGCTGCTGCCCATCCTCTGGAATAGTCCCTTAGTCGGCTTTTGAGAGAGATGGGGTGGTGCAATTCTTTAACCCCGGCACCACACAGGGGTAGTGACGGTAGTTGTTGACATTGAATGGGCGCCTTTGGCTTTCAAAGTAAAAAGTAAATAGTGTTGAATAATTTCGGCGGGCTGGTTAGAACCACGATAGCTCAATTGGGAGAGCACCTGACCCGGTATGTCAGAAGGGTGCGGGTTCAAATCCTGCTCGTGGAAATTTTTTCAACATTTGTGTTTTTAGTGAAAATATTTTTTTTTTTTACAATTTTAATAAAACTAAAAACGAAAAAATAAAAATAAAAAATTCATGCATTATTGAAACAATGCTACCTATTTCGAAATAAGCAAACGAAGCGACACTAACCTCGTCCACATTTTTAAACACACACAACCAATGAACGATATGCTGACAAACAAATTGCAGTGATGTCATTCACTACAGGTATGTACAGTCGCGCGGTTAAGTGTTGCAAGGATTATTATATATATTTCACACACTTATTTATTTATTTATTTCCACACTTTATATTTTTAGTATGGATGGCAAATGACTCTAATATGCCTAATGGTTAGCAGAAGCAGAGTTCAGGGTGCCTTAAACGTGAATTTGTTTGTCAACATTGTAACTCTTCTCGTATGTCGCCAGGAGGCGCTGCTTCAATGCCATACCAATTTTCGTTTTCGTAAACGTAATCAAATGAATACGGATGGTAAACAAAACTCACACTAGACACCCTGATGCGAGGACGGGTGCCTTTTGAAATCCTAATTAGCCTCCAAAACAGAAGACTACTTCTTGATGTAATGGTCTATACAACCTTATTTTTAGTTTATACGAAAACCGGAACACGGGTCAAATATTTTCATTTAAAGAATCAGTACAAAAAAAAAAAAAATAATATCTTGAAAACTCACGAAGTTACAAGCTTTTTGTGCTGTCCCGTTGTGTGTTTTTAGTAGGGTATACTATAATTGAGATTTTGTAAATATTATTTGGTCAAAATGTAACATGGTATAAAAAATATTGAAATCGATTCTATTACTGATTCTGAACAAACGTTTTCAGGTTTCGTATAAACTAAAAATAACATTGTATAAGTTGATGAGTGATAGACTTGATTGTCCCAATCTCCTTGAAAAAATCGAACTTAATACACCCAAAAAATTACCTCGTTTACTAGATTTAACATTTTTGTGCCCAAGTCAGTGAAGAGCAACCTGGGTTACCATTCTACATTAAATAGGATCCAAAGACAATATAACACTCTGTCTCGGCCAAATAATTTGGAAGTATTGGATATTTTTCTGACAGTGATCGCAAGTTCAGACATGTTATAAGAAATAGTAACGTAAGCCCCATTTAAACCTTTAATCATATTTTAGTATTAAATTAAATTATACTAATATTTAGTTTTAAATTTATTACTATTAGTCTACGTCGCATGCCGTAGCTGTCTATAATAAAAACAGTACCGTTCGTTTAGTGGTAGGTACCTACATGTTTTTGTTGACTGCCCAATAAATAAATAAATAAAATAGATTATATACTGTCCCAGTGTCCTACTGATCAGCAAAGGCCATCATTGAAATCAAGTTATCGCTACAATAGATGGGTATCGGCTTATTCACCACGTTTGCCTAATGCATGTTGGTGATCGGTTACAAAATAATCTCAAACACGCTTTGCCCGACCTAGGAATTGAACTCCTGGTTATTGGGCTAAGCACCTATCTAACGTCTCGGCCACCGAGGCGTCATCATTCATTATGGGTATATTAGTATTTCAAAACAAAGAAGGCGTCATTGGCAATTAAACAATTACTCAAATTATTGCGTAGCGATGTGTCACTCTTTCCAACGCATAGTACGCGGTACTGTCGCGCTCAAAAGTGGTAGGTATTTTTTTACATTTAGAATAACAAAATGTAGACGTTTTGCTTCAAACACGTTCTGCAAGTTAGGCTAACTGCATTTTAGTTATTAAGCATTGTAGACGTCTTGCTTTAAAGACGTTCTGCAAGTTAGGCTTTCTGATCATAACTCAAAAAATGGTTCAAACTTTATTTTACTACTAACTTTCTTACTAAGTCAGCGACTCAAAGTGAGTCTTTATTATAAGCCTATACTTGGCAGAGCTTGGCGATCAACTATGCCAAGAATAGGGTTAACATAATCTTTATATTTATAATTAATCTGTACGTGTGTTTGTCACCTAACTCCACCTAAACGGCTGACCCGATTTGGATGAAATTTTTTGTGTATATTTAAATGGGTTCCTGGATGGTTTGAAAACACAATTGTACCCGGTAGGTGGTGCTGCAATAAGGGTCCATCATGGGGTACGGGTGTTTTCAAGCGGACGAAGTCGCGAGTGGGCCACTATTTTTAATATTGTGTATGTCGCTGAACTCCTGCTACCTGATCTCATCTTTGTATGGCCTGCTGAGGTTTCCCTCTCCCAGGAGCACTTCGACCTATCGGGATCTTTTGTATTAGGTCCTTACCTATGAAATTGACGTTTTGTATGAAGATTTTTTATAACATTACATTTTTTATACAAACGTTTTCTCAATTTTCTTAGCATCTACTTATGTTCAAAAATTGAAGGGCAGTGTGTTTTTTTCACTAGCTAAATAAAGCAGCCTTAAAAACAAAAAGAAGGAAGTCCCTTCAAAGCTACAATGAAACAAAAAGTCAATTCCGCTAACAAAAAAAGAAGACAATTAAAAAAAAATTGGGCATTAAGGACACAAAATTAAAAATCATTGTTATTATTACTGTAGCATTTAAGTAACATAGTATTAATTCAATGTGTATATTAATAACCGGTAATGACGTCAAATTTCCTAGGACCCGATACAACACCATAAATTCTTTTGAACTCTAAACTCCTCGTATACAGCTGGACCGATTTTGATGAAACTTTTTGTGTGTTTAAGAGGGTGTTTGGATAGTTTAGTTAGATTCACAATTGGACCCCGTATCATAACGGTTTTAGGATTATTATTTTTAAACCATCAATACAGATCAAATTTGGAATTCTTAGCGGGAAGTAAAAAAAATGTTTAGTTTTTTTTATTTGTGTTTAGTTCGACGAATATTAATATGAAATAATTGTTTATTTATTAACTGTTAGTGTCTACGAGTAGATATGTTATAATTACAATGAAATTACTTAATCTATATGTTTTGAAATCACTTAAATATATTGATAACATCAATATTCGTAATTTAGTTGCTGCATATTTTGAAATTTACTGGTTACATCAATTTTCATTGAAAATCCAAGTGTCGCTTTAACATAATGGTTTACACAATAATATAGGTGACTTTTTTATTATAGAGAGTTTCAAATGTAACAAAATAAATTAGGTTAACATTTCTGAAAAATTATACTAACAACAAACTTCGATCGGACGATCCGAACCGAACCCTTCGGAGAATCTAGTAGGGCACGGGGACGCGCACTTTTAAGTGTGCGATGCCGTTCCCTCTAGAAAACCTCTGAAGGTGATTCGTTTAACACGGCTTGAGGTACCCTTTACGTACCTCGCCGCCCCCAAAAAAGTCCGGTGACGATGAAAATGCTGTTTGAGGCAATCAGCAATCTCTCTCAAAAAAAAAAAAAACAACAGACAAAAATACCACGACTGCCATTCATTGCATCATTATAACATTGACACTGGCTAAATGTAAATTGCACCAAGTTATAAAAGAAATAAAAATATATATTAAAAAAAAAATATTTATCAATTATGACACTTAATGATTATACGTGAAAGTACAAAGTGCAGCGTTCCGGTCGATCCGCCGATCCGCGCCGCTTTCTAAACGCAGTTATAGTTGGTGTTTTTTTTTATATAATTCCAACATTTCCAACCTTTTTTTTGTGTTGCTGAGGTAAACACTCTAAAACTCATGCGCAGTGGTTAGTAGCACGCTCGATTACTGAAGTTAAGCTACTTTCGCAAAGTCCGGGTATCCGATGGGTGACCAAAAATGTATTATACCGAGCTCGTCCAGTAGGCACGTAAAGCCAGTGGACTTACGAACCGAGATGGCATAGTGACATTCACAAGAGCTACTTGTAGCCTAAACTGAATAAATGATAAAAACACAAATGTTGAAAAAAATCCACGAGCAGGATTTGAACCTGCATCAACCCTTCTGACATACCGGGTCAGGTGCTCTCCCAATTGAGCCATCGTGGCTCTAACCAGCCCGCCGAAATTATTCAACACTATTTACTGTTTTACTTTGAAAGCCAAAGGCGCCCATTCAATGTCAACAGCTACCGTCATTAACATCCGATCATAAATAAAGATCAGTTAAGAAGTAGGCAAGCTATTTATAAAATGTTTTTGTTTTGTTTATATATAATTTTTAACGCAAATTTTGTAGCGAACAAATTACAAAAACACAAATGTTGAAAAAATTTCCACGAGCAGGATTTGAACCTGCACCCTTCTGACATACCGGGTCTCTCCCAATTGAGCCATCGTGACCAGCCCGCCGAAATTATTCAACACTATTTACATTTTTACTTTGAAAGCCAAAGGCCAAGATATTTACAGCTAATTCTGAACGTTTTATGGCTTTGAATGGGATTTTTTTTGTAGAAATTCCATTCATATTTCGTAATTCCGCCGCCACGAACTTAACCACTATTTCTTAAGAGACATTATTATTAAATAAAATAAATAAATAAATAAATAATATGTTTTTCATTTCGTTTGCTTAGTAGTGAAAATTGCCGTCTGAGTATTTAATTGAAAACTAGCTTCGGAATTTTGGCTTTAAGTATATAAATAGATAAGGGAAAATTGCAGAAAACGAGGCCGCTACGAATTATACTAATAACTATTCTCCACCATACAATAAGTCAAAATTGTCTAAGAGTTTCTCTGAACAAGAACGCCGAAATTGGGCATTTTATGCAAAAATCACGGTCAAAATGTAATAGGCCCCTTATTTGTGGTAGGTATGTACCGACATGGCGCTTAATTTCTGAATTATATTCTAAATTCGAATCACAATATCATTCTAAGGACAATAAATACTCATTCAGTGGCCAGCATTAGAAGAGAAAAGAATAGAACTAATCGAACACTTTATCGTACACAAAAAAACAAAAATACACTCGTTAAAAAAAAAGAGCAAATATTTAATTTTCCAGCAGTGGACTGATACCGGCTGATTATAATGACGTTGCGTTAATTTCTTAATTCCATTCGAAATTCAAATCGCAACACCATCTTCAAACCCAGCAAAGGACAATAAATACTCATTGGTTAATTTATTAAAGAATACTGACCGATAGACTCCAACGCGTAGATAATATTCAAATGTTGGCATCATTAAAAAAATATAACTGGCGTTTGGTAGCCCTGCGGAGGCCGCGTCACTGGTAAATAATTGCTTAACTGGGAATCTGTAGAGAGGGCGTCGCACTAAAACTTTTAAGGTGGGGTTAAAAGACAAAGGATTGTAATAAGAAGATTATGTAATTCTTTATTCTTTTTTTTTGAAATGAGTTGTTGTATATGTTTTGCTCTTATTTATATTGTTAAGTTTATTATTGATTATTTAAAAATTTATGTAGTTTTTCCTTTTTTTTAATTTACACAAACTCTCCACATTTGCATGCCGTGGCGGTCAATAATAGAAGGCTGTACTTAGCATGTAAGATGTTATTGTATGTTACATAGTTTTTTGTGTTAGTACAAGTTTTCGCTGACTGTCCTTAATAAATAAATAAATAAATAAATAAATAAATAAATTACGGTATCTATTCATCGGTCAACCACCAATCCGCACTGGGTCCAAAGGGCCCGGGTTCGATTCCCAGCGGGGGGTACATGTTTATGTACTCGGTTTGGTTGGTGGTAGGGCTTGTTTGTCCGCCTGGCTAGCTACCACCATCTTATCCAAACATGTCGCCATAACATCAATGTTTGTAGCATTGTTGTGTTCCAGCAGCTAGAGATAAGATAGCCAGTACCTCACTAGTTGAGGATCCCGGGTGAAGTGCGCTTCCATCATTGACCTTATCATCACTTAACATCAGGTGAGATCAAGGCACTATGCTTACCCGTTAATATAAAAAAAGAAAAAAGGTGGTTTACGGCTCGTTCTCCCCCTATCCATCCATTGGGGAAGCTCGTGCCCCAGCAGTGGGAACATAAAAATGAGCTGAAATAACGAATAAAAAGCACAGAATTTAAGAACTCTTTTCTAGTGGCATCAATGCACTTTTCGACACCAGATTTCGTCGCCACAAGTTGCTGACCCATTTTCAATGGGTAAAGGAATAAGTGTCCTGTCGAGCACTGAAGCCATTATCCTGTGTATTTATTATGCGTACTATTACATAGGCCGAAATAGTATAATAATAAGAAACAACTCAACGTATATAAATAGAAGAAGATAAAATAAATTTAAAAACTAGTGAAATTTATCTTCTAACTAGGTATATACATACACACATTTAATTCTAATATAGACTTCTTGACGGGAAAGTGAAGCGTCATGTCTGCGGTTTTGTCTTATTTTCCAAAATTTGTGTTATGTCGAATATTAATGTGAAATAATGGTGGATTATTAACCGTTAAGTGTTCGTGAGTGTGCATAAGTGTTGGCAAATGAAACAAAACAGTGCAACGTCACTTTTCAAATTCTCTCAAGAAGCTCGCGTGAGGACTTAGTAAAGCCCAACATCTTTACTGAGATACTCGAGGGGTTGGGGGGTATATCATTTCTCATTTCCCATTTCTAATATTATTCATCATCATTTATGGAAATATTGTTTATTTATTTATGTATTACTTGTACGAAAAATTACTTTGACACTGGCTAAATGTGCTAATCGCACGAAGCCATCAACTAAAAGAAAAAGAAAAATTCTAATATAAAAAGAAGTCCAGAATAACTAATTATATCTTTCAAAATGGTACAAAAAAGCACTGAGAAGCAATGATAACAATATAAGCAGAAAAATTTCTTTTCTCCTTTTCTTATAGCGTCGAATATTGAAAAATGCCCCCAAAAAATACACTTTCCTTTATTAAAAACTAACTAACTAAACACAGAAATTTTTATATTTTTTCCACCAAAAGATTGAGAAGCGTCTAAGCAATAACTCCTTATCGGTTGTGGGACATTTAAAAACCGTGTGTGTACGCTTCCAATGACTTACATTGTGCTATTATTATTACTTTTTGTACAGTTAGCAAAAGAGTTAAGCCATTATCGACGATTCATTTTGGGAAAAAAAAAATGTTTCATCAACTAACTTTACAAGTCAAAGTGAGACTAAGGAAAATATGAATTACTACGTCATTTTACTTTTTTATTTTTAAGTGCTAATTGCTGCACTGAAGCTAAATGACTGTTGGATAGATGGCACTGTGCCGCTATTAGCACTCAAAAATTAAAAAGCATTGTAAAAATTCAGTGCTTACGTCAGCCTCCCCGGTAGCATAATGGTCAGTGAAGTGAGTGAGAAGACCCAGGTTTGATTCCTGGCTCGGTCGGGTAATTTCATTTTTTCACTATTTCATTACTATCCAATCTTAACATTTTTTGCAAAGATAAAAAAAAACCAATAGTTATAAATGTCATTAAATATTAGTAATTTTAGAAAACATAATACACACACATACACAGCAAAAATACTTGACTTAAAAAATTCTTCGAAAAAAAGTATAACTTAAAATCACCTAAAAAAATTGTTATTTTTTAATTTTTTCGCTATTTTCAAATGTTTATGCGGTAACACAGTTAACGCGTCCGACTGTACATCAACAGTCCGGCGCGTTATCAGTTATTTACACAGGGAGTGAACTCGCGATAAGACGCTCAAATACCTAGCGCAGCGCAGCGGGCGGCGGTGCTCAAACTGTTATTATTACCTATTATTTTTATTTATTTCACAACAGGGAAGCGATTCGCCCAATCTGATGGTCAACAACGAAATGCTGTATGCAGTATTGTACGTGTAACAGAAAGGTGTGGTAAAAATGCAGTGCCAAACTGTATCCTATCTAAATCTTGTATGTGTTGTTACTAAAACATAATTAATAACTTTTATTTGTCATGCAGTTGTAAATTATATATTTATTTCAGTGAAGTCATGCGCCTCAGGCGCACATAAGCAAGCAGCAGTGATCATTAATGTAAGTACACAGCGGTTACTAAACCACTAGGGCTGTGACTTGTTTATTTTCATGTGACGTCACAATAGAAATATTTAATTAAAATTGTCTTTTTGTTATACATTGTAAAAGCACACCTGCCCCCCGACCGGCTAACCGATCGCTTTGACTACGCGTAAAGATTATGACGTCATCTTGCTACCTCGCATAGGCTATGAAAGCAATATCAAAAGATAAAGGCTATAGCTTTCGATATTGCTTTCATAGGCGGCACGAAACGACAAGATGACGTCATACACCACACACGAAGTCAAAGCGATCGGTTAGGCGGTCGGGCCCCTGATCAGGAACCCTTAACCACTAACCATTCATTAAAAAATATAAATTTTTGAAATAAGGATGGGATACCAAAATGTATGACTCTTATGTCAGAAGAAGGAGAAGAAGAAGAAGAAGAACAAGAAAAAGAAGAACAAGAAATTTTTGATTACAAATTATTTAAAAATGCATTTACATAACGTAGGTAAATTAAACTATACACAGTCACACAGTACCGATGACTATCTTACTATTCAAAAGTACTGAGAAACTAAAATTTTAATAGTAATTCTAAAAAAAAAATTAAATTATCTTGTACAAACGCCTCTCCATCGCTCCCATGTTCTAAAGTCGTCACATGGCGCGTCGCAGAGCGAATGTATTGTGTACGGGGCCGGGCCAAGTTGATACTTTCCATATTATTATTACACTAGTTTCGTTTGAATAAAGATAAGATGACAAGGAAAATATTTAGATTAACAATATTACTGTTGAAATAACTTTATCCATTAAAGTGTTAAACTTATTTATTTACTTATTTACAATGATACTTGACGACCTCCTTGGTCGAGTGGTTTGTACACCGGTTTTCATGGTGTCGCCATCTCTGAGGTCCCGGGTTCGATCCCCGGTCGAGTCAATTTAGAAATTATTGTTTTTTTAAATTGTCTCGGGTCTGGGTGTTTTCTATGTATAATAAGTATTTTAAGTATATTTATCCGTTGTCTAGTAACCATTTAACGAGTTTCATAACGAAGCTTCTCTTGAGCTAGATAATTGGTGTGAGTGTGGGTAAGTTTATTTATTTATACTAAAACGTCGTTATGGTAACAGACTTATTATTTAGTGGGGGTATGAGACCAGTGTCTTAAGTTAAGAAGTTGTTTTAAGAAATATAGAAGTGAAATTCCCGGGCATATCCTGGTGAAAAGCGCTTAAATAATTTCTCTTGACGACGACGGACGTGAGGCGGAGTAGTGGGTGAGTTATAATTATAGACCTGTACTATTAAGTATTCTGTGATTATAGTAACAAATAAGACAATAATAGACTTAACCATATGATTCACTTGCAGACCAGTATATCGAAAAAATCCAATACAATTCAAAACAGCAGGATAAAATTATGCGTAAATAGATTCGTGAGGGAATCATTTCAACAGTAATAAATTTAAAAATAATCTATATATAGAGGTGCAATACTTCTTCGAACGGTCCAGTTCCTTATCTACGCTAATATTGATTCAATGTGTTCGTTTATCTGTATTAATGTAGTGAGAAATTGCTAAAGAAAGTCCAACTAAACGGAGACTAATCAACAAGAATGGTGAAATCTCTAGAACTACTGACTTGATTCTATAACTCTTCTACTAATAGAATGCTACGCTCAGCTGTTGTAACCAAGTAATATACGAGTATTATAATAACCTTTGTACATTTTATCGTATCTCGATTTAAGACTTTTGACACACCGATTATAACGCGTGCAATCATACGAACGTAAACTAGTAGTAGTAGCAGTTATCAGTTATCTAAACATCACATAAACTTATACACGTCATTTAAACAATCAGTTCTGCGATAAGATAAATTAAATCAAACAAATTATTAATATGTAAGTACTAACGATAAAATTGATGTTTACGCAAATAATATCTATGTCTAAAAATAGAGTCTTAACAATTATCTTTTAAACCTAATTTGCAAGAAGTCCAAGTTACGCAAAAATAAGCTAATTAAAGCATGATTACAATTTACCAAAACATTTGGTTAACTGTTCTCATCTTCAAAACGTGCGCGCTCATTAGATAAAATATTACTAGTAATATAAACCCACAACTCGAATACAATAAAAATGAACAACACTTCGCATATTAATAAGTCAACAGTCAAATCATAATTAAACTTAAATCCTTGTCAGCATGTTCATGAATTATTAATTAGTAACGAGACTATATGTTTTTGTTGAATATCCGATATTTTGCAACAACCATGGTAAAATATTGGATCAAAATGACAATAATTTCTGTAATAATAACTGTAAACCAATCATTGCTATCTTACGATATAATAATATACAGACGGGGCGTGATAAAAAATTTAACAGTTATAAGTTGAAAAATGTATTCTCTCATTGTCAGCGAACTATACTTCTCCTTAAGTAGGATTGCTTAAGAGCAATAAAATCTTGTTTCACATATAAAAATGAAAAGTAATAATAATAATTAACACAAAGCTCAACATCGTTTGGTCGCACTACAAAAATCCCATAGCGTTCAACAAAATTACTCTTCACTAGGCCCATGCGACTTCCGCCGTTAGCAGTCGGGTATAAAGTCGATTTTGGATTGCAACGCTGCATAGGTATTGGCGTGTGGTACAAGAATAATTTGTCCTTTGTCATAAATAAGTTTTTGATTTGAATAGCGAGTGTGCACTGTGACTTTATTCCGTTCTGTAATTGGTTACAAGTTTATTGGTTTCCCAAAATGAAAAAGTATATCATAACAACCATTTTATTGGGGCGACGTAAATAATAATCAGAAAATTATATGAAAAGATTATTCAGCAATCTTACATTTAATAGTTAGGTGACACTTTTTATATTCCAAAAACCATGTTCGTCCGTCTATCTACTTTCTTGATAGAGCGGGAAAGCAATTTATGCCACCAGACGGTAATAACGATAGGGCCGCGGCCGTGGAAGTTAACTTCGTCGCCCAGAATCCTTAAATACTAAAGAGCTGGATGCGAGTTTTATTTGCTGTAAGTTACTTGAGTAAGAAGTTTAAAAGTGCCAACTTGCTTTTTTTTACCTTACAAGCGGTCCGCTTAAGAACACCCGTATCCCATGATGGCCCCCTATTGCAGCGCCACCTACCGGATCCAATTGTAAATCTTAACCATTTTCAGATCCACTTCAACACACACAAAAAATTCTAATCGGTGCAGTGGTTTAGAAGGAGTTCAATTACAAACAGGCACCGAAGATTTATATATATAAAGATTTAATACCTTCCATTAGGTAAAAAAAACTGTTAGCAACACATAATACATTCTATTAAATGTGCAGCACAATCCTGCTTCACCAGCTATCTTCGCATCTAACATCCGATAGTGTGAAGTCACTTCTCTATACGCATCGAATAAAAAAAAAAAGACAAAAACTCACAACAAAACGCGTACCCTTATCGCTTGGACCACACGCCAGCCGTAATTTCATCCATGAAAATAGTTGGCGTTACCAAATAGGGATTAGAAAGAGACGGCTGCAGCGCCGCGCGCGCGCTAGAGCGAGACAACGACGTGCACTTCGCACCACTCTCGATTTTTGAGGTTTCCGTTTGTGCGCTGTTGTTTTTAGAGATCCTTATTATGTGTAATGGTGATGTGATTAAATTTAAAACTAGAGTTATATTCAAATTAAGGTCCCAAAGAGTTTTAGTAGACTTCTTGGTGAGAAAATGTAGCTTGTTCGTAGTTCGTTATCTTTACGATATGACTAGCTGTGCCCGCGACTTCGTCCGCGCGGAATAGTTATTTTTGATGTGTAACATCTTTTTCCGCTCGCTCTCTATATATACAATTTGTGGGAGTGACTTCATGAAATGTGACGGAAGTAGGTGTAACACTGTGACAGGAATTCGGGGATATTGTAAATTTAAAATAGATATTATTAACATGACATAGGTATTATATTATTACTATATGTGACCTAATGTGTCATTTGACTATCAAAGGTCATTTTGATATGTCAAATGTCTTCTAATGAGTATTTACTGCATTTATTTTATAGTTATAAAATGATGTAATACTTGACCCATTTTTTCCAGTATTTAATGTTAAAATTGCTTATTACTAAGGTGAGATGTCAAATGTTACACATCATATGCGACTACTTTAAGGCTCGCTCATTTTTTTTATTATTTATTTCTATTATATTAATAAAAATAAATAAATTTTAATTTTAAATTAAAAGTAGCCTAAGTTACTCCATATTACATCAGCTATCTGTTAGTGAAAGTCCCGTCAAAATCGGTCCAGCCGTTTCAGAGATTAGCCGGAACAAACGGACAGACAGACAAAAATTGTAAAAATGTTATTTTGGTATATGTACAGACGACGGCACGTCAACCTACCACAAAATGTCAAATTTCGTCAATGAATTTTGTACTGTATGGCTTGGGTTTAAGGATCAATATGGTTTAGAGAAATTTGACAGTTTTGGGTAGGTTGCTGGCGTGTGTACCGTGTACCATATGCATTTAGTAAAAAGCGTTTATTTTAATATTACAAACAGACACTCCAATTTTATTTATTTGTATAGATAAGATAAGATAAATAAATTACTATTGCCATAAAATTTTATAAACAAAAATAGATGTTTTGCTTTATAAATTATAAGGGGACAAACAATTTATCCTAGAAGAGTAACAACTTTAACCACTGTAGTCTTTTTGTACCGAAATATTCAGTCAAGCTATTAAACATTAAAATAAATCTTTGAATCCCTTTTTAAGCACATGCATTGGGGGCACAGAGAACTGTAAGATTAGGCATAGTTAAAGTTAACAGTACATTGTATATTTTATAAATTACGATCGAATTTCAACCACTAAAAACATTTTTAGAAATTCCAATTGTTTTTAATTATTTACAAACAAAGAAAATCAAAAGTAAATGAAACTTATAAAAACTATAAACTATAACTACTACTAATTCATCATCATCAGCTCATTTTTATGTCCCCACCGCTGGGGCACGCGCCTTCCCTATGGATGGATAGGAAGAACGGGCCATAAACCACCACGCGGGCCCAGTGCAAATCGGTGGTTAATAACGACTGCTAATGCAGCCGGGACCAACGGCGTTACGTACCTTCCGAAGCACGGAGGAGCTCGAGATGATAAATTTTTGGTCACCTATCCGATGACCGATATTTGCGAAAGTTGCTTAACCTCGGCACTCGCAGACCGGGTGCGTTAACCGCTGCGCCATCGAGCTCCTCACTATTACTAAACTTAAACTACTAACTAGCAGCATTACCACGTCGGATAGCAAGGCATTATACGCTGGCCCAAGTAGCTTCTAGCCTGGGGCCCCGGGTGGTTTATGCTTCAATGGAAATATCTTTCTGTCAAATTTATTATCGACTGTAGAAACATGAAATTATATTCACCCGCTGCATATCTATATTAATATTATGAAGCTGGAGAGTTTGTTTGTTTGAACGCGCTAATCTCAGGAACTACTAGTTCAAATTGGGAAATTCTTCTTGTGTTGGATAGTCCATTTATCGAGGAAGGCTTTAGGCTATATAACATCACGCCGCGACCAATAAGAACGAAGCATCAGTGAAAAATGTTGCAAAAACGAAAACAAGAGCCTAAAAAATTTAAAATGCTGCCGAAAGTCACTATTCCACGCGGACGAAGTCGCGAGCACAGCTAGTAATAAATAAAACGCATGTACGGAACCCGGCGCAATTGCCCAACTCGTAACAACCAGTTTTTTTTTCCAAAGTTCACTGAATGGTAATAGATTAAAATTGTCAACTAACAGTTGAAACTGATTTCTCATTGTATTTGTTATACTAGTGTACATTAGGTAATATTTTAAAATAATAATACATAATACGTGTATCTTATTGCGTTGGGTATAAGGCTTATAATTGATGTAGCAATTTAGTATTGTCTTTTTTTGTGTGTGTAGTCTCTTAAACTCAGTATTGGTTCATTTCATGTTTGAATAACTTTTTCTAGAGGACTGTTTCATGTACAAATACTTAGGTAATAATTGAAGTGTATTAGACCTAATCTAGTTTAATAAAAAATGAAAGGAGTTTTTGATAGAGCAATATTTTTATTCGTTAAAGGTTTTTTTAGGATAAGTAATTAATTATTTAAAATCCATACTAATCATATCTGTTGTTGTTTATTTGTTGTTTGTGCTTTTGTTAACTTAATAATAACCTAGAATTATAACTTTTAGTTGTATAACAAAAAAAAAATAATAAAAAATCCACCCCAAATTGTCGCAACACAAGGACTTACAGGGTCATGTGAAGGGACTATTTATAACATTGTAAGATCTGTACAGTCAACAGCAAAAGTAGATGATGTTTACTAGATTTCAAAATTAAGTTTCGATAGTGTAAGTCGGTATTTTCTATATCAATACAGTCAAAGTCTGCAGGTACTAGTAGACACTCGAAGGTTTTACGATATGCGTTTGAAAAGTTTTGATTTTCATACTAATTTCATATTTTGAAACTTGACCTATCATCAGTTACCTTTGCTGTTGACTGTACCATACCAACATGATGCAATAAATAATTATGACTATGTATAACCCTAGGTCTGTTCGTATCAGTGATCGGAGTAGGTAGAGCTATTTTATGTACTTGCCATATGATAGAATAATATGGATATTCCCCGAATGCATGTGCAAGCATACACTTCCTATAAGTATAAGGACGGGTTTAAGGATAGTAGAATAAATAGATAGAAGCTTGATTAATTAAACCACATATATTTTTTTATGTAACAATTTCTTATATTTATACAAGAATCAACATCATTTCATTCTAAAGTTGCACAAGAACATTCCATACAAATTATTTGTTTCTCAAAAATAGAAACATGATTGACAACGTCGCTCGTGCGCAAATGGGCTTACATATAGGTACCATTTCTATACTTATTGATAAAAATAATTATAATAATCGAATCCCGGAGTATTAGTCGGAATCCCGTGGAATATCCATATTAACATCAATGTTTGCGGTCAATGAACCTAAATAGCTCTACCTACTCCGATCACTGGTTCGTATGTACGCTATGTCAAATTCAATAGTAATTACGCCCAAAATTTTATCATAACATCGTCTAAAACTCTAGAAGACACTTTCTTCACTCACTTTCACTTAAGCTCTTTCTGCTTCCAAATGAGTATGGAGTAATCCAAATGGGTATGCAAGTTCCTTAAACATTTTGAGACGACCAAAATGCCTCAGTCTCCCTATGACCACGGAACTTTAGAAAACAATATTATAATATAGAAAGAAATAAAATGATAAATTCTTTTTTACAGACTTATTCAAGACATTGGCAATATTATTCCAATGATTTAAAATCTGTTTTAATTTTTTTAAATATATTTTTAATTTGTTTCCTATTTTTAATATGTGTGCAATTTTTTTAGCTTCGTCTGATGGGCGACAATCATAAAAAAAATCTACTTAATAAATCATAATAATATTGTATATAAAGTATTTATTTACAAACAAAGACAAAAACAAGATAATAATAAAACTACTTAAAATTAAACTTACAAAAAACTATAAACTATATCTACTATTAACTATAAATAAAAAATTTGCCCCAAATCATCCCCATCAGGCAGAGTGCCCAGTAAGCTAGCAGCATTGCCACGTTGGATAGCTATGCTTATACGCTGGCCCAAGTAGCTGCTAGCTCTGGGGTCCCGGGTGGCTTCTACTAGTTTAATAGAAATATCTTTAAGGAGTTTGTGAACACAAAAAAAAAATTTAAAAAAAAATAAAAATAAAAAAAATATTTAAAATTTTTAAATATACAATAAAAATAAAATAACAGGTCAGCCATCTTGTACAAAACATCTCCACAAACAACACAACAAGTCACATGTTTTTTGTTGATTATATTAATGAAACATTGGTCTGTGAAGGTCGGCAGCCGCGCGAGGTCGGCCGAGAACACAGCGATTCAAGTTCGACGATTTAATTAATACAATTATCTAAGGGGAAATGCTACTAGTGCCTAAGTAATTACTGTATACCCGGCAGGGTAGCCAGTCATAGTAATAACATTTTTGAAGTAAATAAGTACTTAAGGCGACGACGCATCGCTTAACAATTATTCTAATACGGAGTACCTACCATAAGAAAAACTGTCTTTTTCTTGCCAATGAAAACTACAAATAAGTTTTAAGAAATTTACTAGCACATTGCAGTGTGTGTTAAGACTAATCTACTAAGAAAAGATGCTTAAATCGGTCTGGTTTGCCTGTAAAATGCAAATCTATGTTTTAAAAGAGTTTACTTTGATATTTTTTCTCAGTTATAAAAGTTAACAAATAATGTTTTTGCAACTAGCAAAATAAAGTCAATTAAATGAAAAATCATATCATCAAATAGGACTTTCATATGTTTTGTAATTGTTAGGAAAAATCAAGATCCCGCCACGGAAACTTCCAATGCGTCGCCTAATTGCGTTTCAACCGCCTCTGTGGTCTAGTGGTTAAGACCACCGGTTTAGGTACCAGGTTCGATTCCCGGCGAACATGTTTGTATACTAAGTTTGGTTGTTGGTAGGGCTTGTTTGTCCGCCTGGCTAGCTACCACCATCTTATCTAAATATGTCGCCACAACATCAATGTTTGTAGCATTGTTGTGTTCCGGCAGCTAGAGATAAGATAGCCAGTGCCTCAGTAGTTGAGGATCCTGGGTGAAGTGCGCTTCCACCATCGGCCTTATCATGAATAACACCAGGTGAGATAAAGGCCAAGTGATACCCAGAAGATGTAAAGCAAAGGTAACAGTAAATTAAGGTCTTATTGTTAGCAAACAAAGAGTATCTCATAATCCTACTTTTTCAAGTATACTAGTGATCACCCAGTGGTCGAAATTCGACCATAATTTTATTAAGGCTGCACGGATCCTAAGAATCCTAAGATTCCTAAGCAATGAAAAATTAAAAAAGATAGAATGTGAGTTTGGATTGGCATTGACAGGTTTCGGCCGCTCCTCTTCCATTTTTGAAATTTTTGAAAAGAGATACATGTGTGTGTCAAATACATGGTAGTGTGTGTAATGTTTGTTTTATTGAGTTAATGTATTTTTATGCATAATTAAAAAAAATATTAACATTCGGATAACCTTTTCTATATAAACTATACGTGTGCGAAATTACATACTCCTCCGTCCGCGCAATTTTCGTAAAAAAGGGGTACAAAGGTTTTGCTTCACGTATTAATATATACACAAATATCTAGTTGAGTCAGTCAAGACATTATAATATTATGACTTTATAACGAACAACAATTGAAACCAAGAAATCACTTTTAACTTTACAACGTCTCATCTGGCATCTCATTTGACATTTTACTGAATTAGGTTGACTGTAGCTTTCATTATTATTCTGAGGACATGGTAAGTCTTAGTAGCTAAGAATAAAAATAATCGCTTTGACAGTTGTGTCAAAGCGATTATTTTTTATTAGAAGTTCTATGGGAATGGCAAACCATGACGTCACTGTTATGTTCCGTCAATAGATTGTTTATTAAATTCTTTTTTGGTTACAGAAATTCATGTTGCTCAAATAAAAAACAGATTAATATTATAAAGAACTGTTACGTGATGTGATGACATTTATACAAGTTTTTATTTTTTAAATTACCGGTAAGCTCAGTGCCTTGATCTCACCTGATGTTAAGTGATGATAAGGCCAATGATGGAAGCGCACTTCACCCGAGATCCTCAACTAGTGAGGCACTGGCTATCTTATCTCTACCTGCCGGAACACAGCAATGCTACAAACATTGATGTTATGGCGACATATTTAGATAAGATGGTGGTAGCTAGCCAGGCGGACAAACAAGCCCTACCACCAACCAAACCGAGTACACAAACATGTACCCCCCGCTGGGAATCGAACCCGGGACCTATGGGTCTAAACCGGTGGTCTTAGCCACTAGACCACAGAGGCGGTCATAAGTTTAATGTTACGGAATCAATTATTGATTTTGTCAACAATCCTATTCCTTGTCACCGTTGCGCATATTGATTACTAACCCGTATGTACCTACGATGTTTATCAATCTTTTTTTGTAAATTACGGCAACAATATTTACGAAAAGTCTGGGATAAATAAGGACCAAAAAATAACATAGTTATTTTTATTCGTAAAATGTTTTTGTTTTGTTTATATAACTAATTTTTAACGCAAATTTTGTAGCGAACAAATTACAAAAAACACAAATGTTGAAAAAATTTCCACGAGCAGGATTTGAACCTGCACCCTTCTGACATACCGGGTCAGGTGCTCTCCCAATTGAGCTATCGTGGTTCTAACCAGCCCGCCGAAATTATTCAACACTATTCACTTTTTACTTTGAAAGCCAAAGACGCCCATTCAATGTCAACAACTGCCGTCATTATCATCCGATCATGGGGAGGTGAATCACCACCCTGTTTGTATAGGTTTTTTTTAAAGTTTACTGATTCCCTCGAGCGGCATTAACTAACCACCAATTATCTAGCCCAAGAGAAGCTTCGTTATGAAACTCGTCAAATGGTTACTAGACAACGGATAAACATACTTAAAATGCTTAAATACATAGAAAACACCCAGACTCGAGACAATTTCGAAAAACAATAATTTCTAAATTGACTTGATCGGGGATCGAACCCGGGACCTCAGAGATGGCGACACCATGAAAACCGGTGTACAAACCATAATAATATGAGTAAGTTAAAATAGTGTTTTTTTTCCTATAGTAAAATTGTAAATTAAACGTTGGGTACGATAATATCTGTAATAATCGACTGTTATATATTATTGTTTTAGTTTGTAAGCTGATTTTGTACTACATAGTAAATCTTTATATATGAAAATCTTCTGTGCGTATGTATGTTACTGAACTCCTAAACGTCTGAACCGATTTGGATAAAAAATTCTGAATGTTCAAGTAGATTCCAGAATGGTTTAGATTTACAATTGGACCCGGTAGGTGGCGCTGCTATAGGGGTCCATCATGGGATACGGGTGTACAAGCGGACGAATGCTTGTATGTTTTGTTGTCATGGAAACTATCAAAGCGGTACGAAGTCCGCCGGTCGGCTATGTAAATAAACAAATATATATTAGTGTCGGTATGTATCATCTATCTAACTTATCCATGTACACTCACCTCGCCGTGCTGATGCCTGCCATCCGGCGTGTTCTCCGGCAAGAAGTACAGCCGCAGACTGACCAGGGTCTGGTCGGAGGCGCGGTCCGTCCACAGCAGCTGCAGCTCGCCTAAGCAAACAGTGGACGCTAAGTCAACAATTATACAACTCTATTGAGATTCAACGTTATTAACAATATCGGGTAAATTCATCATTATTACCAGCATCACCGGCTATAATATACATAGTATTGTACTATATTTCGGGTTCCCTGTGTGGTGCCGGGGATAAAGAATTGCACTACCCCATCTCTTCCCGTGGGTGTCGTAAAAGCCGACTAAGGGACCATTCCAGAGGATGGGCAGCAGCATCTCTCTGAGGTTACCCTCAACCTACTGCGATCGCCAACCCGCCTGCCAAGCGTGGCGATTACGGCAAATACCCCTCATATCCTTGGGGGAGGCCTTTGTCCAGCAGTGGACGTCTTTTGGCTGAGATGATGATGATGATGATATATACTGTTGAAGAAATATGTAGTACGCAAAAATACCATATTTTAGATCGAAACCTAACTAACAAATCCTTCTGATAACAATCACATTAATATTATAAATGCGAAAGTTTGTGTTTGTGTGTATATTTGTTGCTACTTCACGCTCCAACGGATGGATGGATTAGGATAAAATTCAATTTATAACCTGGATTAAAACATAGGATACTTTTTATCCCGATATTCATCCACGGTATTAAATGAAATCTTTACTAAAGTGCCTATATATAAAAGTTTGTAGCGAGTTTACTGTTAAGGTCAAAATTGATATAAGTAAAAAAAAACTTTTTAAAATTTTATTTTTTATACCTGGCTCTGCAAATGACTTCACTCCACCTCATGTTAAGTGGAAACGGAGTCCAGAACGCAAGGGCAAACTGGTCTGCGTGAAAACAACGCAGCATCAGTCACCCTCACCCTGCCGGCCCACAAGGCTCACAGTTTTTGTCTATTTTTTGCTTTTTCCATAAAATAGGTACAATATTTTTTTTTGCTAATTTTGAAAAGTACAGACGCCAGCACATCAACCTACCCAAAACTGTCAAATTTCTTCAATACATTTTCAACCATATTGTTAAGGCATAAAGTTGAAAGTCTATTGAGGAAATTTGACAGTTTGTGGTAGGTTGACATGCAGGCGTGTGTACTATATTTCCCCTTTTCCACCTATCCCTACCAGGCTATCTCCACTGGTAGGGATTAGATTAGATTAGGGTTTAGATTTCGCCAAAGAATTGTTGGCTTATCTTAACTGTAGGTGCCTTTTGATAAGCCGAAAATTATTGGTCCTAATTTTATTTGGCTGAACCTCATCGATCCTAGCTTCTTTACACAATCAACTTTATTGTTAAGACTAATAAATAAAAAACTCTAATATTAAATGTACTAAAATGTACCTATTTGGCATAGACGTACGTTTCTTTTGACATCACGATACGACTACGCCGAAGAATTTTAAACTCTTACATTGTAATTGAAGGAATTTCATAATTCTGAAGAAGGGGTGAAAAAATAGTTATAAGGGGTAGAGTAGGGGTTTTAGATCTGTGACCACGCGTAACGAAACGAGCGAAGCGAGCGGAGCGAAACAATGCTTACTGATTGCTTGGTGCATTCTTGCTTGCATGTTTGCTTTTGTTAAGTTATTTTAATATTAAGTAGGCGTTACACTTTAAGGCGAAATGTTATTTAATAATTTAGGGATGATCAAATATTTGTGTCTAATGACAATTGTGGGAAGTTAAAATAACTAGACACAAACTTTAGAGAAGTTAAAATAGTCGCCTATTTATACCAGAATAGGATAAGTGAAAATTGTGCGAAAAGTATTCAGGCGTATAGTTTGTATGCTAAAAACAATTAGGGCTACTAAAAATTAGGCATTCAATAATACAACCCCTCACTGCTGGGGCAAGTGCCTTCACGAGCGTACCTAGACCCAATGTTCTGGATTGGAGACCGCGACGCGACTCGCCAAGTAGTGTGGGAACGCCCTCCGGCGCGGTGGAACAATATACACAAAGTTGTTTTACAGCAGTTGGAAGTAAGGTTGCCAGATGTCCGGGATTTCCGGGATTGTCCCGGAATTTTACGTATTGTCCCGTGTCCAGTAATTCGATCTATTGTCCCGGATTCCGAAAAAATTTAATAATTAAAAAAAATAACAACAAAATATGACACGGCAGGTGGTCATATAATAATAAAAGTATACATTTGAAAAATAAAATACATTTTCCTAATAAATACAAATATAAAATTAAATATTCCGTAATTTATATATATTTTTTTACATATTCATAGCCATAGCCACGGCCCGACATGGAATTGTCCCGGACTCGGTAAGTTCCGATCTGGCAACCTTAGTTGGAAGACGTAGCCAAAGATCAGGTACAGTTGTATGTATTAGGAGAGGCTTACGTCTATCAGTGGACTGATATTGTCTAATTATGGTGATGAAAACCCGCGGTCGGTATTAAAAAGGCTAATGTGTAGCAGTGGATATATGCTTATATCACACTAATCCTACTAATATTATAAACGCGAAAGTTTGTAAGTATGGATGGATGTTTGTTACTCTTTCACGTAAAAACTACTGAATGGATTTGGATGAAATTCGGCATACAGATAGTTTATAACCGGGAATAACACATAGGATACTCTTTATCCAGATATTCCCACGGGAACGGGAACCACGCGGGTGAAACCGCGAGCGAGCAGCCACTAGTATTATAAATACGAAAGTTTGTGTGTATGTGTGTATATTTGTTACTTCTTCACGCTACGCTGCAACGGATCGATGTTTTTGGTGAAATTCGGCATACAGATAGTTTATAACCTGGTTTAAAACAGGATACTTTTTATCCCGATATTCCTACAGGAACGGGAACCACGCGGGTGGAACCGCGAGCGGCCGCTAGTTAATTATATGTAATATATGCTAATGATGATGATAATGATGATGACGATAATTTAGGGCCCACAACTCACCCACTGACACCAGCTCCGAGTCCTGCCATATCCTGACGAAAAAGAAGTCGCCTATAGCCACGATCCGCTCGTGCTCCCCGAAGTTCAGCCTTATAGCCTTGTAGAAGGTGTACTGGCCGTGCTGGCCACACGGAGAGCCGACCAGCTGTGAATAACACATACAAAAATATAGTTACAAATATCATACAATCTTTAAATTAATGTATAGTAAACAAAATGCGATGACGATGACCTGCGAAAGACTGCAGGCTGATGCTGGATGCGTCAAGCTGAGGACAGGGCGCTATGGCGCTCATTAGGGGAGGCCTATGTCCAGCAGTGGACTAAGATAGGCCGATGATGATGAAACAAAATGCTCTACGATGCACAGCGGCTCTCCATAAGGTGATTGCGTCCAGGTTAATTAGCAGAAAAACCAAGATCCGCGTTTACAAAACCGTCATTAGACCGGTCTTGATGTACGGTTGCGAGACCTGGACACTAACACTCAAGGAGGAGAAGCTACTGGTGGCAGAGAGAAAAATATTTCGAAAAATCCTAGGGCCGACCAAACGCGAGGACGGGACCTGGAGACTGAGGAACAATGCCGAGATAGAGGAGCTCGTGGCCGAGCCGAACATAATGAGTGAGACAAAGTCGGTTAGACTGCGCTGGCTCGGCCACGTTGAGAGAATGGAGTCGGATTGGGCTGCGAAGAGAGCATGCCTGAGCCGACCAACCGGGAAGCGCCCTGTGGGACGCCCTAGGTATCGCTGGATAGACCAGCCCCCCGACCGCCTTACCGATCGCTTTGACTACGCGTATAGTTTATGACGTCATCTTGCCACCTCGCATCGCCTATGAAAGCAATATCAAAAGCTGAAAGCTATAGCTTTCGATATTGTTTTCATAGGCGGCACGAAACGACAAGATGACGTCATAAACCACATACGAAGTCAAAGCGATCGGTTAGGCGGTCGGACCCCAGGTTGAGAAGGATCTTAGCCACCTCCAACGGCCGGACTGGCGAGAGGTGGCTGAGGACAGAGCAGAGTGGCAAAATCTCGTGTCGGAGGCCAAGATCCACTTCGGTTCCTGAGCCAGCGCAGTAAGCAAGTATAGTAAACAGCCTATAACTGTCCCACAGCTGGGCAAAGGCCTCTATCATTAAAATCAAGTCATCGCTACAATTGATGGGTAATGGCTTAATCACCACGCTTGCCAAATGCGGGTTGGTGATCACAAACCCGGGGGCTATGCATCGAAAAGCCGAAATGTCTTTTGCCCGACCTGGGAATTGAACCCGGGACCTTCGGGTATGTGGCCGAGCGCACGGCCACTCTGCCACTGAGGCGTTTTTTTAAATATATACCGAATTTTCGTTTTTTAAAATAAGTACCAGATTTTTTGCTATTTCGGTTGCTTTTTCTATCAAAGGGACACGTCAACTCAAAAACAGACTCCCTTGGCTAATAGTGTTGATTAATTTCGGCGAGTTGGATTAAACCCGATAGCATAGCTGGTAGCGCACCGGACCCGGCATGTCACGAGATGCGTGCGGGTGGGTATAAATCCCGTTCGTGGAATTTTATCAACACATTGTCGTTTTCAGATTGTAATTTGTTCGCATCGCAACAATATTTGCGTAAAATCTATATGTATATTTATACATACTACTATATAAATCTGTAGGCTCTGTGTGTACACACGGCGGCAGATCAACCTACCCAAAACTGTCAGATTTCTACAATCAATTTTGAACTTTATTGTTTAGATATAAGGATCAATATTAATTGGAGAAATTTGACAGATTTGGGTAGGTTGATCTGCCGCCGACTGTACTTGCAATTTTTTTTGACAAATTTTGGGATAAACATTCATTTCATGACTCACTTGACACCAATTCTACGATTTCTGAAATTTTTGTCTGTCAGTCTGTCTGTCTGTTTGTCTGTACATACTATATAACTTGATAAAAAGTATGTAGTAAGAACATGCGATTGTGTAAATGATAGGCTATATATGATGTTGGTAAATCTAATAATTATTTTGATTAGCATTCATTGATCCATTATATTCGGAAAGCGAAGCGGGCGGGTGACGTCTAGTTAAATATAACAACAGAGATAAATAAGATTAAGGTCATTTACAGTAACGTTGCAAGGGAGAACAGAAATGCCCTTAGATAAGATAAGATAATTTTTATTACCATAAAATTGTGTAAATACATAGCAGTGTTAAGCATATTATAATTGGGAACAAACAATTTACCCTAGTCGGGCATGCAATTTTTAGTAGGTAGGTTACCTTGTAGGTACATGTTACATAGTAACAGCCACAATGCTGTTTTTGTACCGAAATATTCAGTCAAACTGTAGAACGCCTTATCTATAAGCCATCTAATTTAATTTTAAAACAGCTTAAATTTACTGAGGCTTTTTGATCAGTGGGCAGATTTTTGCTTAGTTGCTTAGTTTGTTGCCAGTTCTTCTCAGTAGGTACAAGGTCCCCGCCCTGTGTAGACTTACGAACCGTTGGCATAGTGACATTCATGAGCTTGTAGTCTAAACTGAACTTCGATCAATAAGTACTAGACTCCTGATCAGCGCTTGAAAGACGGTACGCGACTTTGATGCCACGGAACCACAATGACGTTTGTGGCGATGATAGACAGTTAATTCCCGATCCAATCCGAACCCTTCGGAGAATCTAGTAGGGCACGGGGACGCGCACTCTTAAGTGTGCGATGCCGTTCCCTCTAGAAAACCTCTGAAGGTGATTCGTTTCACACGGCTTGAGGTACCCTTTACGTACCTCGCCGCCCCCAAAAAAGCCCGGTGACGCTGAAAATGCCGTTCGAGGCAATCAGTCTCAAAAAAAAAAGATAGTAATTATTAGGCACAAATATTTTGCTACCATAATTTAATCTGAAGTTGTTGATGTTACTGGGTAGCATCAACAACTTCGAAATATAATAAATAATCAATTACAAACATAAATTTTTCATAATTTAGCTTTATTTTGTGGTTCAAAGCATTTTAAAATATTATGTGACATTTCAAATTCAACAATGGCGAACGTCAATCAATGTCATTTTGACCATATGAGTTTGTCGTCCTAATCACGGCTTATTTTCATGTTTTGTCTTGATAACTCAAACTCTCCTATCCTAGCTTGTTTATGGCTAAACTTCTTCATACAAAAGTAGGCTCTAAATAAACGATATTTAAGTTCTAATGTCGAGCGGCGAGCGCGACCAATTTCGATCGCATGGGGTTTGACGGAAGTTCGCCCGCGATCGGATTCGATCTCTTAGAACCTAATAGGTTAACCACTGCGCCATCGAGCTATTACCTAACGGTGGAAATTCCTGGACTTAGCTATCGTCAAAAAAACGCTCCCTGGAAGAATGGGACCGCAGGAAATTTTGTGTGCTGAACTTCGGTATGAAAATGGCACTAAAATTATGAAAATTATGAATCGACGATGCATACGCACTGGATAATCTATTAAGACATGGTTTCTTGGTACTCAACCAAGAAACTCAGGGCAAAATATAGTCAAATCCATTTTTTTTTTATTCAAAATGTTTTAAAAACGTTAAAAATGTCAAATCTGTACGGTTTACTCCGCATATTACGCTTGATCAGCCGTCTGAGTGCATTGCACTTTATAATAGCCTACTTTACGTAATTATGTTTTGTTTATATATTATGACTAACACCAATATTTTTAAGTGTCTCACTAACTCGACTACTGTAAACTACTCAATAAACGGAGAATCTTTTACTGTGGGTTTTCTTCTCGACACTTCGCAACATCTCTGATACTTCATCAAGACTCTACATCAACGCCATCAGATAAATTTATGGTGAACTCTTATTCTTATATTATATCTTGGTGTATTTCTTTTTCTCTCTTAGTATGCGATATATTCGATTAAAAGAACATCTATTATTTTGTTTTCTAAATTCCGAAGTTAACGCGAAGACTACACATTAATATTTAAATAAAGCAATTGTATAAAATAAACGCGAGTAGATCGGTAAAAGTTGTTTCATTTCAATTGAACATCTATTAATCAAGAAATTAAAAGATTTGACATTTATGACAAACTTAAACTAACAATTTTTTTTGCTAAAGCATAATTTACTCAGAATAATATTTAGTTATTGTTCTGAAATAATTTACAATGAATCGATAAAATTATAAAAACAAGTTATTAATGAAATTTTTGCAGTAAAGACAGGAAATAGCTGTATCGCGCGGTATAACTTAGTGACTAAATATCCTGATTATACCATGGCATTCTCGAGGAAAAAGGCAAAGGTAAAATCATGCAGCCTTGTCAGGTCTCCGTTAGAGCGTGTAAGCCACGATGGTTCTTTTTCTTTGTGCAAGGGATTTTGTACCTTTTTTTAATTGTCTACGTCACGCGGCATCATCTCGTGACGACAAAATGGCGGAAAGATATTTGTTTGATTAATTAAGTAGGGTGACCATGTAAAGAGGTTTGATTTTTAGGACATCCATAACGTAATACTATAATAATAATATAATGTAATACTACGACGACCTTCAGGGTCGAGTGGTTTGTACACCGGTTATTGTTTTTCTAAATTGTCTCGGGTCTCGGTGTTTTCTATGTATAATAAGTATGTATTTAAGTATTTTAAGTATGTTTATCCGTTGTCTAGTAACCATTTAACGAGTTTCATAACGAAGCTTCTCTCGGGCTAGATAATTGGTGTGAGTGTAGGATAGTTTACGTTACTAAAAAAAATGACGGTAGTTGTTGACTTTCAAAGTAAAAAGTAAATAGTGTTGAATAATGTCGGCGGGTTGGTTAGAATCACAAAAGCTCAATTGGGAGAGCACCTGACCCGGTATGTCAGAAGGGTGCGGGTTCAAATCCTGCTCGTGGAATTTTTTTTCAACATTTGTGTTTTTGTAATTTGTTCGCAACAAAATTTGTGTTAAAAATTATATAAACATTTTACGTTACTATTCTTTTAAGTTTTAAGTTACTATTCTTTTTTAAAGAAAGCAATTAGTTGCACATGGATTTTTCAGTGTAACCGGACTTTAAGGGCCAGCGAAAAAACTAAAATCTCAAACCGCAGTGATCGAAATTCTGCAGAGGATTTCTGAAGGGAAATGGCATGATGAAACGTGTTGTCCCCTATTAGATTCTCCATGGCGGATCGGATCGGAAGCGAACCCGTATCCAGTGATGGTTTAAGAGCGTTTACGCCGCACACTAGCGCCGCCAATGAAAAAAAAACATATCTAGTAATTAGAGATAGAAAATCAAATTATGCTCAACAAACTATCTGAATGAAGTAATTTAGCATGTTTACGTCATTCAATGAACACCTGACATGTTATGGTTTAGTTAAATATGGCGTTATAGTTAAAAGTGGCCCTAACGTCTTATTTAACTAAACCATAACATGTGAGGTGTTCATTAGGTGACGTAAAAATGCTAAATTACTTCATTCAAATAGTTTGTTGAGCAAAATTTGATTTTCTATCTCTAATTACTAGATATGTTTTTTTTTCATTAGTGGCGCTAGTGTGCGGCGTAAACGCTCTTAAGACCACGCATTGGAAATTACGTGACGGGGATCTTGATTTTCTCAACAATTACAAAACATATGAAAGTGATATTTGATGACATGATTTTTTATTTTTTAATTGACTTCACTTTGCTAGTTGCAGAAACACGATTTGTCAACTTTTATAACAGAGAAAAAAATATCAAAGTAACCTCTTTTAAAACATAGATTTGCATTTTACAGGCAAACCAAACCGATTTAAGCATCTAAATTTTCTTAGTAGATTAGTCTTAACACACACTTCAATATGCTAGTTCATTTTTAACCTTTTTACCGCCAACAACTTCTATAGAAGTTCGAGATTTTCGTGCCGTCCATGCCAGCACTTCTATAGAAGTTCTTCTTTGTACCTACTTTATTAAAATACATTTATACGTTGGCGTACAGAGGGACATCGCGTGCAGGATAGTTGGGCGGTGAAAAGGTTAAAAAATAATTTGAAGTTTTAATTTGAAGGAAAAAATACAGTTTTTCTTATGGTACGGGGCGCAAACGCTCCGTATTAGATTAATTGTTTAGCGGTGCGTCGCCTTAACCAACTCGGAAACCTTTGCTGGCGTGCGCGCAACAACTTACCAAAGTTTATCGCAATCGATACAATGGTGAGGCAAACAAAGAAACATTATTTTTACATAATATTTATAAATAACGCGATAGGTTTTAATTAAATTTAACAAAAAGTTACAATTTGGCAGTAATCGCTTGATTTTAAATAAATTGTATTATGTAACCGATCATCGTGTTTGTACTTCACATACTTATTCTCAAGAGTGTAATCAAAGATGGATACTCATTTAACCCTATTCTTGGCATAGTGGATTATTTGAGACACCTAACTTACAAAAAATTTCGAGTAGTGATAAAGAACACATTTTATACAAAAAATAAATATATTATTCCACAAAAAAACTCTGCCAAGTATAGGGTCAAAAAAAGTGAGTTTGTTGGTTTGACATAGCTCTTAAGTTCCATTGTTACTAACCATTATGAATGAGTCTTTGATACTTGAACAAATTAAATTAATAAATATGTTAATAACTTGTCGAGAGCGTCCAAACGGCCACAGATTCCCTTCTCCAACGGATCCCCTCTGCCGAGATCGTGGTGCTGGGAGACTTTAATGCCCACCACGTCGAATGGCTTGGTTCACGCACTACTGACCATGCGGGTAGAGCCGTTCATGACTTCGCTTTGGCCTACAGTCTGTCCCAACTGGTTGCCGAGCCTACGCGGGTACCAGATGTGGAGGGCCATACACCTTCCTTACTGGACCTCTTGTTGACCTCGCACCCAGACGGCTATCAAGTGTCCGTTGATGCACCACTAGGCTCATCAGATCATTGCCTGATTCGGAGCACAGTGCCTCTCACGGAAACTTTAAAATCGCAACGTGCGGTCAGCCGTCGGGTCTGGCATTATAGGTCAGCGGACTGGGATGGGATGCGAAGTTTCTTTGCGTCGTACCCATGGTGGCGAGTTTGCTTCTCGCTGGATGATCCTGATGTCACCGCCGATTCTGTCGTTGATGTGATACTGCAGGGAATGGAACTCTTTATTCCAAACTCTATGGTTCCCGTTGGCGGCAGATCCCAACCATGGGCTAATGCGGTGTCATCAAAGGATCCAAGTACCGTGTGCTCAAAAAGAAGTGCAACTTTGCTGCCAGGTCTTTTAAGAAGGACATTGCCAAGGCGAAGTCATCATTTATAGGT
Source organism: Eudonia lacustrata (assembly GCA_947562085.1). Taxonomy (NCBI): domain Eukaryota; kingdom Metazoa; phylum Arthropoda; class Insecta; order Lepidoptera; family Crambidae; genus Eudonia; species Eudonia lacustrata. Next base: position 11,844,621 of record OX387335.1, on the reverse strand, counting down.
AGAATTAGGGAGAGGCTAGTGCGTCTTCCTTCGGGTACGCGTGCATTCTGGTCTCTCGCCAAGGCTGTCTTGGGGAATTTCTGTCGACCGTCACTTCCACCACTGCACAAGACCGATGATTGCGTTGCCCATACTGCAAAAGAGAAAGCCGATCTCTTGGGTACTCTTTTCGCATCAAACTCGACCTTGGACGATGGGGAAAACTCGCCACCAACAATATCGCATTGCGCTTGTTCTATGCCAAACGTTCGGTTCCTGCAAAGGTCAGTTCGTAAGGCTCTTTTTTCCCTTGACATTCATAAGTCGAGTGGGCCTGATGCAGTCCCTCCCATTGTGCTTCGGACGTGTGCTCCTGAGTTGGCGCCGGTTCTAACGCGCCTCTTCCGGCTCTCTTACACGACTGGCGTTGTCCCGAGTTCTTGGAAGACAGCCCTTGTCCACCCGATTCCCAAAAAAGGTGATCGCTCAGATCCGTCCAACTACAGGCCTATAGCCATCACCTCTTTGCTCTCCAAAGTAATGGAGTCCATTACAAACTGCCAGCTCTTGAGGTACCTAGAAGAGAATCAGCTACTAAGCGATCGCCAGTACGGTTTTCGCCGCGGTCGTTCGGCTGGTGATCTTTTAGTGTACCTCACTCACCGATGGGCGGAGGCAGTCGAGAGGAAAGGGGAGGCACTGGCAGTTGGCTTGGACATAGCGAAAGCCTTCGACAGGGTATGGCACAGGGCTCTTCTCTCGAAACTTCCATCATACGGGCTCCCTGAGAAATTGTGTGCGTGGGTCGCCAGCTTTCTTTCTGGGCGTAGCATCAAAGTCGTAGTTGACGGATCATGCTCTGACCTGAAGCCCGTGAATGCTGGAGTCCCGCAGGGGTGTGTGCTGTCGCCTACACTGTTTCTTCTGCATATCAATGACATGTTGCATAACAACAGCATTCATTGCTATGCAGACGACAGTACTGGGGATACGCTTTACACCGGACGTACTAATATTTCTCTGGAAAGCGTTATCGAGAACCGGAATAAACTTGTGACTGACACTGAGAACATGTTAAGTCATGTCTCGAATTGGGGCCGACTTAATCTAGTCCATTTTAACCCTTCCAAAACACAAGTTTGCGTGTTTACCGCTAAAAAACATCCCTTCGTCGTATCTCTAAACTTTGAAGGAGCTCCCCTTGATACCAAACCGACCATTGGAATCCTTGGCGTCGATATTTCGAGTGACGTTCAATTTCGCGGTAATTTGGAAGGTAAAGCTAAATTAGCTTCGAAAAAGCTGGGTGTGCTCAATAGAGCGGGACAGTATTTCACGCCGACCCATCGCTTACAGCTTTACAAAGCACAGGTCAGGCCTCATATGGAATACTGTTCCCATCTTTGGGCTGGAGCGCCCCAGTACCAACTCCTCCCATTTGACCGCATTCAACGCAGAGCTGCTCGAGTTGTCGGCGACGTGGTAACCTCTGGTCGGCTCGATCCACTGGCCCTTCGGAGAGACGTTGCATCTCTCTGTATATTTTATCGCCTTTATCATGGGGAGTGCTCTGAGGAATTGTTCGGTTTGATCCCTGCCGCTGATTTCCTTCACCGCACTACACGCAATCGACTGTCTTTCCATCCACACCATCTTGATGGATGGCGATCTACTACTGTGCGTTTCTCACGTAATTTTTTACCACGAACTACAGTGCTGTGGAACCAGCTCTCAGCGGCGGTATTTCCGGACCAATATGACTTAGGAATCTTCAAGAAACGAGCCTATTCCTTCCTTAAAGGCCGGCAACGCATCTGTGATTCCTCTGGTTTTGCAGGTGTCCATGGGCGGCGGTGATTGCTTTCCATCAGGTGAGCCGCCTGCTCGTTTACCTCCTTCTAATATAAAATATATATATATATATATATATATATATAATCCTACTAATATTATAAACGCGAAAGTTTGTAAGTATGGATGGATGTTTGTTACTCTTTCACGTAAAAACTATTGAATGGATTTGGATGAATTTCGGCGTACAGATAGTTTATAACCTGGATTAACACATAGGATACCATTTATCCCGATATTTCCTCGGCAACGGGAACCACGCGGGTGAAACCGCGAGCGGCCGCTAGTAGGTATATAAACCAATTTCTTTCTGTTAGAAGACAAAACAGCATGGGCTTGAAACGCCCCAAAAATATTTTAAAGTAGGTAATTGTAAACTTGTATTGGCTTAATTTGGTAACGACATATATAATTTTGTAAATGTCGTTACTTACGTATAAGCTGTGCAGTGTCTTGCGCCCGCTTTTCTGCACAGCTAAAAGACGTCCCGAATGGGTAGGCAAAATATTTTGAGACAATTCAAAAGCGCTTATCTAATAAAACTTAAATAAAAATTATTTAATTTCTTCATTACATATCACCCTTATGAGCGGCTTAAAAAAATATAAAAATCAAAATGTAACGCTTAATATGTCGCTGACTGTACCATTATTAGAAGTCCGTACTGATTGCCAATTTCGACATTCGGGCTTCGGCACGTTGTTGTATACTTTTTGTTGCTTCCACTAATGTGTTTCGCAATGCACGCCCGAGTTGAATATTCAGTGGCGTCAGCCTGGTACAGTCGGAACTTGAAATATGTCGTCATTGTCAATATACACCGCTGGGTAGAAACCTAGGTACATTTTTTTACGATTTTTACAAAATATTTTACCTTCTTAACTCGACATTTTGTTTTTGTTCTAAAAAAATATAATTTAACAGGTTGAACGCCGTCGTCTCGGGCCCAGACATAATAGAAATTCAATTGTTTATCGATCAAATGGCGTTTAGGGTGTTAAATAATATGAAGTTTTAATTCCGCTAAATCGTATTATGATTTAGCGGAATTAACGCTACATATTATTTCAATTACATTTTTTTTTTTGGATTTCCGCAATGTAGTGGCTGATTCGATTACCTACTTGTTTTTGTTCTGTTTTTGTATTGTTAAAATTATTATAGCCCCATGATGTTAAATACATTTGGACATTTGGACATTTGGGTGAAATAAAGATATTACCCCGGACTCCATCGAGAAAAAAATTACAATAAAATAAAAACATAGTGATCATATTTTTATTTATTTATAGAAAATCAACTTAATCGACTAGGGAGGTCACGTCACGTCACGAGACTCACGAGTGCGCGGATACATTTGCCGCACCGAATAACTATGAAATGCTGTAATTTGTTGCTAATCATTCCAATCTATCAAGTTAATCGGATTTCCCCTGACATAAAAAGTGCCCGGGTTTTACCAGGAAACTTTTTAGAAACCCCGCCCGGACGGTCCCCGGATAAGGTTGCCAGATCGGAACTTACCGAGTCCGGGACAATTCCATGTCGGGCCGTGGCTATGAATATGTAAAAATAAAAAAAATAAAAAAACTATATATAAATATAAATGACGGAATATTTAATTTTATATTTCTATTTATTAGGAAAATTCATGTTATTTTTCAAATATCTACGTTTATTAGTCCAGATAAAAGATATAAATTGAGAACAGTTGTTATTTATTTTTTTATTTTTTTCGGAATCCGGGACAATAGATCGAATACACACGAGACAATACGTAAAATTCCGGGACAATCCCGCAAATCCCGGACATCTGGCAACCTTATCCCCGGACGCCTTTCAAACTAGGACAAATCCGAGGAAACCCGGACGGATGGCAGCCCATTAATACCATGTAGGTAAATGAATTCTGTATTATTATGAGAATAAAGTTTCTATAAACCTAATGATAAAAATGTTACTGATCCACTCGCGTAAATTTTTATACATAGGTATAGTCGACCATGAAATTGCTTTATCACTTTTGACAAAAACTTCCATTACAATAAAATTTCGCTAAGGCTCATAGTCAATAATGACAACGTATCTGTCACTTGGTCTTTTAAACAAAAATAGAACTTGTTGTTTTATTAAATGCAAACAAAATTGACTTCTAAGGTGGTAAAGCAATTTCATTGTCGACTATACATTAAAAAAATATACAATCACGTCTATCTCCCATAGAGACCGCACGAGACCACTTCCTGCCAGTTGCTATGATTCTTACATACCCTCTTTCGCTACGTTTGCTTTCATTAAGAGTGCGCCATCCGTAAGTGACAAGTGTCATATATTTTATTTGAAATGTCTTCGTCCATTATTGGATGCCGCGCGGCCATACTAATTTTGTATAGGAAATTTAAAGCGTTAATTTGAAAAATAATAATTTAAAAAACCGCTCGATAAATCGAAAATGTGAGACGGACGATTTGTATTTTAGACCATTGGTTAGACAAAATCAGAGGTACAATAATTTAGATAAAATATTAGATTTCAACTAAACGCCGCCACTCGTTTTCATGATTTTTGCCCATAGAAAAAACTATGCTGTGTTATGAATTTATGGATCGGACTAATTGTAAACATTAAAAGTTCCCTATGACACTAAATAGGTGTATATTTTGTTTATTTAATACGATAGTATTTTCAATTATATCAACTAGGTATACATATTATGTAATATGTGTATTTATGTTTAAGTAATAAAGTATTGCTGTACACTTTTTTTCTTTTTTCAACGCTTCCATCTTATTTATTATCAATCCTCTCCATCCCTAGGTTGTCTGGAAGACATCGCTTTTACTGATAAGGCCTCCCTTTGTACGACTCCAATTTTAATTTTAAATTCTTTGTTAACATGTATGTGTTTTTTTATGTGTACCTACAATAAAACTGCATTTTTGTCATTTTTTGGTCGGCGCACCCTAAAATCTCTTCATTTTTTTTAGTTAGGTCTAATGTCTAATGCCTCCGCTCTGCCTGATGTTTAACAGAAGCTGAGTTCAGATGCTCCACAGCCAGTGAAAGTGGAACAGGATTGTGGCTCAGTAACAGTCCTCACGTAACCGACTGCCGTTGCTTCTTCATACCTCGCGATACCAGAAGTATCAATTAACGTAAGGGACATTTTGGCCAAAATGAGTTTTATATTAGGATTCAGAATTTTCCGCTCTATCGATTGGTATACTTAGAATTGCTCTATCGTTCAAAAAATGTCCCTTACGTTAACAATTTTCAGGCCATCTAGAATGATTTTCGCAAAAATATTTGATTATTATTCACTTACATTAAATTGCACCACTAAAATTATCCTTAAGACTAAATTAACGTATATTTTTCGAAAGCTTCTAGCCGCTTACATTATTTTTCATCATTTATTATTTATTTACACCTTTAATTTCAGCAACGTAAGAGCATGTTAACATTTATTTTTAATGTAAGGGACATGCTATCTTTGAAACTACTAAGTTTTATGAAACTTAACAACAATGATAAGAAAGAGAAGATAAGAAAGTAAGTTCTAAGAAACTTTGTCCTGTACGTCAATAAAATCGGTTAAACGCTAAAAAGTTACAGACAAACATCGAAAAAAAAAAACGTTTTTTGGCTCTCCTGTAAAATCGTGGTTTGTCCCTTACATTAATTGATACTTCCGGTATCGCTCGCTTAAAGAATCCCATATTGTATGAAGGAGGAAATACATGTCATCATCATCTCAGCCAAAAGACGTCCCATGCTGGACAAAGGCCTTCCCCAAGGATCTCCACAAGGATCGGTTTTGTGGTGCTCGCATCCAGCGGCTTCCCGCGACCTTCACCAGATCGTCGGTCCACCTTGTTGAAGGCCTGTTCACACTGCGTTTTCCGGTACGCGGTCGCCACTCAAGGACTATTCCGCCCCAGCGGCCATCAAAATACACAAATAAATATAGGTACTATAAAAAATACGTGTGCTAGGAGAGAGTTCCAATATTTTGGTGATGGTGCGACAAAGGAATGAGTAACTAAATTTCTTCGTTCGCGACGGAATTGTTGCCACAGTATTTATTATTAGTCGTACATGCTCGCCGCCTGACATTACCATTACATTAACAAAAATTCTACCTTTCCGATTAACCCTGTCCTGCTGCAAAACTGCCATATCCGCTACTTTCCTACCTGAGACTACTATTATGTATAAGTAGGTTTATTTTATATTTATATGGTATATTTATCAGATTTATCATCAGTATTATTATTATTATTATTTTGCTTCATTTATAAAATACACATTATTCTGGTATGTTTTGATAGTTTCACCTCTGATCTTACAGTTTATTAGCTCTCTCCATCCCACTGGTTGGCTGGAAGAAATCGCTTTAAAGCGTCAAATTGTAACTTTGTAAATTATTCATTTTTTTGTTTATGATTGTTTTATAGTGTTGCAATAAAAGTGTTATCTATCTGGCTATCTATGGTAGATAGATAGAAGATAGATAATACTTGTAGGTACATTCACCTAGCTTTTAGTTACACATTTCCGTTTTTTAAAAATTTTACCTTGACGTTTCGCATCCTTTACAGGATCTGTGGTCACATGGAGACTCACTAAACGCGAGTAAATCCGTAAAAGTGGTTTAATTTTTTTAATTTTTTTTTCACCTGATTTCATAATCAAAAATACTCTGTGCAATATAATTTTGCATTATTTATTTGAAATTCATTGACTTCTTTTTTTTGTTGCTTAGTTTTTACTATAGCAATCTTGAGTGTCAATATTCATAAATAAATATCATATAAGTTTATTGTAAATAGAAACCCTCAAATAGCTTTTTACGTTCACTCCTTGAATTGAACCCAAAATTCAAAAGTCCACTCCACTACAGGTATGGAAACGGCTTAAAGGCGTATCGCCGTCTCTTTCTTTGATGTGTTGTCTCCCTCGCGCACGGCTTGTATCAATTTTATACTTATTGATTCAGAGGTTGTGTGCGGTAGCGTCAACCGAAAAGGGTTACATAGAATAGAGACTAGAATATTTGTTTATTCTCCGTATGGGTATATCCGTATCCGTATTAACGTCGATTAATTATTAACCAATTCTAAAAAAAAAAAATTTTATGGTGTTCAATAATATATTGTACAGAAAAAATCACGTTTCTGTTCGTCCCGTTTCCGTTCTACTTACTATTAATTTCACTTTGTGATTCAACTGGAGAGAAAAGACGCTGGTAACGAACCTGAATGGCGTTTAATATTAAACACAAAATTGAAAAGTGAAGAAATACTGACTTTGACCTTACCATCATAGTATTCTATGATACGACATAGGAAATCGCGCAAGGGCGTTACAAGTTTCAATCAAACGTTTCATTGTACTCATGTGCTAAGTCAGTGAAAAAGTGTTTTTAAAACTCAGAACCACATTTTTATCATTGTCTTCATATGCAACTTTCATCATGATCGCTTGCTTTTCCATATGATCACGTCTCTACTTGGTGTTATTTAAGAAAGGAAAGTAATTCAACAAAAAGAGAACAGTCGGCGGCAGATCAACCTACCCAAACCTGTCAAATTTCTCCAATGAATATTGGCCCTTATAACCAAACAATGAAGTTCAAAATTGATTGTAGAAATTTGACAGTTTTGGGTAGGTTGATCTGCCGCCGTGTGAACATTTTAGCACTTACTAATTAGTTACCAGTTATACTAGATAACCACCTAAATAATTAGGTATAACAACAAGCGAAACAATAAGAAAAACTGGCACTTATTAATGTACCTAAAATCCAATAGTTTTGTTTAATAATAATAATTTGGATATTTTATAATTATGACGTCAAGTTTTGACGTCATAATTATAAAATATTGTGAATTGTATAAGTATTTGTGAAGTATTCATTGATGACGGCGGGTGTAACACAGACCATGTGTAATAAAATAACGCGTTTCAAAACGGATGTAGCTTAATTTATTGTTACTTAACTTAAAAATGGTTGAACAGAATTTCTTTTGCGCACCGTACCATATTTGTGTCGTCTTGTCAAAGTTGGGGGACACAATATTGGGTGCGTAATTAATGCGATCTGTTTTGCTGACGGTCGGTGGGTTTTTAAAATGTCCCACTCCCACTGTCTCCGCGAGGATTGTTGTTGGCGTTATGTCTGCGCTCTGTTGTTACACTAGTCCATGGCTGCACACAATAAGTGTTCTTATTTTACTAGACCCAGAAGGTATAAGTTTAATAGTTTAATACATATCGCGAACGCACACATAGACCTTTTCTTTATTTGATTGATGGCATCGTGCGATTAGCACATTTAGCCAGTGTCAAAGTTATTTTTCTTACAAGTAAGTAATACATAGATAAACTATATTTCCTTCCTGTTGATTATGATGAATGATAATAGAAATGAGAAGTGAGAAATGATATACCCCCAACCCCTCGAGTATCTTCAGGAAAGATGTGGGGCTTCACTAAGTCCTCACGCGGACTTCTTGAACGAATTTGAAAAGTGCCGTTGCACTGTTTTGTTTCATTTGCCAAAACTCATGCACACTCACGAACAGAACACTTAACGGTAAATAATCCACCATTATTTCACATATTCGACATAACACAAATTTTAGAAAATAAACCAAAACCGCAGACGTATGACTCTTCACTTTCCCGCCAAGAAGTCACACATAGACCGCTTGCACGTACACGGATCTCAGGACAGTTCGGAACAGTCCAAGCGCATCTGTTCCGAGGTTCCATGTCCGTGAGAGGTTGTCTACGTATGAGCTGCTCGACCGCGTTTGTTTTAAGTTTACATTTTGCACTGTCTTTATTTGTGGTTTTGCCGTAACCACAATATTTTGTAAGGAGTTGGATGACATTACGCTATCTCGCTGGTTTTAAGGAAGTACGTGGGAAATTCAGTGATTTTTCCTTTTTAATTAACGCTAAACATAGTTGAGCGACTTTCGCAAGGCCGGTCATCGGATGGGTGACCAAAAATTTAACATCTCTCGCTCCTTCGTGCTTCGGAAGGCACGTAAAGCCATCGTCGTCGGTCCCGGCTGCATTAGCAGTCGTTAACAATTACCAATCCGCACTGGGATCGCGTGGTGGATTACGGCCCGTTCTCCCTACCCATCCATAGGGAAGGCCCGTAAGCAGTGGGGACACAAAATGAGCTGATTATGATGAAACATACATAGGTAGTTTATCATTTCATTAATTGTTTCGCTCTCGATCAGATCTCCTCAGAGAATCTTGAAGGGGATGGGACTCGCTTGCATAATTCCATCCCCTATAGCCCCTGGAGTCTTCTTAGCAGAATCAACTTTCAAAACTAGCAGTAGAATCGCATTACATATAGGTAAGTGTATTGTTTATTAAATTCTATATTTTAAGTATTATTGTGTGTACTTATATTATTTTTTTATAGGTATTTTTGTTTTTTTTATGTTCCCCCGTGTGGTGCCGGGGTTAAAGAATTGCACCACCCCCTCTCTTCCCGTGGGTGTCGTAAAAGCCGACTAAGGGACTATTCCAGAGGATGGGCAGCAGCATCTCTCTGAGGTTACCTTCAACCTACTGCGATCGCCAACCCGCCTGCCAAGCGTGGCGATTACGGCAAATACCCCCCATATCCTTGGGGGAGGCCTTTGTCCAGCAGTGGACGTCTTTTGGCTGAGATGATGATGATGATGATTATGTTACTACTTGACGTTCATAAGTGCAATTTATATGCCTAAATTGAATAAAGAATTTTCATTTCATTTCATTGCTATGCTATGAATTTATGGATCGGACTTATTGTAAACACGTTCCCTTTGGTACTAAATATATATTTTGTTTATTGACCTGACCCTGACTGCATTTTTGTCATTTTAGCTCGGCGCTCCCTTAGCATCAGGCCAAGGGCATGTACCCGTAAGAAATAAAATACATCAATGCCATGGATCCTCAGGGTTTCAGACAGTTCTTGATTCTTGATTCTGACCGATTTGTATAGCTCATTCTGATCGTGCTCAGTGGCGTGCACTTGGCGAGGCCTATGTCCGTCCAGCAGTGGACGTGTGTGGGCTGATGATGTGATTTTGATGATGACGAGGATTCTGTACTCACTGTATAATTGTTAACGAATAAACATATTTCTTTTTCTATTTATAAAGACACGAGTGCACGACCTTGCTTTGCTAGAGTATATTTTTAGATTAACAACACTGCAGCCGCGCGCGTCTCCGTTTGTCGAAATTGCTGATACTGACTAAACGATACATAAAATAGGTATAATTAACCAGTAATAAATACACTGTTTTGTTGAACAATAGTGATTTTTTTGTGGTGTTTTCGAACATAATTTATGATCGAGTTAAAATATACAAGTTTGTGTATTTGAGCTAGCAAATCCAAAATAAAGACATGAATTTACCTTTATCAACATTTCAGGTTCGTTTTTTATTTATTTAAATCTTTTGCAAAATATATTACATGGCGGACTTAATGCCTGAGGCATTCTCTACCAGTCAACCATAGGCTGGTGTAGAAATAACAAGGTAGGTGCAATTGGGTGAAGACAACAATTTAGAAATAAAAATAATATATTATAAAACGCACAATATATACCATACAATTCATATAAATACACTTATAAATGCCCCACGCACATTGATTCCTTTGACTCAGTGTTGAAGGAGACTGTTGAGTGTCTGTTGAATGTCTCCCTTAATACTGATCAATGGGACCTCGCTTCTCTTCCCATTCGGAACGGTGGTTTGGGCTTACGGCGTGCAAGGGACGTGAGTCTGCCGGCCTTCCTGGCATCAGCAGCTGGGGTCGTTGACCTTGTTACTGAATTCTTTTCTTTAGATGGTTGCAAGGCTACGATACCGTTCGCTTCTGATGCACAGGCCGCTTGGTTGGCACTCAACCCTGGTTCGAGCGTGCCCGAAAAACTAGACCGTCAGCGCTTGTGGGACGATGTAGGGGTGAAGCGGGTTTTTGACTGCCAGTTAGAAAGGGCTGTGGGTGTGGATAAGTCAAGGCTTATTGCTGTATCAAGACCAGAGTCCGGGGCTTGGCTACACGCGCTTCCCTCTCGACATCTGGGAACTCTTCTTGATGACGACTCTATGCGGGTCGCCGTGGATCTCCGCCTAGGCTGTGATGTTTGTGAACCTCATATATGCATCTGTGGCCCTATGGTAGAGAGCAACGGTCACCACGCCTTGAGCGGTTGCCGTTGTGCAGGGAGATTTCCGCGCCATCATGCCCTCAATGACATCATCCGGAGGGCGCTACTTTCGGCAAACATTCCCTGTGTGCTGGAGCCACCAGGCCTTAGTCGGTCAGATGGCAAAAGGCCTGATGGCTTAACCATTGTGCCTTGGCAAAAAGGAAAGTGCCTGCTCTGGGACGCCACATGTGTTAGCACTTTTGCCACTTCACACGTTAGTCGCACCATGAGGATGGCGGCCGCAGCTGCTGAGGTGGCAGCTCAAAGAAAGCACGAGAAGTATTCGGTACTCATAAACTATTTGTTTGTACTCCTTGCAGTAGAAACAACTGGTTGTTGGGGTTCAGAGGCCAAACTATTTTTCAGGGAAGTGGGGCGCCGTCTACGAGAGAGGGGTCTTGACCCTCGCTCCGAGTCTTGAGCTCGAGGTTGTCTATCGCTGTTCAACGCTGAAACGCGGCAAGTGTGTTGGGCACCTTTGCACCTGGAATGGCGCGGGCAGGGTTATTTGATTGAGCAGTGGTTGTTTTTATTTATTTTTGTTTTATTATTATTATTATATAATATTTAGGCTTTAAGATACTATTTCCCTATTAAATATCTTACAAACAAATATAATGTATATTATTACATAAACTACTTTTACAAATATAGTACAAAAATAAACGTATAATACATAATTTATAAATAGGACGTTACTGAGACGATTCTGCCAAGGTTTTATCAAAAAAGAGCATACGAACTTTCTTTTTAAAAGCGTCACGACTCGCAGCCATCCTGATTTCAAGAGGTAGCGCATTCGATAGGAGAATGGACTGAATATGGAAGGACGAGTGTACAACGCCGATGTATGGTATCGTTAATCATATTATTAGTCTTGAAATAATTGACGAAAGTTGGTCCAATTTTTCAGTGTGTCGCCCTACGCCTTCCTTTTGGTTCTCCTTAATTTGTGATAAAGGTCTCCATCAATAAAAGCATGTCATCGCTACAATTGATGGGAATATTGGCTTAATCGCCATGCTTGCCCGATCTGGGCAAGCGAACCCAAGACTTCTTGATGTTGGGCGGAGTTTTGCCAGTCGCTCTTCGCTCATCGTAACTGCACACAATATTTTATATATTTATATTTATATATAGTGCGTTATTCTTTACGCTGGCTGAAATGTTCAAGTTTTATTTGCCATTTAATCACTTTAATGAAAACGAGAATTAAGTAGTATGCAAAATTTTCAATGCACCTTATTTTTTGACTAGAAAAAAAAATTAGAAGATGTTGCTTTAATACTTTAATAGCGTACGTGAACATAACTCGCACTGGGCAAACAAAAACGCGAAAGTTTGTAAGTATGGATGGATGTTTGTTACTCTTTCACGTAAAAACTACTGAACGGATTTGGATGAAATTTGGCATACAGATAGTTTATAACCTGGATGAACACATAGGATACTTTTTATGCCGATATTCCCACGGGAACGGGAACCACGCGGGCGAAACCGCGATCAGCCTCTATTTGTCTTCGATATCGTGATCGAATAATAAGCTTTATTAAGGCCCGATTTTTCAATCCTCAGATAAGTTTTACCCAACGAATAATATTGTCATTGTGACATATTTTCTAAGGAGAATTAAAAATCAGCCTTTAACGTAATAAATGACGTCATCCGCTCTTCTTAATTGCTATGTTGAACGGGGTCCAAAATGGTGTCAATAGTCATAGGATACTTACCTACCAACTACGTAACATTTAGGAATGCAAATAAATTAAAATTAAATTAAAATAAAACTTACTTTACTGCGTATGACATCGGAGCAAAGAGAAACAAATCAAATTCGTCACTAGATCACACTATTTTGATTTGTAAAGAACTTTGCTTGTTCGATTAGTCGAATAAAGAGCAATCAGTCGTCGTAATCAGCACACACAGTACACAGATAATGCTGTGCGCAATTATTTACAGAATCGATAAAAAATCGACTTCAGTTAACTTTTAGCTTACAGTCATTTTACTCATTAGATTATTACACGATTTTACTTTTTGCATGTCATCTATACTAATATTATAAAGCTGAAGAGTTTGTTTGTTTGTTTGTTTGAACGCGCTAATCTCAGGAACTACTGGTTCGAATTGAATAATTCTTTTTGTGTTGGATAGTCCATTTATCGAGGAAGGCTTTAGGCTATATAACATCACGCTGCGACCAATAGGAGCGAAGCATCAGTGAAAAATGTTGCAAAAACGGGAAAAGAGCCTAAAAAATTAAAAATGCTGCCGAAAGTCACTATTCCACGCGGACGAAGTCGCGAGTACAGCTAGTAATAAATAATGTAGGTACCTACCTAGTTTATTATTATTAGTCTCTTTTGTCCCACTGCTGAGCAAAGGCCTAAAAAAATCGATATCTGTTAACTTTTAGCTTACAGTCATTTTGATTGTTACAAGATTTTACTTTTTGAATGTCAACAATAAATAATGTAGGTACTAGGTACCTAGTTTTTTTTATTAACCTCTTTTGTCCCACTGCCACTGCTAAGCAAAGGCCACTCCCAAACCCTTCCACGCTTCTCTATCCTTGGCCGTTGGCGATTTACGGAGACATCCACATCTATTTAAATATTAATATTATAAAGCTGAAGAGTTTGTTTGTTTGAACGCGCTAATCTCAGGAACTAGTGGTTCGAATTGAAAAAACCTTTTTGTGTTGGATAGTCCATTTATCGAGGAAGGCTTTGGGCTATATAACATCACGCTGTGACCAATAGGAGAGAAGCATCAGTGGAAAATGTTGCAAGAACGGGAACAAGAGCCTAAAAAATTAAAAATGCTGCCGAAAGTCACTATTCCACGCGGACGAAGTCGCGAGCACAGCTAGTCTTTAATATAAATCTTCTGTGTGTGTGTATGTTACTGAACTCCTTCTAAACGGCTGGACCGAAATGGATAAAATTTTCTGTGTTTAAGTGGATTCGAGAATGGTTTAGATTTACAATTGGACCCGGTAGGTGGCGCTGCTATAGGGGTCCATCATGGGATACGGGTGTTCTTAAGCGGACGAACGGTTTGTTTATTTTGTTGTCATGGAAACTGTCGAAGCGGTACAAACAGTACGAAGTCCGCCGGTCAGCTGGTTTTTTATAAATTTAATATATATTAATGCGCTATTGACACATTAATAACCGGTCTTGTTAACCCATTTAGAAAGCTAATATGCTTGTGTCAGGTTGCAGGCATACGTTCCCGACAGTACTGTAACGGAATAATGGGGATCGAACCGCAATTTGTCGCATTTATAACGCGAGCATCTCCGTTCGGCTACCGACGAATTGAAACAAGAATAGCTGATAAGAGCCAATCAACTTGGCACTATATCGAAATGGAAATATTACTCATTGGTAGGTATTTATTTATAACTTTATTTATATTAACGCCTCGGTGGCCTAGTGGCAGAGCGTCCGATACCCGAAGGTCCCGGGTTCAATTCCCAGGTCGGGCAAAATGTGTTTCGGATTTTTCGATGCATAGCCCGGGTTTGTGATCATGATCACCAACCCGCATTTGGCAAGCGTGGTGATTAAACCAATAGGTACCCATCAATTGCAGCGATGACAGATTGCAATGATGCGAGGCTTTTGCCCAGCAGTGGGACAGTATATAGGCTATTTACTTTTTTACTTGAGGAGCTCGATGGCGCAGTGGTTAACGCGCCCAGTCTGCGAGTGCTGAGATTAAGCAACTTTCGCAAAGGCCGGTCATCGGATGGGTGACCAAAAATTTATCATCTCGAGCTTCTCCGTGCTTCGGAAGGCACGTAAAGCCGTTGGTCCCGGCTGCATTAGCAGTCGTTACCAATCCGCACTGGGACCGCGTGGTGGTTTATGGCCCGTTCTCCCTAGCCATCCATAGGGAAGGCTCTTGCCCCAGCAGTGGGGACATAAATGAGCTGATGATGATGATGACTTTTTTACTTACTATTACCTATTATCGGATTTTACGTTTTAACATTGTATAATATAAGCAAAACAAGGAATCAAAGGTCGATTAAAATCCCATAAGATGTGTTTTTTCTTATCAATAGGTCAACCGCATGATTAATACGGGTGACCTAGTGTGAGTGGTGCCAATCGATCACTTTAACGAGATTTTGCATGGCAACAGTAACTCTCCCGTTTATCACCAGATTTGCTGCTTCAATGCCATATCTACAATTCTCGTTTTCGTTTTACCTAATCGAGGTAAAACGAAAACGAGAATTGTAGATATTATTTTCGAGTTGCGAGTTTTATTTTCTATTCGATCCCGTTATCTAACACGCGTATTAATAAAATAAAAAAATAAAACAAAAATCATTTATAAAATGTTTTTGTTATGTTTATATAATTTTTAACGCAAATTTTGTTGCGAACAAAAATAAAAAAGTACCTAAATAGTGTTGAATAACTTCGGCGGGCTGGTTAGAACCACGATAGCTCAATTGGGAGAGCACCTGACCCGGTATGTCAGAAGGGTGCAGGTTCATTCCTGCTCGTCGAATTTTTTTCAACATTTGTGTTTTTGTAATTTGTTCGCAACAAAATTTGCGTTAAAAATTATAAAAATAAAACAAAAACATTTATAAATAGCTTGCCTACTTCTTAACTGATCTTTAGTATTTGTAAAAATATTATGATCGGATGTTAATGACGGTAGTTGTTGACATTGAATGGGCGCCTTTGGCTTTCAAAGTAAAAAAGTAATATAGTGTTGAATAATTTCGGCGGGCTGGTTAGAACCACGATAGCTCAATTGGGAGAGCACCTGACCCGGTATGTCAGAAGGGTGCAGGTTCAAATCCTGCTCGTGGAAATTTTTTCAACATTTGTGTTTTTTTTTTTTAAATCATTTACCTATTTTAGACCAGGGTCCATAGTGTTAGTAACATTATTTAACTTAAAAACCTATGTTAGTGCATATTCTTTATTGTTTAATGTTATTATAATTAATTTTGGTGTCTTTGACGAGGTGGACGCAGGTCCAGTGCCGCATAATGGTACTGTCTACGTCCAGTCTCGTCGCGACTGTCCTCAGGATGCTGTTGGCGCTGCCCCGCACCCGAAGCATCAGCGACGCGATGCGCTTTCTAATGATAGCTGAGAGGCTATCAACGTCAGCTGCTGCTAGCATCCCTGATGCATTGCAAAGTATTACGTCATTATTTTGATGCAGCGCCTTTTAGTGACAAATTTCGCCATATGAATTCTTTTTGTTTAACGGGATCGAATGGCTAATTAAACTTGTACTAACGACTTAGTTGTTCTTAAGAACGTTTACGCCGCACACTAGCGCCACTAATGAAAAAAAAAACATATCTAGTAATTAGAGATAGAAAATCAAATTATGCTCAACAAACTTTTTGAATGAAGTAATTTAGCATTTATACGTCACCTAATGAACACCTCACATGTTATGGTTTAGTTAAATATGGCGTTATAGTTAAAAGTGGCCGTAACGTCTTATTTAACTAAACTAAACGAGCATAATTTGATTTTCTATCTGTAATTACTAGATATGTTTTTTTTTCATTGGCGGCGCTAGTGTGCGGCGTAAACTCTCTTAAACCAGACTCTATAGAAATTAAATTGTTCTATAGCACTGTGGTTACATTGGGCGTCCAAGTATCTACGGATTCACACATCCCTCGTGATTTGTTCCTTATTCAATTAGGTATGTCATTTTTATAAATACTTTTGTTTTTCTTTAGTTTTTGGATGACTGTTACTTGATTTCTGATGAATGATAGAGGCCTTTGCCCAGCAGTGGGACACTCATTAACTATTTACTTTTACTTTAGTTATACCTATTAACTGTAATTGGTTTTACCGTTGTACCCAATTAGAAAATAAATAATACTTTACTTAAGTTATTACTATTGACTGCAATTGGTTTTACTGTTGTACCCAATTAGAAAATAAATAAGTAAAAAATAACTTATAGCAGTTACTAGCTGTTCACTTATAAGTTCGTCAAGTGGCGATGCTGAAATTAAACTGCACAAAAACTCATAATCGCACTTGCATTAATTAGCGCGTGGCTTGTTTTAGACTTCATTCTTCTAGTGAGTCGGGACAGAGAACAAAATGCCTTCGAAAAACAATTTTTTGATAATTAATGGAATCAGGCGTTATTTTGCGGAAATCCATAGTACAAAAAAATGTAATTTAAATAATATGTAGTGTTAATTCCGCTAACTCAGCGAAGCTCTGAGTTAGCGGAAATAACACTACATATTATTTAAATTACATTTTTTTGAACAATTTTTTGGTCATACATCTGGGTGTCGGTCGACTGCACAAGCACTAGGTTAGCTTAACATTAGCAATCGTACACCACTATATGACGTGTTGATTTCTCTATAATTTTTACACATTCAAATTAAACTTAATGTACCTACCTATATTTATTTTGTCTTATACCCACTTAACTACATAATTTTCTAAAAAAAGTCCATCACAGTCAGAGTCGAATATACATTACTAGCTGTGCCGCGCGGTTTCACCCGCGTAAAAGCTCT
The DNA here is from genome assembly GCA_947562085.1 of Eudonia lacustrata. NCBI lineage: Eukaryota > Metazoa > Arthropoda > Insecta > Lepidoptera > Crambidae > Eudonia > Eudonia lacustrata. The sequence continues at coordinate 11,826,994 of OX387335.1, read as the reverse complement.
CAAAAAAATATTTTCTCGTTTTTGCAACATTTTTCATTGCTGCTCCACTCCTATTAGTCATAGCGTGATGTAATATAGCTTATAGCCTTCCTCAATAAATGGACTATTCAACAAAAAAAAAACAATTCGGAACAGTAGTTCCTGAGATTAGCGCGTTCAACCAAACAAACAAACAAACTCTTCAGCTTTATAATATTACCTAGTAGATGTAAAATAAATGCGAGTAATTCCGTACAAAGCGTTACCTAACACCCTAAAACGAAAAAAAATTAAGAATTGTAGATGTCGATAGATCTGCACACTCCCCCAACACTAGTCCGCACTGATAATATGGCGGCGAAGTAGGGTTAAATGGTTAAGAGCAATTACTTAGGTATTATTTTTCTAACTCTTGCAAGCGATCTTACTGAACAAATAATATCGAGAATAATTTGATAACTAGGTAAGAGCGTTGTTAAGTAGTTCAATATTTTGGCTTTATTATTTTTAAATGATTTGATTACCTACCTATCAAACAAAACAACGAAGTTTACTTTTTTTTTGAGAAAGGTTGTCATACAGCCTTAGATTATTTAGTTCACATAATCTTAGCCTATGTATAAAGACCTTGAGAAAAAACATTACATCCCATATTCTGCAATTCTTTTGCACACACCACACAGTAATTAAAATCATTAGTAAAAACAACAAAAGTAATTTAAAATGGTGTACCACTGTGAACACGGTTTAATAGGTAGGTAAGTACCTGATTGTAACGATGATCGGTAGGTAACAATGGATGACGTCACCTTTAGGTACAATGTTATGTAGGTTTAAAAGACCAACTTTTAAATGATTGATTAATTAAATTTATATACCTATTACATCTTTTCACATTAACTACCTACATAAAATAAAGAGTTACCTACCTTAAAAGATGGTTTCTCCATGTTTAAAATCCAAAATTGGGTAAGGGCAATCCAAAATCACTTCCACATAACGAAAACACAGTTGTTCAAAATCACTTTTTTATATTTAAATTACATGTTCGCTAAACAATGAAACAAAATGCAATGTTATTTATAACTATCAGCTTAGACATTGCACTAATTATAAACACTCACTGTTCTGAACTGAAACGGTTATTTTTTCAACGCGCTATTTTGGGCGCACAAAATTCACAGATAGCCAAAAGTAGCCAGAGGTAAGCAAAATTTTAAACGAGCAAAAATAATAACTTCATTCTTCTTTTCGCGCAAACTCGATCTCGCGTAGTGCCAACGACACGTTAACGGCCGATAAAAAAAATATTCAAACGCTTGTAATCAAACAATTATCTATGCAGATAACGTTTGTCATAATAATAAGAATATCCACGAATTAATTTCCCAACTCTCGTTTACGTGTTACAAGATTTCCATTTTCAAATAGCACATTCGTCACTGTCCGCGTCTTATCACAACGAAAATACGATGTTTGTAAATAGCAAAGATTTTTATGGTGAAATAATCGAGCACAATAAAACAATATGGCGAACATTTGACAAAAATAAGTGAATACGCGCGCCGGAAGCGTACACATCAGACGCGGCCATACCCGAGCGCGGCCGGCCCGTGTCTACAGATATACATACCAACCGTGTTCATGATGGTTGCTCCGTATTTTCTTGCCCGCTCACACGCTAAGCCGGTAGGGCTGTCCTTAATTTTGTGAATTTTTAATTATATTAATAAATTATTAAAGTTACTTCAAAATGGGTAATGGTATGCCATAAATAACGAAATTAGTAAATACAGCTCTCGTGTAACGTCAAATTATGTTACAGTTGTAAAGTCAGTTTGAAAAGGTACAAACACGGAAACAGTATATAATCGGTATCGTATTCGATTCCAAGCGGAAGTACAAAAACAATGTTATTCAGTTGTTTGTTTTAAGCCCGACTCTTAAATTTGCCAATTTAAATCTTGTCACCTTAACGTCAATGTTTTAGCATTGTTGTTATCCATCGTCTGACAATTAGAGATAAGATTGTCGGTTCCTCAAAGCTTTAGAATTCTGAGTGAATTGCGCTTCCACCTTCGGCCTTATTTACTAGTACTACCATTGACGAATTTCCCGCGTTAAGGTTTATTTATTTATTTACGGCTTATGTATGTGATTATGGTGTCTTTTTATTACCACCTTTATGACATAAGCCAGGGATGGGCAAAATTTTTCATTTGCGTGACAATATTTACTAACAAAATCTATGGCGGGCCAGGCTATTGAATTTTTTACTGTATTTATTCAATTCAATAAATAAATATTTTTTTGTGAAAAAATATTCATAGGTATGCATTTTCTGAAGCACACACGCACTTAAATTTTTGTTTGATAGTCGCGGGCCGGACTTCGATCATTCACGGGCCGGAGATGGCCCGCGGGCCGTAGTTTGCCCATCCCTGACTTAAGCCAATAGACGTCGTTTTTGAGTGTATTTAAAATTATCAATACAAATACAGCTTTTATGATTATATGACCGATAATACGCCATCATCAGATCAATGGCAGTAAGTTACCTATATGATTAATACCTTAAAAACATATTTTAACTAAACTAATTTGTCATTAAATACAAATTCAATTTCACAAAATGTCAAAAGCTTAAAAAATATAAATATATAATTAATATTATTTCCATAAACAGCGGTTGCCGGCCCTAGCGCACACAAAGACTGTCCTCACCCACACACCAGTAGTTGGTTCTAACAGCATTTTTTACGTAAATAATCATTGGCATAGTGCAGTCGACATAGCATTAAGTTTTAACCATTTTAATTTTACACCATCCTTATTTCTCTATGACATAATGTCTATGACAAATCATGGTATCATGGCGATTGTGATGCGTACGATGCGGCGTTGACAGTACACCAGTCTATATGGGTATCAATCAGAAACCAGTCCTGTCGTAACGTACATAAAGTAATCGTTTTGTTAATTACTGACAAATAAATTTCATACTTAATAATTATTAAATAATTTCTAATGGCTTATTATTATAACATTTGTAATTCTAGTATAGATATAGTATATACATGTATTTCACAATTATATTGTCGTTTTTTTTAACTATTGGAAACCTTAAAATTTTAAAGTATTATAAATACTATAATAGTAAAACATAGGTATCATATTAATTGTTCTCACGCTTTACGTTAAAATCATAAAAACAAACAAAAGAAGTTAAAAGTGTAACAATCACAAAATAGGTATGTTTCTGTAACTTCTAATAATAATAATATGCAAAATTAATTTTTAATTTTCTGTATTATTTCCATATACTACACGTGAGCGCATGCAGATTGACCGGCATTTTAGTTTAAATTATTTTTAGCTGAGCGTCCCATTTCCACAAAAAGCGATTCAAACGCTAATATAGAAGATACAACTTAATACCATTATGTCGAATAAGATCTTTTTGTGCGACGACGACGTTACTTTTACACACTCAAGAGTGACTCATCAAACTGCTTGTTGACAAACGTTATTGAGATGATGTGCGTATCAATGTTATTATAGATAATTGTCAGTTATAGATTTTCTTTTTATATATTAAAAGGTATCATATTATTGATGTGATTGGTATTCGCAAGTGGCATCCTTGAATTTAAAAACAAAACCTTGTGTAATACTCATAGACAATACACTAATAGCTGTGTAGTGTGTAGGGTCGTAGAGTATGAAAATATTTTGACACTTACAATTTATATATTCTGTGGTTAACAGAAGGTAGGTGCCTAAGATCGTAAGCTAATGGTTAGGTTTTCGACATTATTTTTTAAATATTTTTTAAGGCCATTAATACGTAGGTAATCTGTACAATCATTCACATTTTGATATTATCATGTCATAGACTTGGTACATTTGTTATCTGGAAAGAGGAGATACTACAGCGATAACACTGTTTAAGATAAAACCGTGTACAATTTGTTTTTAAGCCATAAAAGGGCTTGATAGTGATACCTTTTTTCTAAATCACATAAGTTTTTTTTATAAAGAAAGATAAAATGTTTATTTATAACAGCACAAGGAAAGACACTAAAAAACATTATTCTTATGTCGAAATATTGGTTGGTTGGTTATGGACACCAAAGAACATGGTAATAATCCCGTAAATATAAACTATTGCTTTAATTACAAAACGAAACGAATAATAGTTCTAATCAATTTATTTATTATGTAATAGAATAATAATATAAACCACTTTCCACTACATAAATTAATTTAATTAATCCAAAAAATGTATTAAACAAAATCCTACCGTGTGTAGCGACTCCGAACTGACTCACGCACACAGAGAGAACAAGTTCGTTTTTCAAATAATCCCAAACTCGCACTGTGCGCGAACTGAGTCTTATTTGACGGCAATAAAGTCGATTGTTGCTTATAACCAAACTTATTATTACTTGCCTACAAACAGTCTATGTTCAATATAACATAATAGCGCGCGCAAGGCGATTTTTGATTTTAAAAACATTCAATTCAAAATGGCGCCCGGTCTCCGAAATTGTTAAACTTTAATTGATTTGTGTTTTACTTATTTCTGGAACTGGATTAATTGTAAAATGAAGAGATAGGCTGATTTATAGTGATAAAATGCATTTAAAGTACATTTTTCATCAATCACTCAATTATCCTACTATCCAAGAGAAATATATGAAATTATATACTATCAGATGCGTTGGCAGTTAGTTTTAACTTGGTACTTGTTTGTATGTTGACTTAAATGATAATATTAATCGGAAATACCTACGTCAACGTCATCCAATAATCTAAGTAGTAGATATTTCGTATTGATCGGTGGCGGTTTGCGAGTAAGCGATATTCCTGAAAGGACTTAAGAGAGACATTTGCCCAGCTGTGGGACAATATAGGCCCACACTACGAAGCATTTACAATTTCCTAGCATCGCATTAATACGTTTTAAGACAAATGAGATTAAGCCTATTACAAGAAATAATAAAACAAACAAACTTAGCAATAGAAATTACAATATCTTTTAATAAAATTGAGGTATCTCAGTCTGAACGAACGTTAAGCAGCAATTTCAAGCAAATGGATACGACACGCGGCGCAGCCACACGGGGCCGTCTTTATTACACATAAGTACCTACATAAGTTTGTACTGTGTTCTAATAAATATATTTAATTTCATTTCATTTCATTTTCATTTATTAACATCAGTATTATCGTAAATATATAGTAACGTCAAATTTTGACGTTATGTCTACATACCTACTTTTTCATATAGATTGCTCGATTTTCACGGCAAATGACTCCACTCCACTTGATGTTAAGTGTAAATGGAGTCCAGACATGAAGACAAGGCTGCATCAGTCACCCTCACACTGCCGGCCCACTAGGTGCCTCTCTTCTCGCCTCGTTTGGAGGAACTCATGTCGTGGGAACTATGAATTAATGTAACGAAAAAAAGTTTGATAACATACTTACCTCATTTGTAAATAGACAAAATCCCTACGTCTAGTTAAGACGACACCTCGATTTATGAACATTCAAAAAGGCTGATCCATACTGACGCTGGCATAAGGTCGATAATACGTAGCGCCTGCGACAATATACACCGCAACTTGACAGTTAACCTAAAAAATATAAAAAAATATTGATTTTAGTTATCAAAATATGCAACTAAATTACGGATATTGACGTTATCAATATATTTGAGTGGTTTCTAAGCATATAAATTAAGTAATTTTGTTGTAAATTCAACAATAGTGATTTTTTAGTGGTGTTTTCGAAAATTATTATGATCGAGTCAAAATTATACAATCGTGTATTTGAGCTAGCAAATTCAAGATAAAGACATGAATTTACCTATATCAACATTTCAGATTCGTAAGTCATATTATAGTATTTAAGTTGTTGCATTTTTTCAGTGTGCCTTAAGTAAGTAAGTAAGTAAGGTAATTAAATATTACTGAGAATTCAAATTCAAATTTTTTATTCAGTATTGGAGATTACAAAATTTTTATCAGTATTAGAGATCTCCAGTTAAGTACTAAGTACCTGTTTTAGAAGATCCTGCTCTTCCATAACAATGTGGTAACATTTTAATGCCAAAATGAAAATGTATAATTAATTATGTTTGTTTATATTTAATAAACACATTTATGTGTCTTTTTTATTGTTTTACGTGATTCAACTTTCTACGCCTATTTTTTTGGTGTTGCAGAAAAGCATTATGTTATGTATCTTTCTATCAATATATATCCATTACATAGATTAACATAAATATTCAATAAAAGTCAAATTGAACGTAATACAAAGTTCCTTTTTACGTGCTTGCTTACCATATTTTATACAAGAAAAGTTGAAAAGTACCACAAATGTAAATTGAAATACCTAGATCTTTTTAATAAGCCTATCTTAAAGACAAAATTAAAAAGTAGCTATTTTTTTTAATACAAAACTCAGACAAAGGAATCATCTGTAATCTGGTTGGCGCGGAACTTCGCCCCGTGTGTCCGCGCTGACCCGAACGCCACTCGCTCTGACCAAATGAATGTGCACAGAGTCGCTACACACGTGACGACATTTTCGGCTGTATAGAATTAAAAAAATAAAATTATAAGTGGCCTCGCCCAGTGTTCGAAATTCGAGCGTAATTTTTAAAGAAAAACTGTCTATTGGACTTCTTAGCGGGAAAGTGAAGTGTCATGTCTGCGGTTTTGTTTTTTTCTAAAATTTATATAAAACTATGTCGATTATTAATGTGAAATAATGGTGGTGGATTATTTATTAATTGTTAAGTATTCGTGAATGTGCATGAGTGTTAGCAAATAAAACAAAACAGTGCAACGACACTTTTAAAATTCTCTTAAGGAGTCCGCGTGAGGTCCTCAGTAAAGCCCCACATCTTTACTGAAATACACAAGGGGCCGCCGCCGGGGGGTATATTATATCATTAATCTTACTGCTTATTACTATTATCATTCATCAGTCATCATCACCATCATTTATTAACAAAATAAATAGGTATTATCTAGAAGTATTTATACAACTTGTAAGAAAATTACAATAAAATGACTATAAAAAAACATGCGCATTTTTTATGTTACTTCGACATGCATTCATGACATGCAGACATTCTAAACGGTTAGGGTATAGCAAAGGGGTCCGAGACAGCCGATTTTTCGATCATCTCTCTCTCATTTTTCGATGATGTTTTGTATGGAGCTAGGACTTGTAAAATTTTCACTTTTTGCTGTAGGTAGGTCACGTGATAGGTAAGATTGTCTTGAATGTCGAGGTTTTTTTTTAGACAACAGAAATCTAGCTCCATACAAAAAAAAACAAAAAAAAAATTTTCGCTAAGAGTTATGTTTTTTGGCATTTCGTGAAAAAAATATTATGTTATTTTTTTGGGGCCCCCTTTTCTACACCCGGACCTTCTAAACATGTTTTAAGTTTGATTTTATTAATATTTATGTTTTGCTGTATATTAATGTTAAATAATTAAGGTTTATTCAGTCAGAGGACAATCACATTCTTCGTTGGTGCAAAAAAATTTTTTTTTCATTTTTAATTATACACAATTTATACTAGTTACTTCATTAATTTATTGATACAGCTGCTCATGTTATTTGTATCTTTAGAGATAATTCTAAATAAATACATCATGTTCATTCTCTCACCATCTTATCTAAGTCTGTCGTAACAACAATATTAGTAGCATTGTTGTGTTCCGACAGTTAGATAAGATAGCCAGTCTCTCGATAGCCAGTATTCTGGGTGAAGTGATGTTCGACAGTCAGTCATAATTGTACTTAACATCGCTTTCACAATGTTGTTAAAAAAAATCAGCCCTTCGCCATCCCAACCCATCCACCCTGGGCATCAAACCCAAGACACCTGGCTTTTAAAGTCTTTCCACTAAACCTCGAAACAGTTACTATATTGATGGAAAAATAATTACCAAAACTGGTTCCGACAGATGACACTGATGACACAAAAAACACACACAAACTAATAGTTGCGTTGTCAACACCAAAACCTGTGTCTTAACTACGTAAGAAACTGTATTGAATGGCTTATTAAGATATTTAAATACCTACTTAGCCTATAAAAGACGGTCGCATAGAACCACCATACATTTATAGATAAAGATTTATCTTCTAGAATAAACTCACCTTTGTATACAGGGTGTCCCAAAAATGGCACGCCAGGCTGACACTGGAGATAGCTTAGCTATAAACCTAACAGATAAAAATAACATGACTCTAGTAAAAGTCTCTTAGTTTTGGAGAAAATTCCACTTTTTTTCTTTTCTAAAAACTCCAATTTTAGTTTTTTTTTTATCTGGTAGGTTTATAGCTAAGCTATCTCCAGTGTCAGCCTGGCGTGCCATTTTTGGGACACCCTGTATGTCTTGCCTGTGCTGTGTAACATGTCAGCGACTACCCGCGACCGTCACCATATCGTCGGTCCACCTTGTTGGAGATCTGCCCACACTGCGCTTTCCAGTACGCGGTCGCCACTCAAAGGCTTCCGCCCCAGCGTTCATCAGTTAGGCTCTTCAGATCACTGCTTGGTATCCAGCAAAGTGCCTCTGGCCTGGTTAACGCCTACAGCGGTATGGAAACGCTAGATTTGGCATTACTCGTCGCCAGATTGGGATGGTATGCGGGACTATTTAGCATCCGTCCCTTGGAGGCAGCACTGCTTCAGTATGGGAAGGACCCAACCGCTAGTGCGACTGCAGTTGCTGATGAGATAGTTTTAGGGATGGAATACTATATTCCGCACTCCTATCTCATCAGCCAAGGCAGGCGCATTCGATGGTTCAACCGCGAGTGTGCCAACGCTGTTGATAACAGGCAGGCGGCATACCGCACTTGGATCAGGGGTAGAGCTCTTGGGGATCACAAGCCGCAAGAGAACGCCGACCTCCTGGCCAAACTCTTTGCGGCTAACTCCCGAATCGAAGACTGCAATGCACAGCCACCTAAAATTTCTCACTGTGGCCACATAATGCCCGATTTTAAAATCAGGCAGTGTGATGTCCTTGCGGAATTGCAGTCAATCGATATCCGAAAAGCTAAAATGGCTCTGATGGCATTCCAGCAATAGTCCTAAAATTGTGTGCAGCGGAGTTGTCTCCCGTGTTAACGCGCCTTATACCGTCCCTCGCTCTCTTCAGGTGGTGTGCCGGAATCGTGAAGAGAGCAATGTGCAACCGGTCCCCAAAAAAGGAGATCGGTCAGATCCCTTCAATTACCGCCCCATAGCCGTAACTTCAGTTTTGTACAAAGTCATGAAGCGCATTTTAAATAAACAACTTGTCCATTACCTAGAAGAACACTCCATATGCTTCCACTTGGAAATATTCATTGCTATGCAGATGATTGTCTGGCCTTTGTCCAGCAGTGGATGTCTTTTGGCTGAGATGATGATGATGATGATGATGATGCTGATGATGATGATGATGATGATGATGATGATGATGATGATGATGCAGATGATAGTACAGTGCACGGTGGCTATAACGGTCACCCTGTGGCTGGGCGAGTCGAGAGTGAAGAGAAACAAGTAAATCTTGTCATTGAGCTCAATCGGGTATTGGATCATATCTGTTTGGGGCTCCAATAATCTTATTGAGTTCAATGCCAAGAAAACACAAGTATGTGCGTTTACGGCCAAAAAGTCACCATTCCTTCCCTTTTCAACTCTTCAAGGCACATCTCTAAGCCTGCAAAGCAATATCAACATGCTCGGTATCACGATTCGCTGCGATCAGAATCACAAGGACTACATCGAAGCCGTGATCAATACAGCCTCACGAAAACTCGGTATCCTGAACAGAGTGCGGCGATTATTTACGCTTGACCAGTTGTATCTTTTGTACAAGACACAGGTAGGGTCTTGCGTGGAGTATTGCTCGCACATCTGGGACGGTTCCGCAAAGTACCTTCTAGACAGATTGCAGCGCCGCGCTGTTCGCATTATCGGCAATGCAGAGGTCACTAATACTCTTGAACCCCTGCAATTGCGTAGAAATATAGAGTCACTCAGCGTCTTCTACCGCTTATACCACGGCGAGTGCTCTGAAGAACTCTTTGACCTTATCCCACCTTCTCCCTTCCTCCATAGGAGTACACGTGCTGCTCTCCGGAGTCATCGCTTTACTATCACAAATATCCCATCGCGCACATAGAAATTTAATGAAAAGATGGAATAGTCTACCAGCACACGTTTTCCATCCTTCCTATGATAATATGGGGTCCTTCAAACGAGGCGTGAAGAAGCACCTTGTGGGCCGGCAGAGTGAGGTTAACTGATGCTGCGCTGTTTTCACGCTGCACCAGTTATATTCGTGTCTGGACTCCATTTCCACTTAACATCAGGTGTAATGGAGCTATTTGCCGTGCTAAGTATAAAAAGTTTTCTATTTTCTCTATTTTTTATTATTATTATTATAAACATTTGAGGATCCCACTGTTGGGCTCAGCTCCCACTAGATCAAAATAACAAGATAACAAATAAATAAAAATAAATATACAACTATTAAGAGATAATAATAAGGTCACATTTTATCAACTAAATAATTTGAGGAAAAATATTAAAAAACCTTAAATTTTTATACGCTAGTTTTTAAGAAAAACACCAAAAGACATTTTGATCAGAAAGTAAAATAAAGCACTTTCAGTAATTTCAATTCAAAGGAGCCGAAATAGAGAGGCCGCAATGCCTTCACCGCTTACACTTACACGTGCCCGTAGTTTCATTCAATGGAGGCGACAGAGAGGCCGCTCTTAAATATATTACAATTTTTGTGTCAGCAAAAGTAAAAAAAAAAATAACCTGATTTTTTTTTAAATGCTTTGGCCTTATATCTCTGATATAATAAGATGTTTTTTCAAAATATTTGCTGTTGATAAAATGTGACTTTATTAAATTTATATTCTGAAAACGAGATTTAAAAAAAAAATACAAGTCTGATATAGTGGACTGCTATAATTGTTATTAGGTACTTAATAATGTATCTAACGCAGTTATAATACATAACTAATATATTTTTTGTACTGACGCTTACAGAGGGCTACAAAAGGAATTCATTGAAAATACGGAACTGGAAAGGCAATGGAGCTGCTTCGTATTATGTATATATTTTTTTAGTAGGCCTAAAAAAGAACGTGCTATTCATTTATACTTTATGTTATTATAGCTTCGATCAATTATATACTAGATTCCCGATGAGCACTCTAAAATAGAAGGACGAATTGACAAAAAAAAAAATTAAAAAATTAATTAATTGTAGGACGCCCTCTGACTAGGTGGAACGACGATCTTCGCAAGGTGGCTGGCAAGAGCTGGATGAGAGTAGCCGCGGATCGTGCTCAGTGGCGTGCACTTGGAGAGGCCTATGTCTAGCAGTGGACGTGTGTAGGCTGATGATGATGATGATTCGAAAATCGATACGCGACTTTTGTGTCACGGAGTAACAATGACGTTTGTGGCGATGACAGCAAATATTAAGTACAAATATTTTGCTACCATAATTTAATCTTTGTAATTAAGACTTAAGGTTCACAATAAGCTGAAGTTGTTGATGCTATCAAATGTTTTTTATTCAGATTTGTTACTCTTTCACGTAAAAAGTACTGGATGGATTTGGATGAAATTCGGCATACAGATAGTTTATAACCTGGATTAACACATAGGATACTTTTTATCCCGATATTCCCACGAGAACGAGAACCATGCGAGTGAAACCGCGAGCGGCCGCTAGTCTTCAATAAATGTTCAACTATATGCCATATACTACATAAAGCTCTAAGTCTATTGAGGATATTTGACTGGTTGTGGTAGCCTGAGGTGCTGACGTGTGTACATTTTAAATAACTAATAAACATATTTAAAACTAGCGGCCGCTCGTGGTTTCACCCGCTTGGTTCCCGTTTTCGTAAAAATATCGGAATAAAAAGTATTCTATGTGTTAATCCAGGTTATAAACTATTTGTATGCCGAATTTCATCCAAATCCATTTAGTAGTTTTTACGTGAAAGAGTAACAAACATCCATCCATACTTACAAACTTTCGCGTTTACTATTATTATTTTAGTAGGATTGTGCCTTATTTTAAATTACGTTACTACTTTTTAGTCTATAGAAAAAAAAACCTTAAAAGACATTTTGCAGATGCAAAGGGTCAAAGACTTCTTGGCGGGAAAGTGAAGAGTCATGCTACGGTTTTGTTTTGTTTTCTACTGAAATTCGTGTTATGTCGAATTTAATGTGAAATAATGGTGGATTATTAACCGTTAAGTGTTCGTAAGTGCGTATGAGTGTTGGCAAATGAAACAAAACAGTGTAACGTAATTTTTCAAATTCTTTCAAGAAGTATAATTACTTTGACACTGATGAATCATCGAACTTGTATAACTTGGCTCAGAGCAATCCTACAACTTTTGTGCGATATTAACTATTACTCCAAATGGCTAATTCTAACAATACCTACTATTTATTTTTGTTGGCCGGCACTTTCAGAAAAAGCCCAAAAATGTATGGATCCCGAACGATCTCCTTTTAATAAATTAATAAAATAAATATATTTTTTTTTACTTGTTTTAATTGTTGTTTATATTTTAGTGTGTCTATTTGTGATGGAAAGTGTCCTTTTATGATATGACATTTATGACAATTTCCAATATTTTGACGCTGGAAGGGAGAAAAGAAATGAAAATGAAATGATTATCTGATGTAAATTTGTTAACTTACATTTTTTATTTTGTTTTTTTACATGTTATAATTGTCTTATATATATTTTTTGTGTTTATTTGTAATGGAAAGTGTTCTGCTATGATAGGGCATTTTCCAATATTTTTGACGCTGTAAGGGAGAAAAGAGCTGGACACTTGCTGAGTTTCTTGCCGGTTCTTCTCAGTACAAGATCTCCCGCCCAGAGTAGATTTACGAACCGATGGCATAATGACATTCACAAGAGCTACTTGTAGCCTAAACTGAATAAATGATTTTGAATTTTGAATTTTTTTGAATTTTGACCTTGCTGAGTTTGTTGCCGGGTCTTCTCAGTACAAGGTCTCCCGCCCAGAGTAGATAGACTTACGAACCGATGGCATAATAACGTTCATAAGAGCTATTTGTAGCCTAAACTGAATAAATGATTTTGAATTTTAGAATAAGAATAAGAATAAATAATTATTTATTGACGATCACACAGACATAACAGAAAAAAAATCAATGAATAAGGAAACATTTAAAAATTTTTAAAACTAATAATAGTAATAACTAAACAAGAATAAGGAAGGATGAATGTGTGTGAAGGCCAACTAGGACCCTGCCTCAGCTTGTGCCGTTGCGGTGCTGAGAAACAAACACCACCACAACGACGCTGGTATTCTGACAGGGATTATAGTGTGTGAGTGTGACTTGTTGTGTGTGCGTGTACATAAAATCGTATAATGTAAAAAAAAAAGAATTATAGTTACATACATATTTTATATAAGTGATAGGAAACGTTTATTATATGTATTTATATAAATATGGTAAAATATAATACTTAGGTCCTTAATTTTGAATTGAAGTATAAAAAATAAAATCATTAAAATAACTATAACACTCCATAGTTTTTTCTGTTCCTCCCATCCTTTCCCTCGACAAGCTTGCGCGACAAAAGTTTTAATTATATCGCGATCTCGCTTCCACGCGCGTCACCAGTCATCACCTGTCCTCCTCGCACCGTTGGATTGTGGCAAAATGGTAACTGCATAGAGATGCGACTTTTTTAAGCATTTTTTAACGACATTATCAAAATTCAAAATTAATTATTCAGGGTGCCTGATGTGAATTTTGTTTACTATGAAAAGTAGTATGGCATTGAAGCAGCGCTGACGACATACGAGAAGAGTTTTTGCCATACTAATGCTCGTTTTTGTTAAAGTGATCGAATGGCGAATAAATACCGCACTAGACATCCAGTTTAAGCTGCAAGTAGCTTTTATGAATGTGACTATGCCATCGGTTCGCAAGTCTACTCTGGGCGGGAGATCTTGTACTGAGAAGAACCGGCAACGAACTCAGCAAGGGCTTGCTCAGCAATTAATCAATTTAAAAATCATTATTTTATTTTATTTTTATTTTCAAGTGCTGATTGCTGCACTGAAGCTAAATTAAATATTTACAAAATTTATAAAATACAGTAAAAAAAAAAATTTGCACTTGAAAATAAATAGTAAAAATTTACTATAGCGTTGTGTTATCGTGGTATTTCATCTGCAACGATGAATCTGCATAGCCATCGCATCGGTTGCATTAACCGTTGGATAGATGGCGCACTATGCCGCTATTAGCACTCAAAAAATAAAAAAGCAGTGACAAAATTCAGCGCTTACGACAGCCTTCCCGGTCCCAGTAGCACAGCGGTCAGTGCAGCCGCCCGGATTGCGGAAGACCCAGGTTCGATTACTGGCTGGGTCGGGTAGGCGTTTACTTTTTTTACTGTATTTTATAAATTTTATAAATATTTTATAAACTTACATATCAACATTTATACAAACAATGACAGCTTGTCATTTGAACGTTTATGTTGATAGGCCATGGTTACATCAATAGTTTGTGGAATGAAACTTTGACAAATGATGCTTGTGAAATGAAAATTTGCTAATGAATTGTTTGCGAAACATTATAGAACCATAAACAGATGGTTTGTATTAAATTGTTGCCAAATACTAAAATCACTGCTGACCCCTCTTTTTAATGATTAAACTAAAATAATGTCAACCACTAGTTCCTGTTAACCACTGGTACCATTACCCTGTCATCATCATCCATCATCTCAGCCAAAACACGTCCACTGCCGGACAAAGGCCTCCCCCAAGGATCTCCATAACGACCGGTTTTGTACTGCTCGCATCCAGCGGTTTCCCGCGACCTTTACCAGATTGTCGGTCCACCTTGTTGGAGGTCTGCCTACATTGCGTTTTCCAGTACGCGGTCGCCACTCAAGGACTGTTTCCGCCCCAGCGGCTATCAATTAGGCTCTTCAGATCACTGCTTGGTATCCAGCAAAGTGCCACTGGCCTCGTTAACACCTACAGAGCGGTATCGAAACGCCAGATTTGGCATTACTTTGGATCTGGCGTCGGCAGATTCCCCGAAGGATTTCCACAACAAGTTTATTGTATACATTAATATTAATTAATGTTTATCCTTAATAATTATGAGACGACCAACACCTCAGTCTCCCTGTGACCTCGGACCCTGCAAAGGGTTCAAAACGTCAGGGTAAACATTCGTTAAAAGTAATAAACGCGAGTAGATCCGTAAAAGTTGTTTTATTTCTATGTCATTACTAAGAATAATGAGAATAATGAGTTAATGAGTCATTACTATTGTTTTTGTACGCGAACACTACACATTGAAATGAAACAACTTTTACGGATCTACAAGCGTTTATTTTTTACATTATTTTTAATAAAGACACAAAATATCAGTGTTTTGTCGCAGGTCTGTGGGGTACCTCTGTGTAATAAGCTTGGCATCTCTCTCGCACTTCTGGTTTTTGCGTAAACCCCTGCTTTTGAGCCGAATGCCTCCAATGGATTCGGTAAAAAAAAATAACGAGCCCTATTTGTTGGTTATTATAGTATGTATTGTATTTGTATGTTTAGAAAAAGTATACTTATTATAAGTATAACAGGCGTAATAAATATTATTATACTAGACAATATATTATTTGTGTAACATTATTAAATATTTAAATCTAAAATATCTTGATAAAATATTGATATCTTACTACTTAATAAGCAACCCATCAATTGTAGCGATGACTTGGTTTCAATGATGGAGGCCTTTGCCCAGCAGTGGGACAATTATAGGCTATTTACTTTTTACTACTACATATTTAAATTAAAAGTTAGCGGCGCTAACCTGTGCGAAGCAGGGACGCGGACGGGCCGCTATCACTACATAGTACGAGTGTTATATAAAACAAAGTCGCTTCCCGCTGTCCCTATGTATGTACGTATGAATGCTTAGATCTTTAAAACTACGCAACGGATTTTGATGCAGTTTTTTTAATAGATAGAGTGATTCAAGAGGAAGGTTTATATGTATAAACACTGATAATTTTAGAGGTTTCACATTTTTTTGCGCTTACATTGCAAACGCGCTGGCTGAACCCTACGAGATAGATCAAAGTAATGTACTTACTTACTACAGTATTGGACACCTTAAAAAGGTCTACAAAAAACTCAAAATAATCCTTTTTTATTACTTATTTACGAAGCGATTTTAAGCAATACAGCATTAATCCTTATTCAATTAAGTACCTGAAATACATTGTGCATTTAATATAGATCAATATGGCCCTTCACATGTAATTTAAATGAATATTTTCGAAGATATTACAGATTTAAAATGCAGGGACATAGCGGTTGCGTGTATCAGCATTGCTATTGGTCGTTAGTTATACTATATATATATATATATATATATATATATATATATATATATAGTTGTAATATATTTTGTGTACTGATCTGTCTCCAAACTTCAGTATTAAGATGATGATGATGATGATGGTATTTATCATAAGACATATACCTACTATGTACATTAGCCACTTACTTATATAATCTAAAACATTAAGAGGAAATACTAAGGTCGACCGAATTGAAAAATATGTATGAAAAGTAGACAAAATCAACGTTTAGTAGTCCCCTGATTCCTCCTCCAAAACTGGACCGATTTAATTACTTTTTTTCATTAAAAATTAAAGAAAGGCTTTGGCTGTGTCCCTATGTTTTCCTTTTTTTCATAAATTAATTATTAAAAAAGATATGAACCTTTAAAAATCTTAAAAATTGGCCTGATTTTCCGCTGTGTTCGGACATCCAGCAAACAAATTAGACGAGATTATAATAAATAAAAAAGCAAAACAGGGACACAGCCAAAGCCTTTTTTTAATTATTAAAAAAGTAATTAAATCGGTCCTGTTTTGGAGGAGGAATCAAGGGACAATGAACCGTTAATTTTGTCTACTTTTCATTCATATATAATTTTTAATTCAGTCGACCTTAGTATTTCCTCACAAAAATATATAATTCATATGGAACTGCCCGGTTTAGTGCTAAATCGGAATACAGACCGTATAGTGCGACTGAGCCATGATGATACTTTTAAAGTCGTGTAAAAGTTTATGTAATTTAAGTAACGCGCGCCCTATTGAAATGCCTAATATACCTCGTCGCTGATTGGTTGCCCGCGCTCCCTCTACATTCAATGTCGAAACACTAATCCTTAGTGAGAGTAAAATTTCTACCGCGCTTAGTGGTTATGGACGTAGTAACTACACTCGGCGTCAAAAAAATCGCACCTCTTAGAAAATCACTTTCAAATGTCATTTACTCTTGATATGCACATGCAGTCGCATTAATTATGATTTTATTTACAAGGTTACTTAATTAACTTAATAAAAAACATTACTTTTCATTATCAAATAAAACCTAATGCAACAAATAAAGTGTCACAAAAATTCGATGCAAATTTTGCTACCCGTGAGAGTTGCTAGTTGCGCTTCCTTTGTGGGTATAAAACGGTCAACACGGGTTCAATGTGGGTCATTCGCTATTCAACCGTTGAAGAGGACACACGCACAGATTTTGATGGATACCACAGCTGATAAAGCCGCTCAAGTGGTTGCACTACTGCAATCAGGGGTGCGGCAGTGTGATGTCGCCCGGCAACTGAACCTGAGCCGTTATTCCGTTCGAAGAGTGTACCAGCGCTTCATAGAGACCGGTGGCTATATCCGCAGACACGGTTCGGGTAGACGTCGCTGCACTTCGGAAAGAGACGACCGGTTCGTTGTGTCGAACTCTTTGAGAAATCGTTTCTCCAACGCTGTTGAGTTGCAACAGCAGCTCCAGGCAGTTCGCAGACGCACCGTAAGCGTATCTACGGTTAGAAGAAGATTGAAGGAGAAGAAGATAGCGGCCCACAGAGCTGCTACGGGTCCAAAATTGACTGCAGCGCATCGGCGAGCCCGCTTGCAGTTTGCTCGTGACCACGTCGATTGGACCCTTGAGCAGTGGAGAGCTGTTCTCTTCTCAGACGAGACGCGAGTGTGTCTTTTCTGCAACGACCGACGGAGAAGAGTCTACCGGAGGCAGGGTGAACGTTTCGCCCAAGCCTGCATCCAGGAGACGGTGGAATATGGTGGCGGATCCTGCATGTTCTGGGGCGGTATGTCTGCTGCCGGCAAAACCGACCTTGTCTGCGTCTCCCGGACTGGAGGTGCTCGCGGACAAGGGTCGCTGACTGCTCGCCGCTATGTCACTGAGGTCCTGGAAGTGCATGTGGTCCCCTTTGCCGAATCTTTTGGCGAGGGGTTCACATTAATGCACGACAACGCTCGCGCTCACACTGCAGGCATCGTGAGCGACTTCTTGCAGAGGTCCCAAATCTCTGTGATGCAGTGGCCAGCGCGAAGTCCGGATCTGAATCCAATAGAGCACCTCTGGGACCATCTTAAACGTAAGGTTCGATCTCGGGATCCAGCTCCTTCGACTCTACAGGAGCTCCAAGACGCGGTGATTGAAGAATGGGGGCTTATCCCTCAAGAAGAGCTCCTGAAGTTGGTGAGGTCCATGAGGGACCGTATGGAAGCCGTGATCAGGGCAAGGGGGGGTAACACTAGATTTTAAGTTAATTTTAAGACACTTTTTGTACATTTTTCTTTGTAAATTATCTGTTGTTAATTAGGACTTAATTAAGGATTTTTATTATTTTATTAATTTTAATGTTGTTTGTATAATTATAATTAAACAGAAAGTTAAATTTAATTGTTTTTTGATACTCCTTTTTGTTACCTTTCTAATGATACCCAACACTATCCTCTACATAAGGTTTAAGAATTTTTAAAGATGATTTTTAAAAGGTGCGATTTTTTTGACGCCGAGTGTATTAGGAAACCTCCCGTGTTAATGCAATTTTTACTTATTGTATCTACAAATTTCTAATAAAACACTTATAACAAAATGTTACAGCGCGTTTCATATTTATTTATTATTTTGGCAACAAACAATCAATTACATTATGCAGTGTTTATAACTACAAGTAATCAATATTTATTTGTTCCTAACGCCTTTTTGGTAAAGTTCTTTATTTCGTTTGTCCGTGATTTGGTGATTCTAGTAAGTAAAGAAAAGATCCATAAAGAAATAATATATCTTTAAATAAAATATATCAAATGCCTACCTAGAGTATGTTTCATTAAGAACAGTCCTAAGAATGCTAGCAACGCTACCTAAATGGTAATGTGTAGTATTCACGTGAACTTTAGAAAGCAAATATATTTTGTAAATATTTTGTTCTATGTAATTTTTTAATCAAAGTATCAACACTGCCCAGTCGTAGTGTACCGCAGGTCAATATTGTATCTATGCCAACGTCGCTTGCATGATCGTAAACACAGAGTGTGGAGTGCTGTATTCCAGCTAACGACACAGTAAGACACAGTGCGCGGTACTATCGACAACAGGTGATTTGGACCACTTTACGAACTTAAATAGTAGGCAAGTTGACAAGAACACATAATTAACTTCAGAACATTAATAAACGTATAAAAACCGGCCAAGTGCGAGTCGGACCCGCGCACAAACGGTTCCGTACCATTATCTATAAAAACGGCAAAAAAAATCATGTCGGTTGTATGGGAGCCCCACTTAAATATTTATTTTATTCTGTTTTAATATTTTTTGTTATAGCGGCAACAGAAATACATCATCTGTGAAAATTTCAACTTGCGGTTTACGATTTATGACGTATTAAAAAAAAACTACTTACTAGATCTCGTTCAAACCAATTTTCGGTGGAAGTTTGCATGGTAATGTACATCATATATTTTTTTTGTTTTATCATTCTCTTATTTTAGAAGTTACAGGGGGGGGACACATTTTACCACTTTGGAAGTGTCTCTCGCGCAAACTATTCAGTTTAGAAAAAAATGATATTAGAAACCTCAATATCATTTTTGAAGACCTATCCATAAATACCCCACACGTATGGGTTTGATGAAAAAAAAGTTTCAGTTCTAAGTATGGGGAACCCCCAAAATTTATTGTTTTTTTTTCTATTTTTGTGTAAAAATCTTAATGCGGTTCACAGAATACATCTACTTACCAAGTTTCAACAGTACAGTTCTTATAGTTTCGGAAAAAAGTGGCTGTGACATACGGACGGACAGACAGACAGACAGACAGACATGACGAATCCATAAGAGTTCCGTTTTTTGCCATTTGGCTACGGAACCCTAAAAATGGCATCATGTAACAGCTCTGAACACATTAACCTTTTTTTTAACCTAAGTACGAATTTCTGTAACCTAAAAAGTTTTTAATAAACATCAAAATTGACGGAACACAATTTAGTGACGTCACAGTTTACCCAGAACTCAGAACAATAACTAAAGATAGAGAAGGATGGCTAAAATAAAAATCGTGCAACTATGTTTAGTTCCGTTCTATCTTATGGCTAGAAAAGGAGGTTGGAGTGCAACAAAAGTTGACACTTAGTTTTTATATTGAATCTGGTGACACCTTTGCTATTTTAGTCCGGTTTCTATAGCTTTAGTTATTATTCTGAGCAGTTTACCATTCCCATAAAAAATCCGCAAAAATAAGATAGAGTCTGATTATTATTTTCCAAAACTTCTACAATGGGACTAACTAAATAAACTTTCCTACACTCACACCAATTATCTAGCCCAAGAGAAGCTTCGTCATGAAACTCGTTAAATGGTTACTAGACAACGGATAAACATACTTAAAATACTTAAATACATACTTATTATACATAGAAAACACCCAGGCCCGAGACAATTTAGAAAAACAATAATTTCGAAATTGACCCGACTGGGGATCGAACCCGGGACCTCAGAGATGTTGACACCATGAAAACCGGTGTACAAACCACTCGACCAAGGAGGTCGTCGTAAAAATAAATAAAAGGTAGGTGACATCACTGCACGCCAGCACCATGAACCACATCAAATCAGCTAAGTACATTGTTCTGATCCCATTTGAGCAACTAGTATTTGGCAAGCGTAGCAATAGAGCCAATACCCATCGATTACAACGATAACTTCGGTGGAGACCTTTGCTTAGCAGTGGGACAGTAAATAGACTAATTACTTTATACTGTTATTTACGTCATCATCATCATCAGCTCATTTTATGTCTCCACTGCTGGGGCACGAGCCTTCCCTATAGATGGATAGGGAGAACGGGCCATAAACCACCACGAGGGCCCAGTGCGGATTGGTGGTTGTTAACGACTGCTAATGCAGCCAGGACCAACGGCTTTACGTGCCTTCCGAAGCACGGAGGAGCTCGAGATGATAAAGTTTTGGTCACCCATCCGATGACCGGCCTTTGCGAAAGTTACTTAACCTTAGCAATCGCAGACCGGGCGCGTTAAGCACTGCGCCATCGAGCTCCTCGACTCGATTTACTTACCAACAAATATAACTAGTTTTATTGAAAATAAAACACAAATGTTGAAAAAATTTCCACGAGCTCCTGCTCGTTTGAACCCTTCTGACATACCGGGTCAGGTGCTCTTCTAATTGAGCTATCGTGGTTCTAACCAGCCCGCCGAAATTATTCAACACTATTTACTTTTTACTTTGAAAGCCAAAGGCGCCGATTCAATGTCAACAACTACCGTCATTAACACCCGATCATAATATTTTTATCAGTTAAGAAGTAGGCGAGCTATTTATAAAATGTTTTTGTTTTGTTTATATAATTTTTAACGCAAATTTTGTTCAACAAAATAGCTTGCCTAGTATTTGTTAAAATACCTAATATTGTTTTGTTAATTCCATAAACCATTCACACCGTTGTTTGGCACTCAAATAAAAATGTAGGTATTTAATATGAAATGAAATAATTAACATTTACAATTTTATCTCAACCTAAACTATTTTTATTGCATTTATTAAAATTGTATTCAGTAAAAGTTTAAAATATTATACTTATATTTTTTTAAATTACCAATTTAAATGCAATTTTAAATTTTTATTTTTGTCAAACTTTACCACGGCGGGGATCTGTACCAGCACTATTCAGTTCGGAGCCAACGCTCTACCATTAGGCTATTGTCGTTGTATTTGACCCGTACAAATACATTCAACACTATCCACCTACTTCGTAAGCCTAAGCTAATCTCTCAATGTCAACAACTACGTCATCGAATACGATCTTAAACATTTTACAAAGATCAGTCAAGCCGAGTCGATAAATTGACTTATTCGTGAACTGGCATGTGTGGAAGTGGCGAGTGCGTGCGAGTTGGCACCTTCCGATTTTACCTATATTTTTTTGTCGTCAACTCGCTCGTTCGTGAAAATCCGACGTAGTATGTACAGTCAGCTACAAAAACGTTTTAACAAATTTGATATTGAACTAACAATTTAGTTAACTCTATTTCACAGAATGCATCATCATCATCATCAACAAATAGCTTGTAGGCATGTGGAGAGGAAACGGAGTCAATGCAGCACCTACTGTGCGACTGCGACTCTCTGGCTAGAAAAAAAAATGGGACTCCTGGGGTCGGCCTATCCGAAACCGGAGGACTTCAGGCTCTTCGCTCTTAAGGACGTTGCCAAACTTATGGCATCTATCTTTACAGAGGGAGAAGAGTGAAAGGATGGGGTTGCACAAAAGATTCCGATGGGTCGAAAGGGAAACCTCAGCAGGCTCCACTAAGATAAGATAAATTAACTCTATTTCAAGATCGAAGTGTTCTTCTACGGGGAATCTAGTAGGGTATAGAACCAGTGTTCGACATGACCCAGTGGTCGACATACTTGAATTATCACAAACTAGCCCGTCCCGGCTTCCCACGGGTGGACATTTTTTTTTGCGGTGCGGTGGTTGTTAACTACTGCTAATGCCGCCGGGACCAATGGCTTTACGTGCATTCCGGAGGAGCTCGAGATGATACATTTTTGGTCACCCATCCGATAACCGGCCTTTGAAAAAGTGGCTTAACCTCAGCACTCGCAGTCGCAGACCGGGCGCGTTAACCACTGCGCCGTCGAGCTCCTCTGCTAGTAAATAAATATAATTAAATCTGTGACCCAGTTAAGCACATATCTGGCAACCCTAACTCCATCCAATTTTAAACAATATGGCAACGCACGCTCATTTCAAATTGGCCTTATTTTTAAACCTGACATTTGGGATGAAATAGTAAGTTAACTGGTACAGTCCGCAGCAAAAAAATCTAAGCATTTAGCGTTTGTCTTGACATTTAAGTACTATGTAGGTTTAATATTAGTATATTTTATTTAAACATCTTACGGGTAAGCACAGTGCCTTGATCTCACCTGATGTTAACGATACCGGAAGTATCAATTAATGTAAGGGACAAACCACGATTTTACAGGAGAGCCAAAAAACGATTTTTTTTTTCGATATCTGTCTGTAACTTTTTAGCGTTTTATCCGATTTTATTGACGTACAGGACAAATTTCCCTAGTTTTATCTTCCCTTTCTTATTATTGTTATTAAGTTTCATAAAACTTAGTAGTTTAAAAGATAGCAAGTCCCTTACATTATTGACTAAAGGAAAAAAGGGTCGATCATCTGGTTCCTGTCGGTGCCACTGACCTATGTAATACCAAAACAGCGCAACCTAGCGTCAAACTGGTTAAACCAAAGAGGCCTTCAGTAAACACTTTTCTACTATTGGATCGTGCGCCTAATACTCCATGTGGGGGCTGCTGCGGTAAGTGCTGAAAATCGCAAACGGCACAAATACGCAAACCTGGGTGCAAACTATTTATTTGATCCGTTTGCGGTGGAGACATTGGGTCCATGGGGGCTGGAGGCCAAGCAACTTGTTAAAGAGTGAGTGCTCGCCTTATTGAAGCCTCCGGTGACAATAAGGCTGGCAGCTACCTCTGCCAACGTATTAGCTTGGCAGTCCAAAGAGGTAATGTTGCCAGCGTTCTTGGGACCGTTCCCATGAGCCCAGCTGGAGGACATTTTTAATGTATAGGTTTTATTTTGTCTTGAGTTATCTTATTTTTTTTATCTTTCTTTTTCTTTAAGAGCGTTTACGCCGCACACTAGCGCCGCCAATGAAAAAAAAAACATATCTAGTAATTAGAGATATAAAATCAAATTATGCACAACAAACTATCTGAATGAAGTAATTTAGCATTTTTACATCACCTAATGAACACCTCACATGTTATGGTTTAGTTAAATAAGACGTTACGGCCACTTTTAACTATAACGCTATATTTAACTAAACCATAACATGTCAGGTGTTCATTAGGTGACGTATAAATGCTAAATTACTTCATTCAAATAGTTTGTTGAGCATAATTTGATTTTCTGTCTCTAATTACTAGATATGTTTCTTTTTTCATTAGTGGCGCTAGTGTGCGGCGTAAACGCTCTTAATGTAGTTAGAAATGTTATGTTTCATTACTGTGTATTAATACTACTTAAACATTAATAATAAAATAACCTAAATCATATTACAGACGTCGCTTAGCTTGCACTGGTCTCATTGCACTATAGATTCTCCAATGTTTAAGTCAGGGTCATTTCTTGTAGCTCAATTCAATATTTTCAAATATTTGAACAGATAATAGTTAAGTGTTAACTGTATTACTCAACTAACTTTTAGTCGTGGCTTCGTCTGCTTGAGATCTCGAGGTAAATGATTATTGAAGCGAGTCATAGGGTAATGGCAGCATCAACACTTTAAACCCAGTTTTCAACACAACTTTTGTCGCCAAAAAGTAACATAGGAAATTAATAAATAAATAAATAAATAAACATTCCTATATTCACACCAATTATCTAGCCCAAGAGAAGCTTCGTTATGAAACTCGTTAAATGGTTACTAGACAACGGATAAACTTACTTAAAATACTTAATACATACTTATTATACATAGAAAACACCCAGACCCGAGACAATTTAGAAAAACAATAATTTCTACATTAACCCGACCGGGGTTCGAACCCGGGACCTCAGAGATGGCGACACCATGAAAACCGGTGTACAAACCACTCGACCAAGGAGGTCGTCGAAATTTACGGGAAGACAACCATTTATTATTTTTAATCAGCTCATATACCCCACTGCTGGGGCCCGAGCCTTGCCTATAAATGAGTAGAATAATCGCTCGCTTAGTGCATTTGCGATTAAAATGTATGGAATAGTTCACATACATTAAGCGATTTGAGTCCGTAATACCAATTTGTATGTATGTATGTGTGTATATATGTGTATTTATGTTTATGTAATAAATTATTACTGTACACTTTTCTTTTCAATGCCTTTATCTTATTTGTTATCAATCCTCTCCATATAGTATAGGTTGCCTGGAAGACATCGCTTTTAGTGATAGGCCTTATCACTAAAAGCGATAATTATATCCCTTTGGTACGACTCCAATTTTAATTTTAATTTATTTGTTAACATAATGTATGTGTTTTTTTTATGTGTAAGTACAATAATAGTAGTTTATGCAACTGTCATATAATGAAGGGTATTAAAACACGAGTGTGAGTTTATGAAACGAGCGCAGCGAGTTTCATAATAGTAACGAGTGTTTTAATACCCGTGTTATATGCAGTTGCATACACTACTTTATCTTCACTAATGCAATTAGTCAAACAACAAGAGTAAAAGCTGACAATAGTTTATTTATAATAATTGTTCAAATTTCCGCCATTAAAATCTAACCAATGAGAGCGCAGCTGCGCGCGCAAGGCCAATCAGGAGCGAGCGCGCGCTGTTCTTTTTTTATTTAATTGGCACAAGATCTTACCAAAGAGTTTTGTGTATGTAAGTTTAGTAGTTTCGACGAAGTTTTCACGTATAACCCAACTGTTTTCAAAAGCCAGCCTAATATCAAAATTTTATACAACTTGTATGAGGATTTTGACATAAGGCTCGCCAGGTTAATTGGTCGCGTTTTATTGATGTTATAATGAGATTTTACGATATCGATGTGGATATTATACCATCATCTGAAATTGCTTAAATTGAGTGTTTTGTTGTCTGCGCTATAACAGTAGTAATTATAAGTCAAGTATTGGAAACATAAGTAGAATGTTACAACATTAGTGTAGATAAAGTAATTTATTCTATTGTATTCTATTCAATTTATGAACTACAACGAGAGCAGTAGCGTTGCAATAGTGAAATAAAAAAAATGGTTGCTTTTTTTGGTAAATAAGCCTGTTGGCGGTTGTTAACGACTGCCAACGCAACCGGGACCAACGGCTTAACGTCTACCGACGCACGGATGAGCTCGAAATGACACATCTTTGGTCACCCATCCGATGACCGGCCTTTGCGAAATTGTTTAACATTAGCAATCGCAGACCTAGCGTGTTAGCGCTGCGCCATCGAGCTTCTCTTAAAACATTAAAGGACACAAATGTCGGTCAGTCAGTCCTTGTCGAAAGCTGGTACAGTCAACAGCAAAAGTAGATGATGTTTACTAGATTTCAAAATTAAGTTTCGATAGTGTAAGTCGGTGTTTTCTATATAACTACAATCAAAGTCTGCAGGTACTAGTAGACACTCGAAGGTTTTTCGATATGCGTTTAAAAAGTTTGATTTTCACACTGATTTCATTTTGAAACTTGACTAATCATCAGTTGCCTCTGCTGTTGACTGTACCACTATTTTAAATTTATTATTTTAAATTATCGTTTCTTTGTTTAATATATTACGTACTTTGGAACTTGTTACTTTACTCAGCTGTGCGCATTATGCATATACTGTAAATATTATGTCCCATCGTAATATTCGTTTATATTTTATGGTATACCATTTTAGTTTTAATATACTACCTGTTAATAATAACTAAATCTAAAATAAACTTTACACTCACACCAATTATCTAGCCCAAGAGAAGCTTCGTTATGAAACTCGTTAAATGGTTACTAGACAACGGATAAACATACTTGAAATACTTAAATACATACTTATTATACATAAAAAACACCCAGACCCGAGACAATTTAGAAAAACAATTATTTCTATATTGACCCAACTGGGGATCGAACCCGGGACCTCAGAGATGAAAACCCGTGTACAAACCACTCGAGCAAGGAGGTCGTCATCAACAACTTTGAGATAGTTTTTCTTTAATTGCGTGCCGGGGACACATTCAATGATTTGAGGGAGACCAATTAACTGCTGAACCAATTGGGATGATATTTATTAAATAAAAATAGCAAAAACACAAAATGTTTAAAAAAAATCCACGAGCAGGATTTGAACCTGCACCCTTCTGACATACCGGGTCAGGTGCTCTCCCAATTGAGCTATCGTGGTTCTGCGTTAAAAATTATATAAACAAAATAATAAACATTTTTAAAAATAGCAAGTTTTAGCGAAATAAATATTTAATTAACTACTTTAATTTATAACCAATGTCTTCCCAATAATATTATAGTTTAAGTATTAAGTACTGCATACAAAACAGAATCAAACATGCTAAATACATACAATTAGTAAGCCATTTTTGTAGTTTTTAAAATATTTCAATGTAACAATAATAACAAAATAACACCTTAGTACGATCGTACAGTATTTAGTTATTTATTTAATTATCTATATTAATATTATAAAGCTGAAGAGTTTGTTTGTTTGAACGCGCTAATCTCAGGAACTACTGGTTCGAATTGAAAAATTATTTTTTTGTTGGATAGTAGTCCATTTATCGAGGAAGGCTTTAGGCTATATAACATCACGCTGCGACCAATAAGAGCGAAGCATCAGTGAAAACTGTTGCAAAAACGGGAACAAGAGCCTAAAAAATTAAAAATGCTGCCGAAAGTCACTATTCCACGCGGACGAAGTCGCGAGCACAGCTAGTATAAAATAAACACTTGATGTATCAAGTCAATTCAGTCTATATCAGGGTGCCTAGCGTGAGTTTTGTTTATTATCCGTATTCGTTCGATTACGTTTACAAAAAGGAAAATTAGTATGGCATTGAAGCAGCGCCACCTAGCGACATACGAGAAGAGTTAATACACATTACATTTTGCCATACATATGCTCGTTTTCGTTAACGCGAACTAGCACTACGTAGGTACCCACTGAATACATGCGACGACGACGCTGTTTCTGTGAAATCACTCAGAGAGCAATAAAATAGGTCTAACTTAATAAGGCAATAAGGCATATTTTATATATATCTATATAAATAAAAATGAATCGCTAAATGTGTTGCTAATCGCAAAACTCGAGAACGGCTGAACCGGTTTGGCTGATTTCTTTTTTTGTTGTGTTTGATGAAGTAGGTATGAAAAAAACGTAAAAAAATACGAGGGAAATAGTAAAATCAACAATTTTCTTTTCCCATACAAACCACTCTCCACTGGACCGATTTAAAAAATTCTTTCACCATGTCTACATTAGCGCTGAGTAACATAGGCTAATAAAAAATGTCCACCCGTGCGAAGCAGGGACGGGCCGCTAGTCCTACTAATATTATAAACGCGAAAGTTTGTAAGTATGGATGGATGTTTGTTACTCTTTCACATAAAAACTACAGAATGGATTTGGATGAAATTCGACATACAGATAGTTTATAACCTGGATTAACACATAGGATACTTTTTATCTCGATATTCCCACGGGAACGGGAACCACGCAAGTGAAACCGCGAGCGGCCGCTAGTTAGTAAATAAACTATAAGTAATTACAGCTGATGACGCTTCGGAGGCGAACTGGCAAAGCACTCGGCCCGATATCCGAAGGTCCCGGGTTTTCCCGGAAGGTTTCGATGCATAGCCCGGGTTTGTGATCACCAACCCGCATTTGGCAAGCGTGGTGATTAAGCCATTGCCCATTAGTTTACCCATGATTGTGATGACTTGATTTTAATGATAGAGGCTTTTGCCCAGCTGTGGGACAGTTATAGGTTTGCTTGAATCAGAATCAGAATCAGAATTATTTATTTGTGAAATGTAGGTTAGTATTACAATGATGAAAATTTATTAATTATAGCTTTTACATGGAACCATGGGGACCGGCAGCTCGAAAACTTTTCCAACAAATTTCCGCTCGACTTATAGAGACCACTGGTGACCCTCGAGCTGGCGCGTATTTTGGCCAACGCCTAAGTTTGGTCATCTAAAGAGGCAACGCCGCTAGCGTCCTGGGCACTCTCCCGCTTGGCAGCGATTTGGAGTCCCTTTTTTATTTGTAAAAATTATGTGTAAATTTCTATATATATATATATATTTATTAACTTCTCTTAATTATAATATTTGTACTTACTTGATGAAAATTAAATTATAGCTTATAGCTGATGATAGTATATCTGTAGGTGTACGCGGCGCTTACGACTGCTAATAATAATAAGAACATACCTTGAGCGCGACTCTCCTGCTAACAGCGGCGCGGGGCGAAGTCGATAGAAATCTATCGATATGTCGATAAAGAATTTAAACGTGGATTAACGCAAACACATTAGTAAAAAGTTTTTTACCTTCTTTATACCCGACGCCTCGGTGGCCGAGTGGCAGAGCGGTCCCGGGTTCAATTCCCAGGTCGGGCAAAGAAATATGTAGTATCGGATTGTTTCCGATGCATAGCCCGGGTTTGTGATCACCAACCCGCATTTGGCAAGCGTGGTGATTTTTAAGCCAATACCCATCAATTGTAGCGATAACTTGATTTCAATGATGGAGGCCTTTGCGCCCAGCAGTGGGACAATTATATGCTGTTTACTACTATACCCGACGTTTCGAACGAGTTACAACGGCCGTGGTCCCAGGTTTAAATTCATTGTTATCTATGAAACGCAAAAATTAAAAAAATGGTGCTTTCGTAGTTTGAAATCTTGAATCTTCGTTTGGACAGGATCACATTAACTAGTTAATACCGGTTTCTGTTGCCAAGCGGTAATTTTAAGCATCGCTGGTTTTAAGGGGTATGGAAATGGATTGGAGATTCAGTGAACTTACAGTACAGGTCACATAAAAGTAAAAGATCTGGATGCGAATTTGTATGGCATTAAAGCAGTGCCTTCTGATGACCAACGAGTAGAGTTCAAATTTTGCTAATACTAATTCTCGTTGCCTTTAACGTGATCGAAGGTGGCAGATTGATAAACATGCCACCAAACCTAGGATCTTTCGATTGCTTGTTTGTCTCTGTGATTTTTATAAGTCGTTATATTTAGTATTTTGTCCTTGCTTGCTTGTCCGGGCTTATTTTAATATTAATTAATATAATAATTAACTAATGGTAAATTAGTTACTTAAAATTAAACTTATAAAAACTTTTAAGATCTAGGCCCCATCACCCCATTAAACTAACTTTACATAAATAAGTTGCTGACCGCGCGCATCACTGTCGCGCGCCTATATTATGAATAACATTATAAGTTAGTGCAATAAAGACTTTCATATTGTACGGTACTACATTTTTGTATTGACCTATATCGTGTGAGCATTGCTTTCCCGTAAACATACTATTCCCTACATACTGTACATACCTACATTTAACATTCATAGTTCCCCAATATTGGTCATTCGAGCCGGATTTGAACCAGCGGCTTAAGGATGTATTGAATTAGTGAAGCAAAAAGCAGGCAATGACTGATTTGTGACTTTATCACTAATTAGCTGACCCGGCGGACTTCATACCGCTTTGACAGTTTCTATGACAACAAAACAAACAAATTGTATTTGTAGTTATTTATCATTAAGCAATTTTTTTTTCTAGTAATAAATATAGCCTATGTAGCGCTAATGTAGTATTCTAATGGTGAAAGATTTTTTTAATCGGTCCAGTAGTTTTAAGTTTAATCGTTGCAAACATATAAAAATACAAAGCTTTCTTTTTTATAATATTAGTATGATAACTAAATAACTAATTAAAACACTTTATCGATAAAACGTGTCGTGGCACACCCCTACACACCGTATCCATTTAGTTTGACAAGCATTCGGTTTCATATATCCGTAGCGCCGCTGTGTGAGTGAGTTCACACGCGCATGGCTGCGTTTGCGGATTCAGGGCTGCCAATGACGTCGCTTCTGCTTTTATTAAATAATAATAAAATAATATTTTATCTGAAACTTTTTGAAGTATTAACTCGTTTGTATTGATTGATAGTGGAGTGACACCAGGGTGCCTAGTGCGAGTTTAATTCGCCATTCGCTCACGTTAACGAAAGTGATAATTTGTATGGCAAATTGTTAACTCCTCTCGTATGCCGCCAGGAGGCGCTGCTTCAATGCCATACTAATTTTCGTTTTCGTAAACGTAATCAAATGAATACGGATAGTAAACAAAAGTTACCCTACGCACCCATCAGCGCTATTCTCTAAGCAAAACAGCGTCGAACTCGACGTTGAACTTGCAAACTAATTTCAACCTACTTGTAAATAGTAATAAAGTCTACATTCGTTTGCAAGTTTTGAGCGAGTTCAATGTCGAGGTCGACGCTGTTTTGCTTAGAGAATAGCACTGCAGTGTTCCATAGGAACCAGTTATCGTAGTTTTTTTTAAATTTAATCCTTAAGAATAATACAGACGCGTCCTAACTGTCATTTTAATGAAATTCTGTTATTGATTGGTGACGAAAAGCAAGACAGTGTTTATTTAACAGTGTATACATATTATCATAAAATTATATTCAATTCATAAATAAAAACCTCAACTAACTCGCCTGTCCGAGGCAAGGTGCCCAAAATGCTGGCGGCATTGCCCCTTTGAATGGCCAAGCTAATGCGCTGTGCGAAAAAATTACCTGATCTCGGGTCACCCGTTGCCTCGTACAGGCGAGCAGTTAAGTCTTTTAAAAACATATTTGCATTAGGTCCCCATGGGCCCATCGTCTCCACAGCAAAGGGGAGGAAAAGTAAGTCTCACCAAAATCCCGGTATTTCCGTACTTTATTAAATTACACAGAGGACAAGTACTGATATACACCTATAATGGTACGCACAACATTTGCCATTAACTTCTTCTAACAAGATTTTCAAATTAAGTTAAGTTTAAAGCTATAATTTAAAGAATAATGAATAACCAAAATTTTAAGTTAAAATTAATTAAAAACTTAAATCAAAAAATATAAGTGTTGTGTTGAACAGTGGTTCCTGTATCGAACACTGAGGCCACTACTATATATATATGTGTATATAGAAATAGATTTGTTTTTTTTTGTTGGTTCCATTTGTACATAAAGCTCCCGTTCCACCTTAGATTGGCTGGAAGAGATCTTTATTAGAGATAAGTTTAATACCATTGCTCACCATTGTTTTCAGTTTTTGATTTTGTTTGTGAAAAAATTATGGTGCTTTTCGTTCCATAAAAATCACAAAGAGAATGGCATTATTCCATAGATTACTTAATAGTTATATTATAAACCCGGAGTCTCTGACCGGTGTTTTTACACACTATACCACAGAGGTGGCAGTTTCGGCCGAGCTGCACCGGCCTTGTTTACAATATTGATATAATAATAATAAATCATTTATTTCAGGCAACACACAATGTAGCTACAAGATGGTAAAAACACAAAGGGGCCAGTATAATAAATACCTTACAGACTGACTTACATACAATATAAAACAATTTTTGTTAGTAGATATATCATCATCATCAGCCCCTCCCGACCCACTGCTGGGCATAGGCCTCTCTTTGCTTTTGCCATCCGCTTCGATCCTGCGCTACTCTGGACCACGTGCAACCCACGGTCTTGGTTATATCGTCGACCCATCTCGCCGGTGGACGTCCCCTTTTTCAGTAGATATATATAATATAATATATATAATTGATGGTTATCGTTGTGTATCCACTACGATTTTAATCGATTTCAATGATGGCCGCCATTGCCCAGCAGCGGGACAGTATACAGGCTATTTAATTACTAACTAACTTACATTCAAATAAAGTATTTCAAGATTAAGAACTAACTTTATTTAAACTTTGACAGAGCTAGGACATCATCATCATCATCAGTTCATTATGTCCCCACTGCTGGGGCACGAGCCTTCCCTATGGATGGATGGGAGAACGGTCCAGAAACCACCACGCGGTCGCGGGCCCAGTGCGGATTGGTGGTTGTTAACGACTGCTAATGCAGCCGGTACCAATGGCTTTACGTGCCTTCCGAAGCACGGAGGAGCGAGAGATGATAAATGTTTGGTCACCCATCCGATGACCGGCTTTTGCGAAAGTTGCTTAACCTCAGCACTCGCACCTTCAATCCGAGCATCTCTGTTAAAGATCCTTATTCCCATTAAGACATTTGTCACTTACATGAGAACTTATATAATTCGAATTAATATTTTAGTCGTCACAAACATACGCGGATCTAATCTCCTTTCGGCCATCGACATTTTTAAAAGAAACAATATTAATAAGATTAATTAATTATTCCACAACCCGTTGCCAACCCTAAACAATGTCAGATAAACAACACATCTATGTGTTTAAGTACAGTAAGTAACACGCACACATGCAAACTTGTGTATCAAAGCGAGGCCAATGAATTTTCAATCTTATCTGTAACGGATTAAATAAGAAATTGCATTGCCACCTTTTATAGTACCACCAATGATAATTTTACGCGCCAAATACATATATATTTTTTTAATTTCAACTATGTGTAAAGGCATAATCTATAGGTACGTCGGTCGTACACATATGTACCTACATAATATGTATACTTTTAACAATGTGATGTTTTTGTGAGATTCATGTGACTTTTATTGATATTTTTTGATTTGTACAAGTAGTCAGTCACTCACGACTAGCGACATCCTTCGAATTTGTTTTCGAAATAGAAATTCTATATTGTATAACTGTGTACAATATAGTTCTTAAATATTAAATAGTATCAACAGTTTATCGATTTCGGACGTACAATTTTTTGTGAGTAGATAGGTACCTATTTATCAGCATAGTTTAGTTAAGCGGGCTGGTTAGAACCACTATAGCTTAATTGGGAGAGCACCTGACCCGGTATGTCAGAAGGGTGCAGGTTCAAATCCTGCTCGTGGATTTTTTTTCAACATTTGTGTTTTTTAGCATAGTATTCATTTAAGTTATGTGTGTGCTTGTTTTGTGTAACCACCTACTTTAAGACTCATTAAAAATCTTAAAACATTATACGTTAGTATTAGAAATATAAGGAATAATAAGCATGTAATATTTGCAGTGCCCTTGGAGGGTTCTTGTGTGAACTGGGTGTCTAGCTAGTGTGAGTTTTGTATATCATCCGTATTCATTCGAATATGTTTACGAAAACGAAAATTAGTATGGCATTGAAGCAGCGCCATCTGGCGACATTCAAGAAGAGTTAACATTTTGCCATACAAATTTTCGTTTTCGTTTCTTATCGTGATCAAACGAATGAAACTCTTCTCCCTGATGTTAGTTGTAAGATCTATTGTACCCTACCTACACCAACAATAGCAAATGACAACTTGAATTTGAATTTGAATATACTTAGAATTCTTTATAGTCGTTTCATCACTTTTAGAGATATCCGGTCGGATATAATATTCGGTAGGTACTTAATAATATTAAAATATTATTTAAATATCTAAAAGTTGTAATATTCAATACATAGGTACTTATAAAAGAATAATAATTAACATATAAGTATACGTTATTATATTATATAGATTCATATTAAGTTGCTCATTAAACAATTTGCTTTAAAACGAAATGCATTGTCAATAGATAATTTTATTATTTCGAATTTTTGCATTCACAACGCTACCCTAACCAGCAAAAGTAAGTTGTATAGAAGACAATAGTTACAAGATAAAATTATAGTAGAAAAAAACAATCAGCCTCAGGAAGAATAGATAATACTCCTTCTCTATACGAAGTACCTTTACATTTTGTGTTTTTATTTGTGATGGAAATTGTCCTTTTATGATAGGACATTTTCCAATATTTATGACGCTGTAAGGGAGAAAAGAGCTGGACACTTGCTGAGTTTCTTGCCGGTTCTTCTCAGTACAAGATCTCCCGCCCAGAGTAGATAGACTAACGAACCGATGGCATAAATTGACGTTCATAAGAGCTATTTGTAGCCTAAACTGAATAAATGATATTGAATTTTGAATTTTGAAGAATGAGTATTTGATTTAAGGAAGTATAATCACGAAATTAAATTTAAAAAAGCGTTATAGATGTGTGTATGATGCGTGTGTGTGGAAACATTGTGTTTCTACACACACGCACACACATAAATACAGACTGTTATAAAAAATATTATTGCTAGTGACGTGGACTTTGAGTCATAGCATAGATAGGCAATCATTATATGGCATGTTTGTGTAAACATACGTACAGTCAACGACAAAAATATGAATACGCAGAAAGAGCAATACTTATTACTTACATATTTTCGTCTTAAGTTAATTTAACTACATTTTATAAAGTTTAAATCTTCTTCTATGCTATTAATGAAGAGGTAACGTTAATGACTTTGTTTGTTTGTATGTATCTTTTGAACTACTGGTCCAATTCTCAAAATTCTTTCACTGTTATAAAGCTACATTCCTTGCGAGTAACATAGGCTTTATTTTATTTTAATATGTTATCATACTAATATTATAAATAAATGCGAAAGTTTGTGTGTATGTATGTTCGCATATTTGTTGCTTCTTCACGCCGCAACGGATGGATGGATTTGGATGAAATTCGGCATACAGACAGTTTATAACCTGGATCAACACATAGGATAGTTTTTATCCCGATATTCCCACGGAAATCACACTTTATATATACTAAAAACGACAATTTCATTTTCCAATACAAAATTATTTGATTGTTTGGTTGTCATGGAAACCAAATAGAATTTAATCCTTCTACTACTCTTTGATTTAATCTCTTGATGGAAACTGTCAAAGCGGTACGAAGTCCGCCGGCTCCACTGTATACAAGGTGTAACAGAAATGTGTGGTCAAAATAAAAAGATCCAAAGTGTATCCGATCTAGATGTTTTTTTTTTCTTTTAGTTGATGGCTTCGTGCGATTAGCACATTTAGCCAGCCAGTGTCAAAGTAATTTTTCGTATGTACAAGTAATACAATATTTCCTTAAATGATGATAAATGATATTAGAAATGGGAAGTGAGAAATGATATACCCCCCAACCCCTCGAGTATCTCAGTAAAGATGTGTGGCTTTACTAAGTCCTCACGCGAGCTTCTTGAGAGAATTTGTAAAGTGACGTTGCACTGTTTTGTTTCATTTGCCAACACTTATGCACACTCACGAACACTTAACGGTTAATAATCCACCATTATTTCACAATAACATTCGACATAACACAAATTTTGGAAAATAAGACAAAACCGCAGACATGACGCTTCACTTTCCCGCCAAGAAGTCGATCTAGATGTTGTACCTATGTGTTGTTACTGAGACATAATTATTAACTTTAATTTGTCAAGCAATTTTAAATTAAGTGAATAATATTAATAGTATAAATAATAGTATAAATATAATATAAATATAGTATAAATATAGTAGAAATAATATTAGTGAAGTCATGCACGTCAGACGCGCATAAGCAAGCAGCAGTGATCATAAATGTAAGAACACAGAGGTTACTAAACCACTAGGGCTGTAACTTGTTTAATTTTGATGTGACGTTACGATAGAATTATTAAATAAAAAATTGCATAACAAGTTAAAGTTACAAAAACACAAATGTTGAAAAATTTTCCACGAGCAGGATTTGAACCCGCACCCTTCTGGCATACCGGGTCAGGTGCTCTTCCAATTGAGCTATCGTGGTTCTAACCAGCCCTTCGAAATTATTCAACACTATTTACTTTTTACTTTGAAAGCCAAAAGCGCCCTTTTAACATTTTTTCAACTTTTTCAACATTTACATTTTCAAATTTTTTCAACATTTGTGTTTTTGTAATTTGTTCGCAACGAAATTTGCGTTAAAAATTATATATACATTTTAAGTTAAAGTTAATAATTATGCCTTATAACTGCATAGAAGATCTAGATCGGATACACTTCAGATCTTTTAATGTTGATCACACCTTTCAGTTACACGTTGTATAGTTAACTTTTATTTTATTTTATTATTGCCCAATAACATGATTACGCCTTAAAATTAGTAAAGTAGGTATTTAAAACCATTGAGGTTTGTGTTAATGCCGTTTTATATACATGGATAATACAATAATTGACATACATTACATTGTAAAATATATATAACCTTATTTTTAGTTTATACGAAAACCGAAACACGGGTCAAATATTTTCATTTAGAGAATCCGTACAAAAAAAATTAAAATAATATCTTGAAAACTCACGAAGTTACAAGCTTTTTGTGCTGCCCCGTTGTGTTTTTAGTAGGGAATAATTTATTTGAGATCTTGTAAATATTATTTAGTCAAAATGTAACATGGTATAAAAAATATTGAAATCGATTCTATTATGATTCTGAACAAACAGTTTTCAGGTATCGTATGAACTAAAAATAACATTGTACAGATATAAAATCACAATATAAGTACCTACCTAGTTATATACACTTTTACACTTTCGCGTTTCATTAGAAATGAATAAACACCTAAATTAAAACAAAACTATTTTCACGGCCCTTTTTTAGAGACTATAATTTACTTACTCTACCCTGTCTCTACATTTTCGATATTTGCTTATTGTCAGGTTACAACAAGAAATCCTCGCTCTATGTATAGAAACCAGCTACATAAGCCTTCTGCTAATCTTACACTTGTTTCTAATAATACTTTTATGATGTGTATCAAAATTTACAATAAATTACCACAGCTCTTTAAAACTCACAAGTTGCCAAAATTTAGGTCTTCAGTTAAAGATTGGCTAAAAGAAAAATGTTGTTATAGTATCCAAGAATACCTAGATTATAAGTAGATGTTAAATAGATTTTAAATATATATCTTTTGTTATTTGTTATAAAGTCAAGAGTCAAGACTATATTAACTGAAATAACCTGATATTTGTGTATACGCTTGAAAAAGTAGGATTAAGAGATACTTTTTGTTAGCAATAAGACCTGCATACTGTTACCTTTTTTCTTTACACAATAAAGTACTTACTTACTTACTTACTTACTTACATTTATTACATAATTTCAGTTTACATATACTTGGATGCAAAAATATTTGAATATAACATTAAAAAAAAAAACAAAATTCAAAATCAAAATAGTCCGAATATCTTTAAAAGTAAATAATAAATATATATTTATATGGAAGCTAGTCCGAATATTTATAGGTAAATAATAAATATATAGATTTGAAACCACCCAAACATCAGTAGTACGAATAAATTTAATCTTAAAAAAACTTACTAGAATAACAAATCAGTATGAAAATTACACGCCCGATATTCCTGTTTGATAATATATATTATTCATAAGGATGCGTATAAAAAACAGCATAAGACAGGCAAACTAGTTTGCTTTTTGTAAGCTCTATCTAGCTAGCTGTTACCCGCGGTTTGGCTTGCAAGGACTACACTATCCCACAGGGACCTGTTACTGGGATAAAAAGCATCCTATGTCCTAGTCCGGGTCGTGCTCTGTCTATATGCAAAGTTTCATTCAAATCCGTTTAGTCGTTCTCAAGTTATGCGCTTACTAACAAACAGCATTTATTTAATAGATTTAGCGGTCCGCTTGAGTACCTAAACCTAAACACCAGTATCCTATGATGCTTAAAAAAACCCTAGAATCGTATTGCAGCACCACATACCGGGTCCAATTGTGAATTTAAACCATTCAGTGACACACATACAAAAAGTTTCATCAAAATCGGTCCAGCCGTTTAAAAGGAGTTCAGTGACATGTGTTTGCTGTGTCCTTGCAGGGCGTCTCACTAGCACATTAAATAATACTGTAACATCTTTGTAAACTTGTGATCGTTATAAATAAATTGAATTGACATATA
Organism: Eudonia lacustrata; assembly: GCA_947562085.1. Classification (NCBI taxonomy): domain Eukaryota; kingdom Metazoa; phylum Arthropoda; class Insecta; order Lepidoptera; family Crambidae; genus Eudonia; species Eudonia lacustrata. The sequence continues at coordinate 11,788,006 of OX387335.1, read as the reverse complement.
CAGGTACGACAGACATTACATAACATTTTGCTAAATGATAAGTAGATATTATCTATATATCTGTAATATATAAAATTCTCGTGTCACAGTGTTAGTGGCAATACTCTACCGAAACGGCTTGACCGATTTTGATGAAATTTTATATGTATACTCTGTAGGTCTGAGAATCGGTCGTAATCTATATTCATACCCATAAGTGATAAGGGTGTTTCACCCCAAACATTTTTTATTACAATTTAATTTTCCAATAAGTATAAAATGTTCCACGATTTGTTTTGTTGTCATAGAAACTGTCAGAGTGGTACGAAGTCCGCCGGGTCAGTTAGTAAAAATATATAAAGTAATATAAAGTGGTGTAGAAACAATTACTAACCTACTACCAACCAAACCCAGTAAAATAATATATACTACTGGGAATCGAACTTGGTACCTCTGTGTCTGACACCATTAGTCCAACAACGAGGCCACAGAGGAGTTCAAAGATATGTATTTATGTATAGAAACGCTTCTTCGTGTCCTTAAACTAATTTCAATATCAAATTTTAAACACTGATGTGTCTCTCATGAATCGGAAATGTAAGTTTTACGTTCTAACATTATTCTTAACTGAATTTAACTAAAAAAACGATGCTCTAAACATTATGCTATAAGGACTTCCACCTCCTACCAAGATGTGGAAAAAAATAACGCTGCTGGATAGAAACTGAGCGTAAGTCGCGAAATAATATAATCGAAGGATAGTTTTTATTTCTATTTTTTTTTAAATATATCAAATCAAATCATTTATTTATTCACAAGAAACATGGTGAATACATAGATGTTAAAATTATAAAAAGTTCATTCATGATTCGCTAATTTAGCATGCAAATGTCAATTAATTATAATTAGGTACCTACTACAATGTCAATTTATTAATTATCTAAATGTCTGTTTATAAATTACAATAATATTAATACCTCAAAATAAAAATTTAATACATGTCAAGAAGATTCAGCATATATTTATATATTTTGATATATATTGAGTTTTATGTAGAAGTCAAATAGCTGATGATATATTTAAAGTAAACACGCGAAAGCCTTTAGGCCCAGTTTTACAATACTCTGTTAGTTATTCTCTAAATGAGGCATTACCTAATCAATCATTAAAATTAACAGGGATGCTAACGGCACTGTTAAATTTTTATGTCCCATGGGAATAATTTAACAGACCATTACGAAATCAACCATTAGGTGAATAACTCTCAAATCATTCACTCACATTCTAAACCAACCAAAACAAAATGTCATTGTATGTAATGTCATTGCTTCGAAAACGAGCACTATTTTCTCTAGTCGTATAACAGTTTTGTATTTCAAAAATTTATTATATATTTATTTATATTTTTTTTTTTTTACAGTTTTGTTATATGTAAGGCGACTGATTTAAATACCATGTATTTCGTAAAATTCATTAGAAATCGGGTTGCATTTCATTTTGCTGGTTGAATGAATGTCAAATCTTTTGTTGTTGAGTTTGAGGTTATCTTGTGTTTCGCATTGTTGTTTTGATTTTTTGATTCCAGCACATCCAAAACAGATTCTTTCGATAGTCGAAATCTTGTGCGAAAATCAACATCGTCATATTCTTCGAAATAACGACGCCGTTCTTTGAAAGTTTTAGGACATCGTACTATGTGTGTCGTGTACGCGATGCGGATCGGAGCAGGCAAACGCATCATATTCAAATAAATAATATTACGCGTAGCGCGAACAAGCCAGAACCGTTGCGGTACCGCACCGACAGGGCCCAACCTCCTGCTGCGTGCTGCGACACCGACCAAGGCCATGTACCTGTCCCGCCTGCATCACACCACCACATCGCAGGAGGTAGCAGAGTTCATACGAATGAAGTCTAACTTTAATTCGAGTATTGGACCGCTGGAGTCGCGCCATAATAAAAGCTTCAAAGCGTTTGTGGTGTGAGTCCCGACATCAAAGCTGGACATCTTCATGAAGGAGGACTTCTGGCCGAAGGGTGTAGTCTACAGGCGCTTCCATGGAAAGTTGCCTGTTGCTACCAAGTTGGTACAGTAACATAGTTATTAAGGTTTTTTTTTAAATATACTAACAAAAATTGTTTTTATTTTGTATGTAAGTATGTTAGTCTGTAAGGTATTTATTAAATGGGCCGCTCTGTATTTTTACCATCTGTTACATTGTTTGTTGTCTGAAATAAAGATTTATTATTGTTATTCTCTGTATTTATCTTTTTTCTTAGCCTAGGTTTGTTATAATATTAATATAAAAGTAAAATACAAAAGCACATACAGAACATAAAAATATCATAAAAAACCTAGCCTAGGGTGCCGCCGGCAACGGGGCAGGTCTCAAACTACCGGTGGTGGTCAGGGCTGCAGAGTGAGGAACCTTCTGACAATACGGGCCGTATCAAGGAGTACTGCCTTTTGCCTCTGACCCTTGACCCAACTTATTATTATTATTATTATGTAGTCCAAATTGTCCATTTCCAAAAGATCCTCTCGTTTTCGTAAATAAAATTGTACGTCATGGCCATCTTGTGCCAGTGTGACAGTAAACTTACAGCCTGTTACCTATTTAACGGACCTAAGTAGCAGCAATTAAGTTTAACATCGAATTACGGATATTTGACATTCGTTAAAACATGATGGGACACTCAATAACCTTAACAGTCTGTTAAATGATTTAACAGGGGTGTTGACTAACTAACATTGTATGATGAAACTGGATCTTAAGGTGACATAAAGTCGACTAACATAGGCATAATATTAAAAAAAAATAACTACTAACTTTTTCTACTATGAATGTTAAACAAACTCCTTCACGGTCGATAAACAGATACGTTTCTTATTTTGTCAGGTGTTCTACTTACTTATCTATGCATTTAACAATTAACGTAAATGAATATTGTAGACATTTCAACAAGTATTTGAATCTTAATAAGGTTTGACAATAGCTAACCGAAACTTTAACCATTGCTATAGTTTTTTTTTGTATTAATTTATTGTTTCAAACCAAAAACCAAAGATAAGCAAAATATGTCTAAGTATTTAAGAGCGTTTACGCCGCACACTAGCGCCGCCAATGAAAAAAAAACATATATCTTGTAATTAGAGATAGAAAATCAAATTATGCTCAACAAACTATTTGAATGAAGTAATTTAGCATTTTTACGTCACCTAATGAACACCTGACATGTTATGGTTTAGTTAAATACGGCGTTATAGTTAAAAGTGGCCGTAACGTCTTATTTAACATTGTTGTTCATAATTTGATTTTCTATCTCTAATTACTAGATATGTTTTTTTTTATATTGGCGGCGCTAGTGTGCGGCGTAAACGCTCTTAAAGTCACGAGCGGTAACATTTTTACGGCAACATACACTTTTGACTAATTTTAACTTTATTCCGTTGTATTAAGAGTAACATTTTTTACAACATGTTAATGCACGTTACTGCCTCAGGCCATATCCTACTCCCTAACTGTAGGTCGGTAGCCAAATGCTTAGTCAGTATTCATAAAAAAATATCAGTATAAAAGTACTATCATCTAAGTGGTAGAATACTATATTTATTTATTGCGCTATCGTACACAAACATGACAATTTATTCACGCAAGCGCCCTGCGCCGCCTAAACGAAACAGCAGGCATACATTTTCGCCGCGCCGTAGAAAGAGAGGGGATACTTCCTCTCCTACGCCGCGCCGGCGGCTGTCTACTCTCCATCCGTCTTACGAATTTTTGATCAGGTCACGTGTCCTGACGCGAATTTAACATTTATTACCCATTACAAAAAAAGTGTACAACGCCGATAAAGAAGTTTTCATTTCAAAAAAAAAACCTTGAAAATTCTTAAAAACACCAAAAAGCGGAAATAATCCAGATTTGCACTTATACCCATCTTACAACACTTCCCGTATAGTCGAGTCGACCCTAATTCGTTAGGTGCGCGTGTGTGCGTGTGTGCACAAACATCTCAATGTGTGTGTGTTGATAATCGTTAAGGGCTGCCACAGAGATAGATCTATTTTTAAACTATGAGTTTATTTATTACGTAATTTTTTAAAGTAACATTGTTTACTTATTAAGTATGATTGTAACGGAGGGAGGCGTAAGGCAATAAGGTGGACTGTATAAATAAAGGAAAGAGAAAGCAAAATAAAACCTATCTATAAAAAAACCACTTTCCGCGACAGCACAGTGAGCCCCATTGTCTATAGTTTTTTATTAAATGTGTTCTTAATGTTGTCTCTGTGACTTACAAATAAACAAAGAATAAGGTCTGAATAGTTATTCCGTGTTTTGTCACTTTTACTCTAATTTGAAATGACGTTTAATGACAAGAACAAAACACGGAATAGCTATTCAGACCTTATTCTTTGTTTATTTGTAAGACACAGAGACAACACAAAACCTGTAAATAGGTACCTACCAATCACCGTTGCGGAGTAAATACTAATTTGTAAATATATATTTTAATATAGTATATATTTTATTTAAAAAAAGTAATACTCAGAGGTATTACTTTTTTTAGACAAACGGCCTTAGTATGGCCTGGATGACAGCTAGTCTAGCTGCATTCAATTGTTGTTGACGTAAAAAAAATGTTGTCGACCCCTATTTCTAACGATATAACTATCCTACGAGCTAAAAAAGTCGTGCTTTTTTAATATTCTAAACAGTTATTATCATACTTAAGAGCAATCAATTTCGGTATCTTATAATTTATATAAATCGGTATACTTAATAATAATAAGTAATAATAATAATCAGGTATGTGCGCAGCCCTAGCCAGTTTAGTTTGCATTCCGCCCGCCGACGCCCAGCGCCACAATCAAGTACAATACCAGCCATGGATGTTTACCATGGATACGACTGTACTTTAATATTGATTCTTATTTATTAACTTACCTTATCTAAGAATAGAAGAATATAATAGAATAGTTAATTTTATTTTTTAATTATATCATATTATGTACTTTTATATAATTTAATTTAATTGATATTTCTGTTTGAACCTATTGTGTACCCTGTAAAAGGTGGAAATGTAGTGAGACATTATATGAAAAATTAATATCTATTTTATAAATTTTGTAATACTAACCTACATTTCACAATAAAGTATACTATTACTATTACTATTACTATTACTATTACTATTACTATTACTATTACTATTACTATTACTATTACTATTACTATTACTATTACTATTACTATTACTATTACTATTACTATTACTATTACTATTACTATTACTATTACTATTACTATTACTATTACTATTACTATTACTATTACTATTACTATTACTATTACTATTACTATTACTATTACTATTACTATTACTATTACTATTACTATTACTAATAGAATAGCTCTTTATTGCTGTAAATATGGTAGGAACAAGTTCTTACATACATTTAGCGCTTACGTCAGCCTTCCCCGTAGCATAGCGGTCAGTGCAGCCGCCCGGATTGCGGAAGACCTAGGTTCGATTCCTGGCTGGGTCGGATGGGCGTTTAATTTTTTCACTGTATTTTAAAAAAAATATAAATATTTAGTTTAGCTTCAGTGCAGCAATTAACACTTGAACATAAAAAGTAAAATATTTATACTTACTTTAAAAAACCATATAGGTTCTACTACTGTTTAGGTCTGTCATTAGTTTTTATGTATAGCTCTTATTTTTCTGAGGTATAACTGCATTGTTACCCCTTTTTTGTTACTTTTGATTCACCAAAGAGAATAAAGTAAAAATAAATTAAAAATAAGTCTTATCCACACAAATTCACCTATCGCACACAGCAATACAGCGCTAGTACGTAATATATGCGAGTCGACGCGCGACGCACACACAAACACTTTTTAATTTTAAAATCGTACTTGTTAAGTAGCAATTTGAACGAATTCGCATAGATTATTGGAATTTATCAATTTGTTTGTCCTAATTAACCTTTGAACATCCCACCGATGGGGCAGCCTTCCCACATCCCACAAAAAAATGAAGATGAATAAAAATATTTTATTTTCAAGATAAAAGTCAGACACCTAAACCTTTTTAAGCCTTTTACCTTTGTAATCAGGTCACCAATGCAAAGCCTTGACATTGCGGAAGTAGCTTATCTGAATGGCCAAACGAGTTTTCTTTATTAGGTAGGTAGTTATTTATGTATTTAGCATTTTATATTATTTATCATTTGAATGATAGGTTAGTTATAGGTTTTATTTTGTCTATAATTATCTTAATTTTGTTTTTCTGTTGTTTCATTACTGTGTATTATTCACTAAAATAAGTATCTAAGTATAAAATGGCAAGCTTCCACTAAATTTGTAATGTATCTAGATAAATTTATGGAATTGGATATGTGATCATGTTAATTAGATAATTAAATAAATAAATATATATATTACAATCTAACTCTACAAGTAGCGACACCTATTGGCAAACTGGTGAAACTAACTAGTCCTTCCCTAGGGGGCGATACTGGCGAAACATACCACAGCACAGAAGCCATCATCGTTGGCCGAGCACTTAGATGTAAGCGCCAAACAATAAAATTCTATTGTGTCTGGTATTAAGAGCGTTTACGCCGCACACTAGCGCCGCCAATGTAAAAAAAACATATCTAGTAATTAGAGATAGAAAATCAAATTATGCTCAACAAACTATCTGAATGAAGTAATTTAGCATTTTTATGGCTATATAGTTAAAAGTGGCCGTAACGTCTTATTTAACTAAACCATAACATGTGAGGTGTTCATTAGGTGACGTAAAAATGCTAAATTACTTCATTCAAATAGTTTGTTGAGCATAATTTGATTTTCTATCTCTAATTACTAGATAAGTTTTTTTTTCATTAGTGGCGCTAGTGTGCGGCGTAAACGCTCCTAACGGCCAACGATGGGCTACACTTTTTGTTTTATATTTCACAGCTAACGCCATCTATCAAAACTATTAAAAAACTTCAAAAAAGAAGTTTTTATATTCCGTTGGAAGATGTCGCATTTTTGGAAAAGGTTTCAGTTTAGAAAATTAATAAAAACAACGAACAATATTAATTTCCACCTTTTTATAATTGATGTCAAGTATACATGCCTTTAGGTAAATAATTCGTTACATTGATATTAGCGGAATTGTGTTCGGCTGTAGCACATAGTAACTACTTTGTGGCTGTAGACAAGAAGAAGACGAAGTAATCAATCAGTAATAGCTATTTATGTAGGCACCTATTTCCTTAGTAAACAAACAAAATGATAATGTTGAAATCTCAAATATGCAACAAAAGAGTGTTGAAAAGTTTGAAATCTTTTTGAGTGGGTTCCTAGCCCTTCTATGAAAACCCAACTTAATATTTTAAAAATAAAACTAATTTTTTAATTATTCCGATATAACACGACTAAAAAAAGAGTTATGTGGGGAAATTCACGAGAAGCGTTCTAAACACTCACTTCATGTACCTACTTAAAATTAAAATAAACTTTATTTGAAAATAATAAATGTTTTACTGATGATTTTATAACGATTTAATTATTAACTTTCTTTTAAAAACTTTAAATTTATAAATATATAGCAAAAAATTATTTCTTTTTCCTGTGAAGCTTCGTTAAAAAATGGAGATTCTATAGTTTTCACTTTGTGTTTATACATTTTGAACGATTGTTGCTTGACAGGTGACAGCCAAAATTTCAATTCGGTCGGATAATATTCGCGTATTCGGAAGGAAAATCGCTTTTCCTCACATGTTTTGATGAAATTCCTATATTTATGTAATCATAAAAGTATTGGATTGTTATAGTGACCGTTCTATGTTAGTTGTAGGATTTTTAACAAGTGTTGCAAGCAAGGATTTCACCGTGGATCCCAACATCAGCGGTTTGTATTTCTGTTGTGAAAATAATATGCGGCGTATCTTTATATTTTCTAACACTCCTGTTTCAAATAACTTGTTGTTTTATCCTGTCATGATTCGTACAAGGCGGTCATCTATCAAAATCTTGTAAATCTTCCGTGTTCATCCATAAAAACGAGTGTGACCTAATTTTTCTTCTCGCGTTTCGTATTTGTGTCGGCAGACATCTGATCTTAACAGATATTGATCATGTAAAATGCAATGCTGTTATTAGACATATCAAAAATACTACTAAAACCTGTATAAACTATAATTGTTTTGAAAACTTTGTTTTCACATTGTTTGCAAAACAAAATTATACTGTTTTATTATATTCGCGGCTTTCACGTGCCAAATTGTGACGCAGTTGATAGCGCAAAGATTTTAAATTACCTGTAAATGATAAAAAGTCTAATGAGTCTATGATTTAAAAATAGTCTTTACAGTAGTATAAATAGGTCAATATGGGGAATTTTGAAACTAAGAGATAGGATTCTAAGAACACATACACAAGTTGTTGAACTTATTAAAGTTAAAACACATTAAAACCTAGAAGAGTGAAAGACTTTAGAGGTCTTTGTAGGTATGCACGTTACGATTAAATATGAAGCTTGATTCAAGTGAATATGATCTAGCGATTTTTTGAATCGATTCACTTCATTAAGATCTTCATTCGAATGGATTTATAAGTAAGTTGAATGGAATCATTTAGATCATATTCACAGACAATGACAGACAATAGATAATACTTTTATTGCAACACTATAAAACATAATCATGAACAGAAAATATAAATAAATTACAAAGTTACAATTTGGCGGTCTTATCGCTTTTAAGCGATTTCTTCCAGACAACCAGTCGGATGGAGAGAGCTAATAAACTGTAAGATCAGAGGTGAAACTATTAAAACATACTAGAATAATGTGTATTTTATAAATGAAGCAAAATAATAATATTTATAAAATTTACAAAATACAGTAAAAAAATTAAACGCCTACCCGACCCAGCCAGGAATCGAACCTGGGTCTTCCGCAATCCGGGCGGCTGCACTGACCGCTATGCTACCGGGAAGGCTGACGTAGACGCTGAATTTTGTCACTGCTTTTGTAATTTTTAGAGTGCTAATAGCGGCACAGCGCGCCATCTATCCAACGACCATTGCAACCGTTGGCTATGCAGATTCATCTTTGCAGATGAAATACTACAAATTTGATAACACAACACTATAGTAAATTTTTACTTTTTATTTTCAAGTGCTAATTGCTGCACTGAAGCTAAATTAAATATTTATAAAATTTTCAAAATACAGTGAAAAAATTAAACGCCTACCCGACCCAGCCAGGAATCGAACCTGGGTCTTCCGCAATCCGGGCGGCTGCACTGACCGCTATGCTACCGGGAAGGCTGACGTAGACGCTGAATTTTGTCACTGCTTTTGTAATTTTTAGAGTGCTAATAGCGGCACAGCGCGCCATCTATCCAACGACCATTGCAACCGTTGGCTATGCAGATTCATCTTTGCAGATGAAATACTACTTTGATAACACAACGCTATAGTAAATTTTTACTTTTTATTTTCAAGTGCTAATTGCTGCACTGAAGCTAAATTAAATATTTATAAAATTTACAAAATTTTAATTTAAATTTAGCTTCAGTGCAGCAATTAGCACTTGAAAATAAAAAGTAAAAATTTACTATAGCGTTGTGTTATCAAATTTGTAGTATTTCATCTGTATTTGTAGTATTTGTAGTGTTCATATTTATAAAATTTACAAAATTTTAATTTAAATTAAAGGACCGACGGTCTGGTGAAGGTCGCGGGAAGCCGCTGGATGCGAGCACCACAAAAGCGGTCGTTGTGGAGATCGTTGGGGGAGGCCTTTGTCCAGCATTGGACGTCTTTTTGCTGAGATGATGATGATGATGAAACAAGCAAGTTGATAGGCAAAGATAATAAAACATGACCGTAGTTCTAAAAAATCCTCATTGATTTTATTTGCTTTGTTTGTTTGTGGTAAATGGAGGAATATTCAAAATATGTCATTTTACCGTAAAAACAAAAGCTAACACCACAAACTTTTTGAATTTCCCTTTTGAATCGATTTTTATGAGATCGATTCAAGAGCATTCGATTTGATCCAAGAATCAATTCAAACGCCTACAATCCATTACGATCCACAAAAATCAATTCAAAGAGAAAAATCATGCATCCTTAGCTCTTTGTTAAAGGACAAGCTGTAAAATAATAAAACACAAACCAGCTTTTTTTTTTTATATATCCTGCACAACACTGCAATCTGTCGTAGACAGACACAAGCTGCTATGTTGTCAGACTACTTTCTGTATCTGTCATATCATCAGTGTACAAAACACAAACCAGCTTGTGAAAATATTGTCTAAGTGCCTTACAAATAAACAAAGAATAAGGTCCGAATAGTTATTCTGTGATTTTGTTCCTGTCATGTAAACGTCATTTCGAATTAAAGTAATAGATACAAAAGACGGAATAACTATTGGAAGCTTATTCTTCGTTTATTTGAAAGACTCAATGTATACCTATAAAAAAAAATGTTAATTGCGATTACTGGTTATAATGGTGATGTTTTCCGGTTGTCAGTGGAGATATGCGCAGGCGACACATGGCGCGCAAGCGGCGTGGCCCGTTCGCCGTCCCACGACTCCGTCACGACAGACCTGTCCCTCTTCAGTGTGTCTTCAGCGGCTTCGGACGCCAGGGTGCTGCGGCTGCTGGCGTGCAAGGTACTACCTTACAAACAGATTCATTACTAGGTGAACATGTCTCGGAAAGGTTCTCGGTTGGCGACCACGCACCGGACGACGTTCCGCGGGCAGACCCTCTCTGCAAGGTGGACCAACGATCTGGTCAAGGTCGCAAGAAGCCGCTGGATGCGGGCAGCGCATAATGGATGTTGTGAGGGTGTTATCTCCTAACCGAGCGTGGTGTAGTCCTTCTGTGTTAGATAAGCGTGATATCTACTCCTGTGGACCTAGTGGCTTACCTCCTGAGCTGATGATGCTGGTGGTGCCCGCTGGCCACGTCCCCCGCGCTGAAAGCGCCGCAGCCACAACTGCGCGCACAAGGCCGCGCACCCTGCGAGCAACTCGTAGCAATGGTCTGTGGTCTGCAGCGGCAGCGTTGACTACGGCCGTCTGGATGGGACGTAATCATCATCATCATCAGCCCCGCTCGACCCTCAAAATGCCACTACACATTCGCTTGCACACTCCCTTAGGCCCAAGACTCTGTGTCGGGCACTGGGCTTAACGTGTCGACCGCTGGTGTTGTTTCCCTAGTTTCCATAAGTATATGTGGCAACGATCAAGCCGGGTATGAAACACTCCAAATCCTTTCTAGGCGAAAATGCCTTAGGACGGAGTAAGTTCATATGCAGAGGCAGCAGAAGGCAGGCCCGATTAACCATCGGCGCCTTGACAGAGCACTATGCCACAAAGCAAATGCTTCACAGAATGCACATCTCAACAAATAGTTTATGTACGGCATGTGGAGAGGAAACGGAGTCAATGCAGCACCTACTGTGTGACTGCGACTCTCTGGCTAGGAAATAATGGGACTCCTGGGGTCGGCCTATCCGAAACCGGAGGACTTCAGGCTCTTTGCTCTTAAGGACGTTGCCAAACTTATGGCATCTATCTTTACAGAGGAAGAATAGTGAAAGGATGGGGTTGCACAAAAGATCCCGATGAGTCGAAGTGTTACTGATAGAGGGAAACCTCGGCAGGCCCCACTAAGATAAGATAAGATAACCATCAATTTGATGAAGACTTTGTGAACCAGATTTTAGACTATTTTAGAATGCCCCAATTTATTTATGACTTATAATAACATTTGTACTAAAATGTTTTTCCTTTGCAGGCCGGGCAAGGTCCAGACCCGAACCTTAGAGTGGCCAGTCCGAATCCAGATAGCAAGTGTTTAAAGTAAGTATATAATATAATACACTTTACACTAACAAAATTAAAAAAAGAATAGATTTTTTTTTTAAACATTGCTATTGTCAAATTTCGACTTCAGAAACACATAGCCAAATAATGTCGTTATAAAATACTTTTTTAAACAATTTCTTGTTTAGTTGTCATACTTGTTATATTTGGCTTTCTCAGACCAAAGACAAACATCTATGTTCATCACATAAATGTTTGTCCTGTGTGACTCAAACCCACGACCTCTGGCATAGTAGTCCAGTTTTCAAACCTCTAGACCACGGAGGTCAGAAACCGCGAATTAGACTAACCGCATATTGAACAAACCGCGAATTAGGTGGATTGGACCAAACGCGTCTAAAGCAATAGAAAGGAGCGGAACAACCCAAGGGTGCCTTTAAAGACTCGGGTTGACCGGATCGTGGAGGTGTTGAGAAGCGCCCACGTACATGACTGTACCTGGTATAGAGCGCGCATTTACTCTTGTTCTACGAGTACGGTGTCTTGGGCCTACGCTATTGTGCATGTTGTATAATATAAAAGACTAGCTTTTGCCCGCGACTCCGTCCGCGACGAAGTCGTTTATTGCTGCTCCCTCAAGAACTGACCTATTTTCCGAGATATAAGGAAAATATCCTTCCCCGGGAGGGCTTGTTTGTCCGCCTGGCTAGCTACCACCATTTTATATAAATATGTCGCCATAACATCAATGTTTGTAGCATTGTTGTGTTCCGGCAGCTAGAGATAAGATAGCCAGTGCCTTATTAGTTGAGGATCCCGGGTGAAGTGTGCTTTCATCATTGGCCTTATCATCACTTAACATCAGCTGAGATCAAGGCACTGCGCTTACCCGTTAATATATATAAAAAAAAGCTATTTCCATATCAAATTTCAAGCGTTTGAGTTTAGGTTATATTACTATAAAGGCAAATTGCTTTTTAGCCACTGTAGTACAACTTAGGTAACCTAAATTTAAAGTATATTGCCATTCAGGCATTTTGCGTTTTAGACATTACACAGTTTAGGCAACCAGAGATTTAATAATTTTGCTATTCAGACATTTTGCGTTTTAGATTGTCATTCTTTCTTTCTTAGACAATTTTTGACCTTTATTAGTGCTGTATGACATTGTAAATTTTTTTAACTGGTAACTGATGTAAATATGCAATCTTAGATATTATTATATTTTCTCTTTTGTTTTTTTTTAACATGTGTGATTGTCCTTTATATTTTGTGTTTTTATTTGTGATGGAAAGTGTCCTGCTATGATAGGGCATTTTCCAATATTTTTGACGCTGTAAGGGAGAAATGAGCTGGACACTTGCTGAGTTTCTTGCCGGTTCTTCTCAGTACAAGATCTCCCGCCCAGAGTAGACTTACGAACCGATGGCATAATGACGTTCATAAGAGCTATTTGTAGCCTAAACTGAATAAATGATTTTAAATTTGAATTTGAATTTGAGATGTGTTTGAATCAAAGGCGTTTTATATGAAATAAACTTTAGTTTATTATAAAAAATTGAGAAAAACTCACGAGAGCACATTTGCCGTTATCAAGTTTTACAAGAAGAAGGCACCACAGATAAAAAATACATTTTACCTCAAAAATAGTGTTGCCACTTTTTAATCTAAAATACCACTAATCCTTATTGTTCTAATTGATTTGAACATAATTGGGGCCAGGCAAATAATATACTTATGCTAAAGGCAAAGAACAGAACTTATTGATAGATCTACGATAAATCTTATTTTTAAATTTTATATCAGTAACTCTACATTGCCACCGCTTCCTGGGTAAGTTTTAACAATACGTGCCAATAGGCCATTCTAAGAGTGTAGTGTTTATAAATGTTTATATAATTTTTTAACGCAAATTTTGTTGCGAACATATTACAAAAACAAAATATTAAAAAAGTGTTGAATAATTTCGGCGGGCTGGTTAAAACCACGATAGCTCAATTGGGAGAGCACCTGACCCGGTATGTCAGAAGGGTGCGGGTTCAAATCCTGCTCGTGGAAATTATTTCAACATTTGTGTTTTTAGTGTAGTGTTTATTTAAATCTTAGGCAAAATGATTTAAATACATTTTGCTTATTAGGCATTAATCTTCTTAGACATTTGTTTTATGCATTATGCTATTAGGCGTTTAGCTTTCCAGAAGACCTGCTCATTCATGAGGGGTTTAGTTTATCATGTGACTGCACAGTGGCATTATGAGAGTCGAGCAGGTGTGATGACGATGATTATGCCCCATCCAGACGGCCGTCGTCGACGCTGCCGCTGCAGACCACAGACCACTGTTGCGAGTTGCTCGCAGGGTGCGCGGCGTTGTGCGCGCAGTTGGGGCTGCGGCGTTCCTTCAGCGCGGGGGACGTGGCCAGCGGCCACCACCAGCATCATCAGCTCAGGAGGTAAGCCACTAGGTCCACAGAAGAAGATACCACCCACACAGCATCCATTATCACTATCATCATCAGCTCAGGAGGTAAACCCCCACGCCACTATTTACCTAGAAAGTACTCCAACATAACACAGTTGGGATTTGTGCTCCCGCGGGGGACGTGGCCAGCGGCCACCACCAGCATCATCAGCTCAGGAGGTAAGCCACTGGGTCCACAGTAGGAGATACCACCCACAACAGCACCCATTATCACTATCATCATCAGCACAGGAGGTAAACCCCAACGCCACTATTTACCTAGGAAGTACTCCAACATAAGACAGTTGGGGTTTGTGCTCCTTCAGCGCGGGGGACGTGGCCAGCGGGCACCATCAGCATCATCAGCTTAGGAGGTAAGCCACTAAGTCCACAGGAGGAGTTACCACCCACAACAGCACCCATTATCACTATCATCATCAGCACAGGAGGTAAACCCCCACGCCACTATTTGCCTAGGAAGTACTCCAACATAACACAGTTGAGGTTTGTGCTCCTTCAGGGGGACGTGGCCAGCGGGCACCACCAGCATCATCAGCTCAGAAGGTAAGCCCGTAGGTCTACAGGAGGAGATACCACGCTTATCTAACACTTAAGGGCTACACCAAGCTCGGTTAGGAGGTACCCCCCCTTACCACTCATTATCACCCACATCATCAGCTCAGCAGGTAAGCCACTAGGTCACCAGGATGAGATGCAACGCTTATTAAACACACAGAAACCTAATAAAGTAACACACCGCGCCCAATTAGGAGATACCACCCTTATCGCACCTATTTATCACTTGCATCATCAGCTCAGGAGATAAGCTACCACGCAACCTGGGAAGTACTCCACCATCATGCAGTTGAGGTTTGTGCTCCTTCAGCGTGAGTAACGTGGGTACTTATATTATTTTTTAATGTATTTTTGTTTTTTATGTAACTACTTGACGTTCATAAGTGCAATTTATATGCATAAATTGAATATAGGATTTTCATTTATTAGCATTTTCATTTATTAGCATTTAGCTCATGAGGAACCCACCATGCCCATCAAACTCATCCTTAGGATAAAATTAAAGTTCTTAGTAACTCGGCAAAGCGCGTGGCCCGATACCCTAAGGTCCCATGTTCAATTCCCAGGTCGGGCAGTATTTCGGATTTATACGATGCATAGCCCGGGTTTGTGATCACCAACCCGCATTTGGCAAGCGTGGTGATTGCGCCATTACCCATCAATTGTAGCGATGACTTGATTTCACTGATGGAGACATTTGCCCAACAGTGGGACAGTTTACGGTTATGTTCGGGATTGGCTAGTCGGTATAGTCTGGAATGTTCTAGCCACTAAACTCTAATTTCCGCTTTCATCCACCCTTTGATCGCCAATCATCTTCGCGCTACATCACGTGGCAATCGAACCGACGCTGCCATTGGTAGCACGACATTGTTCCCAACCCCTCTCTCCTCGATCGAGGTAATATTTAAATTAATTTATGAATACGCTTTACGATTTTCAACAGACACCCATCTTTCATTTTGCAATATCCTACAGTTTATAAAATAAATTTTTACTTTTTATTTTCAATTGCTAATTGCTGCACTGAAGCTAAATTAAATATTTATAAAATTTATAAAATACAGTGAAGCAAATTAAACGCCTACCCGACCCAGCCAGGAATCGCACCTGGGTCTTCCGCAATCCGGGCGGCTGCACTGACCGCTATGCTACCGGGAAGGCTAACGTAAGCGCTGAATTTTGTCACTGCACTGCACTGAATTTGTGGTATTTCATCTGCAAAGATGAATCTGCATAGCCATCGGTTGCAATAACCGTTGGATAGATGGCGCGCTGTGCCGCTATTAGCACTCAAAAAGCATTAAAAAGCAGTGACAAAATTCAGCGCTTACATCAGCCTTCCCGGTAGCATAGCGGTTGCAGCCGCCCGGATTGCGGAAGACCCAGGTTCGATTCCTGGCTGGGTCGGGTAGGCGTTTAATTTTTTCACTGTATTTTATAAATATTTAATTTATTATTTTTAAATTATCTTATTATTTATTAAATTACTAACATAGTTTATTAAGTGCCCATACTAATCATAATTGGATATATTGTTATCTTTTAATAAATGAATTATTATTATTATAATATTTAATTTATAAAATAATTAAATTCATAAGGAAAGCAGCAGCTAAGCCACGATACACGATAGTGCAAGATCTAGCCCAGAGTAGACTTACGAACCGATGGCATAGCGACATTCATAAGAGCTCCTTGTAGCCTAAACTGAATAAATGATTTTTGAATTTTGAATTTTGAATACATATAGAAACCAAGTGCCGGTCGTAATTCGGTACAATTATTTATCTTAACCTAACTCTTCTATACAAGCTCTATATCGGATACACTCTGGATCTTTCTGTTACACTTTGTATAAATAAATAATGGTATTTCGTATTATTTCCTCAGCGCTACTTCTGAGGTTGGACTATGCGCTGCTCTAGAAGCGTTGACCCTCAACGCTGCCTCCAGGTCTTGCAGCACCTGGGTTGCAGGTACGTACATCATCAACATCAGCTTTCCCACATAATGATATATACAGGGTGACTTTTTTATCACCGTCCAAACCGTCTGAGATGACTCTTGTGATACAAACGAACAACTCTTACTATTGGACCAACTCCCTAACTCGAAAATAAAATTCAGCTGTTCCATACATTATGGTCGAATGAATATTGATCATGGCTGAGTGTAAACGCGCCCGGTCTGTGAGTGCTGAGGTTAAGCAATTTACGCAAAGGCCGGTCATCGGATGGGTGACCAAAAATGTATCATCTCTCGCTCCTCCGTGCTTCGGAAGGCACGTAAAGCCGTTGGTCCCGGCTGCATTAGCAGTCGTTAACAAACACCAATCCGCACTGGGCCCGCGTGGTGGTGTATAACCCGTTCTTCCTACCCATCCATAGGGAAGGCTTGTGCCCCAGCAGTGGGATATAATATGATTAAGGCCCTTCGTCATCGCCACAATCCCTTTAAGGCAATACAGAGTTATAGATAACGCCTCGATGGCCTAGTGGCAAAGTGCTCGTCCCGATACTCAAAGGTCCCGGATTCAGTTCCCAGGTCGGTCAAAGTTTGTTTCGGTATTTTTCGATGCATACCCCGGGTTTGTGATCATCAAGCCGCATTTGACAAGCGTGATGATTAAGCCATTACCCATAAATTGTAGCGATGACTTGATTTCAATGATGGAGGCCTTTGCCCAGCAGTGGGACAGTTGTAGGCTAATTATTTTTCTACTTAGTTCACATAGTCATAGATAAGTTAATAAAAAAAATGTTTTTGCATGTTTTTTTTATAGCGAATTTAAAATTACTGGACTTTAAATTAAAATAAAAGGAAAATAAACCGCAACTTTTGATCACCCATCTCGTCCACTGACCGCGCTAAACGTAGCTTAACATCAACGATTGTGGTGCAGTTTTCCTTTTCTTTTTGGTGCTTCTCTTCCACAGTAGGTGGATCCCAGCTGCCGTCGCCGCAGCGAGCGAACCCCGCTCAGCCGTCGCCAAGACCTCTGCCCTCAGACAACAAGAAGGTACAAACAAATCCTTTTTTTTTCTTCTTTTAGTTGATGGCTTCGTGCGATTAGCACATTTAGCCAGTGTCAAAGTAATTTTTCTTACAAGTAATACATAAATAAACAATATTTCCTTAAATGATGATGAATGACATTAGAAATGGGAAGTGAGAAATGATATACCCCCCAACCCCTCGAGTATCTCAGTAAAGATGTGGGGCTTTACTAAATCCTCACGCGAGCTTCTTGAGAGAATTTGAAAAGTGACGTTGCACTGTTTTGTTTCATTTGCCAACATTCATGCACACTCACGAACAGAACACTTAACGGTTAATAATCCACCATTATTTCACATTAATATTCGACATAACACAAATTTTGGAAAATAAGACAAACCGCAGACATGACGCTTCACTTTCCCGCCAAGAACTTAACAAATCCTTTATTATTATAAAGTTGAATCTTATCGTAGTATTTGGCTTTCAAAGTAAAAAGTAAATAGTGTTGAATAATTTCGGCGGGCTGGTTAGAACCACGATAGCTCAATTGGAAGAGCACCTGACCCGGTATGGCAGAAGAGTGCAGGTTCAAACCCTGCTCGTGGAAATTTTTTCAACATTTGTGTTTTTGTAGTACAACCCGTTCAGCTCTATTACGATACTGACGTGAAAATAAGCTCATACAAAAACACAAATGTTGCAAAAAATTCCACGAGCGAGCAGGATTTGAACCCGCACCCTTCTGACATACCGGGTCAAGTGCTCTCCCAATTGAGCTACCGTGGTTCTAACCAGCCCGCCGAAATTTGCGTTAAAAATTATATAAACATTTTTATAAGCTTTACACTTAGGTATAGAGTTAACCCGTTTTTTTTTATTTTTTGGAACCCTCGCCGGTTTCCAAAAAAGACGGTTTCTTTAAATGAGTTTTATTCGAAATGTATAATGATTTTAAATCCAAAAAAAATATATGTTGGCCTTTTATCTAGTAATTTCGGCTGGTATTTTCATGATATTTTACAATTTCCTGCATCAAATATAATATCTTACTTGCAAATATCTATATATTAATACGTGAAGCAAAAACTTTGTACTCCTTTTTACGAAAATTGCGCGGACGGAGGAGTATGAAATTTCGCACACTTATAGTTTATTTAAAGAAGGTTACCCGAATGTACCTAAATATTTTTTTAAAATTATGCATAATAAAAATACATTAAATCAATAATACAAACATTACACACACTACCATGTATTTGACGCACACGCATTTACTCTTTTGAGAATAGATTAATAAAATTTCAAAAATGCAAGAGGAGCGGCCGAAATCTGTCAATGCCAATCCAAAGTCACATTCTATCTTTTTTAATTTTCATTGCTTAGGATACAATCCGTGCAGCCTTAATAAAATTACGGTCCAATTTCTACCACTGGGCGACCACTTATATTTATAATAATACAATTTCTTTATTCAAGTAACAAGGACTCATAGGGTTAGTAACAAATGGACTTAAGAACTATGTTAGTACATACATAATATAATTTAGTATTATTATTAAAATAAATTAAATTACAATTACTTAAGAAATACACTTTGGAGTATTATATTTATGCCTTCATCTTTTAAGTATGATCTTTTTAATGGTCTAAAGTATAATTTCGTCTGGTATTTTGATGACGAAGAGCTCGATGGCGCAGTGGTTAACGCTCCATGTCTGCTAGTGCTGAGGTTAAGCAACTTTCGGAAAGGCCAGTCATCGGATGGGTGACCAAAAATGTATCATCTCTCGCGCCTTCGTGCTTCGGAAGGCACGTAAAGCCGTCGGTCCCGGCCGCATTAGCAGTCGTTAACAACCGCCAATCCGCACTGGGCCCGCGTGGTGGTTTATGGCCCGTTCTCCCTATCCATCCATAGGGAAGGCTCGTGCCCCAGCAGTGGGGACATCAAAATGAGCTGATTATGATGATGATGATGAATGTGTGTGTCTCTAGGTTCGCCAAAACTACATAAAGCGTCGCCTGCTGACCACGTACAGGGCTCTGGAGAGGATGTCCCAGTCGGACTTCAACTTGGACAGGCTAGAGGTAAATATATCATACCGAACTATAATCTTCACATAGTATAAAGGTCCTTACCTATGAAATTGACATTTTGTATAAAGATTTTTTTATAAAATTTTATTTTTCATACTAACGTTTTTTAATTTTCTTAGCATCTATTTCAAAAATTGTAGAGTAGTGTGTTTGTTTCAATAACTAAATATAGCAGATATTAAATATAAAAATAAATCAAGTCCCTTCAAAGCTACAATGAAACAAAAGGACAATGTCAAAAAAAAACATATTAAATGGAAGTGAATTTAATTACTTAATAATATGGGGATTTCTCGTCGGAGAAGTTAAGGCAAACTATTTAACAGGGTTTTATGAAAATAAAAAACTGCATTTTTGATATAATTAGGTGGAGGTATTCGAACAAGGACGATACCGAGAATAAGCATTCTCCTTTGTCATATTTTAATTTGGACCAGTGGCAGTGGCGAACTTACACATAAATAAATAAATAAACTTTCCTACACTCACACCAATTATCTAGCCCAAGAGAAGCTTCGTTATGAAACTCGTTAAATGGTTACTAGACAACAGATAAACATATTTTAAATACTTAAATACATACTTATTATACATAGAAAACACCCAGACCCGAGACAATTTAGAAAAACGATTATTTCTAAATTGACCCGACCGGGGATCAAAATTTAAAAAAAAAAAACAAAATTCAAAATCATTTATTCAGTTTAGGCTACATGTAGCTCTTGTAAATGTCACTATGCCTAGACCTTTTATACATATGAGAAAGCAATAAAGAAATTGAAATTGAAATTTATGCCATCGGTTCGTAAGTCTACTCTGGGCGGGAGATCTTGTATTGAGAAGAACTGGCAACAAACTCAGCAAGTGTCCAGCTCTTTTCTCCCTTACAGCGTCAAAAATATTGGAAAATGCCCTATCAAAGCAGGACACTTTCCATTACAAATAAACACAAAAAATATAGATCGAACCCGGGACCTCAGAGATGGCGACACCATGAAAACCGGTGTACAAACCACTCGACCAAGGAGGTCGTCAAATTAATTTTAATTAGTTTAATGCATGTGACAATTTACTTTCAATGTGTGGAGCTTGTAACTTTATGGAAAATGTACAATAACCAACACCATCGTCCCCCTTTCCGATCGGCTTGGGTTTTTTTTTACACGCTTAGCAGAGTATTGCAAAATACCTTTGCTTGTAAACACTTTTTTAATTTTTTATTTTTTATGGATAGTTTTCTACTTTGTATTTATTTTTTTATTTTAATAGGTTTACCAACAGCTGTTTACATTAATACTATTAAAGACTCTTACAAGTGTCACACAAAATAACATTAAATTTAAACTAAAAAAACACATTCTAGACTTGTTGTAACTCTTTACTTAAGAACTATTTAATAAGTTATTATAATAAGTTATACCTACTTGTTCATTGAAAACTCTCGATAACTTAAGCTTAAACCTTAGTGGTTTTTAAAGTTATCGCATATATGGTTTTTTGTAATAACTATCGGAATCATAAATAAATAAAATTTAGAATAAAATAAAAGTTATTTAAGCTAAATGTAACAACTAATTACAGGTAAACACAGCATGCTTAGAAATAAAGACAATAAAACATTAAACAAATAATTAGACTAATTTAGGCCAGAAATATAAACAAAAGATAATTCACACATTAATTGAGGAAGAAATTAAGAATAATTATTTGCATTTGCAAAATGTATTGTATAATGTTATAATGCCCATATCTACCGGTAGGCGGCGTGCGTGTCCGCTTCGGGGGGGGCTACCACGTTAGCCGTGCCGCCGCCGCACCGCGCGCGCATCGTGCACCCCGGTATGTATAATAAACACAACCACACACTCACCATATACTACAAATATACATTACTTGACATTTTTGATTATTTTTATTTAAAAGCTTTTTTTTTGTTTTAGAATAAATAGAATAGACATGTTTATATAATTATTAACGCAAATTTTGTTGCGAACAAATTACAATAACACAAATGTTGAAAAAATTTCCACGAGCAGGATTTGAAACTACCGTCATTAACATAAAAATTATGATCAGATGTAAATGACGGTAGTTGTTGACATTGAATGGGCGCCTTTGGCTTTCAAAGTAAACAGTAAGTAAATAGTGTTGAATAATTTCGGCGGGCTGGTTAGAACCACGATAGCTCAATTGGGAGAGCACCTTACCCGCTATGTCAGAAGGGTGCGAGTTCAAATCCTGCTCGTGGAAATTTTATTAACATTTGTGTTTTTTTTCTAGAATAGACATAATAAATATTGAACATCAAAAGAAAAAGAACACAGACATGTTAAAAAAATGCTTAGGCATACTTTTACCTCGTTTCCTCTTTAATATTGTAAAGGGTCTTTTTGAATGCGATTTATTTGTTTTACTTTACTTTAATTGAAACGGTATCAAAAAAAACCATTAACATTAATTAAAGATTACAATCTAACATTACAATAACAACGCTTTATACAATGCTTCTTAAGTACAACGATTGTTGAAATTTCATGATGGGTGATTACGATATTTAAAAAAAAATAACACTCAGTAAACTGTCAAATGTCTTCAATAAACTTTGAGCTTTATATCTATGGGATACGGTCGAACATTTATTGAAAAAAAATTACAGTTTTGGATAAGCTGATGTAATAATCCTTCCGTGGCCGATTTTGGCTACGGTGACCATTGCTGTGTCTGTGCCCTGTGTGGTGCCGGGGATAAAGAATTGCACCACCCCATCTCTTCCCGTGGGTGTCGTAAAAGCCGACTAAGGGACCATTCCAGAGGATGGGCAGCAGCATCTCTGAGGTTACCCTCAACCTACTGCGATCGCCAACCCGCCTGCCAAGCGTGGCGATTACGGCAAATACCCCTCATATCCTTGGGGGAGGCCTTTGTCCAGCAGTGGACGTCTTTTGGCTGAGATGATGATGATGATGATGATGACCATTGCTCATCTGTAAGTTTAAATGTGGGCCCTTAGGTGACTTATGTATCCTATTTTAGCAGTAAAGGTCCGTTAATAAAAATGAATCGCTAAATGTGTTGCTAATCGCAAAATTCGAGAACGGCTAAACCGATTTGGCTGATTAATTTTTTGTTGTTTGATGAAGTCTGAAGAAGGTTCTTATGGAGAGAAAAATGTAAAAATACGAGAAAAATTTTAAAAACAACAATTTTCTTTTCCCATACAAACCACTCTGTCCCCAGCTGTCAAACATTTGACTTCAATCAAAACAAAACAAAGGCGCGTTAGTATTATCTTTAGTATGCCTTCAAGTTGATTAGAGGTCAGATTTATTTATTTTCGCGCCAAGTAATGAAACGAAAAATATCGTGTACCATTAGGCATTACGATAAAAATATCATCACATTAGATATTACTCAAGTCTATCAATGTTATTTTATTTATATTAGACTGCGACAGGCCAATAATTTTTGACAAAACGAAATCTGTCGGGGCAGCTATTAACATAAAAAAATCAATGTAACTTTGTTTTAGAGAAATAGGGCAGAATAAGGTCTGCCGGGACAGCTAATTAATTTTATCTACACTAATGTTGTAACATTCTACTTATGTTTCCAATACTTGACTTATAATTACTACTGTTATAGCGCAGACAACAAAACACTCAATTTAAGCAATTTCACATGATGGTATAATATCCACATCGATATCGTAAAATCTCATTATAACATCAATAAAACGCGACCAATTAACCTGGCGAGCCTTATGTCAAAATCCTCATACAAGTTGTATAAAATTTTGATATTAGGCTGGCTTTTGAAAACAGTTGGGTTATACGTGAAAACTTCGTCGAAACTACTAAACTTACATACACAAAACTCTTTGGTAAGATCTTGTGCCAATTAAATAAAAAAAGAACAGCGCGCGCTCGCTCCTGATTGGCCCTGCGCGCGCAGCTGCGCTCTCATTGGTTAGATTTTAATGGCGGCAAGTTCACTGTGACAATACACGTACGCGTGAATTTAATGTTTCGCAATGTGTTTTGTTTTTAAAATACAAATTAAAAGTTAAAAATGGACAGCGACGATGATATTTGTACGCTTCCGGATATTCTAGAATTGGCAACAAAAGTAACTCACAATCTTTTACCAGAAAAATCTAGAAAATTATATGAAAATCTTGTTGTTTGACTAATTGCATTAGTGAAGATAAAGTAGTGTATGCAACTGCATATAACACGGGTATTAAAACACTCGTTACTATTATGAAACTCGCTGCGCTCGTTTCATAAACTCACACTCGTGTTTTAATACCCTTCATTATATGACAGTTGCATAAACTACTATTAGTTAATTGAGGAGGGTGCTTTATTTTTCTATTGGATTTCCAACCAACTATTCTATTGGATTTCTAGCCAGCTATAGCTATATATTAATAGTGATTTTCGGATCCACAGAAGCTGCCCACTTGGCACTGACCGCGGCAGACTTGGAGAGAGAGCGTGGTAGACCCCTCAGCAAGTACGAAAGGAACATGATGATATTCAACTGGCTGCACACACTGGACGAGGCGGCACCCTTCTAGAACATTCCAGAAGCATCAAGAAGGAGCCAGAAGATGATAGATAGAACTAGAGAAGTGGGGAGCCGATATATTATATTCATTTATAAGTAATTTGCATTCAGCACCCTTCCAGAACATTCCAGAAGCATTAAGAAGGAACCAGGAGATGCAAGATAGAACGGAAGAAGCAAGGAGGCCTATGTATTATACTTATTTATAAGTTATTTGTCATCAAAACTCTTCTAAAACGCTCTAGAAGCATTAAGAAGGAGCCAGAAGATGCTAAATAGTACGAGAAACGTAAGGAAACGATGAATTATATTGATTTATAGGTCATTTGTCACCAAAACCTTTCTAGAAGGAGCCAGAAGATTCTAGATAGAAGGGATGAAGCAAGGAGGCGGTGTGTCATATTGATTTATAGGTAAATTGTTGTAACACTTTGTTTTTTGTTTGCAGAAGTTTCTTGTTCTAGAAGTATAAAGAATGGAATAAGTGTACTCGTATATCATTGGTGGTTCTTATAGATTTTGGAATGTATAATATATAATATTGTTTTTTGGAATCCAGAACGTATTTGAGTACTTAGGTTCCAATTATAAATATTTCATCGTCATCATTATGAGCCTATATTAGTCCACCGCTGGACGTAGGCCTGTCAAATGTCACGCCACTACTGGGCACGTTCTCATATGTTATTGGAATTATATTAATTGTTTTATGTACCTATATCGAACGCGAAGTTACAATTCATCATCATCATCATCATCATCTCAGCCAAAAGACGTCCACTGCTGGACAAAGGCCTCCCCCAAGGATCTCCACAACGACCGGTTTTGTAGTGCTCGCATCCAGCGGCTTCCCGCGACCTTCACCAGATCGTCGGTCCACCTTGTTGGAGGCCTGCCCACAATAATACAAGTTACAATTACGGTTACATTTTTTTTTTCTTTTTTTTTTTGTGTGCAAAAGTAATTTTAATACGTCTTGTAAAAGGTTTGAAGTATTTATGTAATAACAGTTAAAAAATTAACATCTATGTGTCAACCTAATTTTTTTATTTTTTATTTTTTTATTTTGGCACGTCATAGTGACTACATCCTGCCTGATAGTAAGCAGCCGATGCAGTCCAAAATAATGAGAGCGCTCCCCACCGTGGAACAAGCACGGTAACAAGCGCACCCATTCATGACGGCCTGCATAAATGCCGTCTCACGCCCCGCTTAAAAGACCCGGGACTATAGGAACTGGGAAACACATGCGCCGGCAAAGAATTCCAATTTTGTTTCCAAATTTGTTTAAACACAAAAGAAAAACTAGGTGGTATTGGTACTTCCCTTTTTATATATTGATACTAGATAGACTGTTTTACCCCATTCGAAAAATTACAAGCTTTAGAACATCCTGTATAAACGAAATAAAAAAAATACAATTTGATCTCAGCCAGCTATCTCTATTAGCAAATTCACCTTTGAATCTCAATTATAAATACTTTATAATCGTTATTTAAAAAAAGATTCTAACAAACATCATGTTTACAAATACTTTATAAGATACGGGGTGTTAGGCGGAGCTGATCGTACTGAAAATGGTCGCGATAGGTACAAGTTATTTGGACCGTTCCGACTCACACCCTGTATAATGTTACGATGAAGCGTAATGAAATCATTTCATATTACAGAAGCTTAAAAAGAGATTATTAAAATAAACATATTGTATATAATAATAAAGTTTGTATTTGCTATGCATTCCATGACAAATTTTTAAGTGTATACATATATGACTATATTAGTGTATGCCGTTATGTGGACAGTTGGACACATACTTTGATATACCGGATCGCGAAGTATTTTGGGTTCGAATCCCAGTCGTTGTTATGTCGAGAGCTATTTTTATTTTTGAAAAATGCAAAAAAAAAACATAAAGTACAAAAGTAGTGAAAAAAATATTTTTTTTTTTTAATTATATTTTCTGTATTTGATGAGATAAAAATTAATTAATAAATTCGCTGAATGAGCTACTGATCCGCATAATTGACAACCTCCGTAGCCGAGTAGCTTGGACGCCGGACTTTGGGCGGCGTTAACTCTGAGGTCCCGGGTTCGATTCCCAGTCGGGTCAATGACGAAAAAACTAACTTTTCGACATTGTGTCGGGCCTGGGTGGTTGTGGTATTGTCGTTGTTTCTGATTTCCATGAAACGAGTGCTTTAGCTACTTACCTTGGGATCAGAACAATGTATTTGATGTTGTCTAATATAATATATTATTATATAATAATATAATATACTTGGTCGAATTCTTGTGGATATGGAGTCGATGTAATCATAAGTACCTGTAAAGGTCTATATTAAATAAACGATTTGACCTTAACTTTGATGTTAACCAATTTTAACTGATCTAAAAAAAAACACAAATGTTAAAAAAAAAATCCAGGAGCAGGATTTGAACTTGCACCCTTCTGACATACCGGGTCAGGTGCTCTCCCAATTGAGCTATCGTGGTTCTAACCAGCCCGCCGAAATTATTCAACACATTTACTTTTTACTTTGAAAGCCAAAGGCGCCCATTCAATGTCAACAACTACCGTCATTAACATCCGATCATAATATTTTTACAAATACTAAAGAACAGTTAAGAAGTAGGTAACTGATCTAGCAAAGACGTCAAAAATATTAATGACTATGGACACCGACTAACTTTGTAGCATTTTTGCTTTGATATATATTTTACTAGCGGCCCGTCCTTGCTTCGTGCGGGTGGATTTTTTATTTAGCCTATGTTACTCAGCGCTAATGTAGCATTCTAATGGTGAAAGAATTTTTTAAATCGGTCCGGTAGTTTTTGAGTTTATTCGTTGCAAACAAACATACATACATACAAAGGTTTGCTCTTTATAATATTAGTATTGATATAAAAGCAAAGAGGTTTTTCTCCCCCTTTTTATTTTTATTTAAATTATTTAAATGTGGCCATTAAAAAAAGCGGCACATATAAAGTAGTCAAACTATGATAAATCAAGGCATATCCAGTGCTTAATAAATGAAATAAATAATTTATAAATACAGGGATTATTACAAATGGGCTCAGTATGGAAAAACTGACTATTTACAAACTTTAAATTGGGTAATTAATTGACTGGTTTTTGATTGATCTTTTTCAATAGAAATTGTATGGAAATGTGAACTACGACTTTTGTGTTCCGTTAATATTGAGTGTTCATTAAAACTCTTCACGTTACTGAAATTCATGCTTAGGTCAAATAAAAAATGGGTTAATGTTTAAATGAACTGTTACGTAATGTAATTTATACGTTTGTTGTTCTGGAATTGATTTTTGCTGTTGTCAACGTCCTTATTATTTTTCTATTGACTCTACCTTAGTAAGTACAAGAGAGTTTTTTAGATTGATCTCATACCGACTCATTTGTATAAATCACCTTGTACAGTCAATACCAACAGTAGATAATCAAATTACAATACCAATAATAATTAAACCAAAGATTCATTAATAGGTTTTTATAATCTATATAAACAAAAATGAATGTTGCTTAGCGCAAAACTCGAGAACGGCTGAACGGATTTGGATGAAACTTTGCACATAGACAGACCATGACCCGGGCTAGGACATAGGATATTTTTTATCCCGGTAACAGGTTCCTGTGGGATAGTGTAGTCTTCACGAACGAAGTCGCGGCGACAACTAGTTTTAAATATTTTGACATAAAATTACATAGTAATAATTATGATATAAACTTTATTTGCACACAAAAAGACATACAGACCCATTGATAAGATATATAGTACAAAAAAATCGGCTTTATTGCTAACCGATCCAAGCCAATCTGCACTGGGCCCGCGTGGTGGTTTATGGCCCGTTCTCCCGATCCATTTATAGAAGAAGGCTCGTGTCCCAGCAGTGGGGACGTATATGAGCTGATGAAGATTGCTAACAAGCAATGTCTTCCAGTTGTCTTGTACTATAATTATACTATTTAAACTTGGAAAATTCGATAGATGCTGGAGTTGAATGCGAGAAATCGCGATTCAATTCCCATAGCTACACTACACTACTGCCGTGAACCCGTGCCTACAAGCGTATTAGCTTTGTAAGTAGGTAATAGGACTGTTATTAATGTGTCAATAGCGCATTAATAGTAATCTTTAAACAAAAAAATAAGCGCTACTATACAATTTTTTTTTTAATGTTTAATTTATAATGGTAGGTTTTGATCATCCACTTTTGGTATTGACTGTACAATATATATGTAAATTTGTGTCAAAGTAATTGTTAAGTGTGTTGGTGGTGATGTTGTATGTACCTATTGAGAAATCCCAACGTTTAGTGTTTTTTTATTATTTCTGTCTTTTTATACCAATAAGGTTGCAATCCTGTTTTTTTTTAAATCCTAAGCTACATTTTAGTTATTGTATTACCTATTAATATAGATATGGCAGGCTATTATGAAAAGCACCGTGGTCGCGAACATAAATATATTACTATCGTCTATGGTCAAATCAACGACAATAAATTCGAACTTCGATTTTTGAATCCTATAAAATGCGACATGAAAAACACTATGAAATTTAATAACCTTAGATGAATGATTGGTGTCGCTGCTATAGTGTGTGTAAGAACGGTGTCCTTCTTATTTCTTGTAGTATTATTTTTACACAGTTTAACCTATGCAAACTGGCATTTTACTTCGATTTATGACCAAAATTTAAACAAAATATTCGGTACGCGCACCTCACACACAGTTTGCAACGCGACTGACAGCAGGCGACTGACTCGGGTACGCCGACTTCGGCGTAGTATTTTTTCCCGCATTTAACAAGTACGCCGGCGGTATCTAGTCTAGCGCAGCGAGACCAATCATTCATCTAAGATAAAGATATCATGTTCGAAAATTTTCAGTGTCAAAAATTTGTTACCAATGATTTTGATTTTGGGTAAAAGGAGAGCACTCATAATTGATAATACCATAGCGTAAGAATTTGTCACCGTTTCAAAAAGCGCAACACTGCTGTACTCGCAATAGGCCGAACGCACCTGTAGCTGTTGCGCACTGTAAAAGCTACTTGCAGCCAACAACGAAGTCTAAAGTAACACTCGATTTATAGCTACTGTTTCCCTATAAAGATAGATGAATACCATTTTGGTGAAGTAGAAGTTTATGGCGAACTGCGATTGCTAAGATTAAGCCACTTTCGCAAAGACCGGTCTTGGATGGACCAAAAATTTATCATCTCGATGTCCTCCGTGCTTCGGAAGGCACGTAAAGCCGTTAGTCCCGGCTGCATTAGCAGTCGTTAACAACTACCGCACCACACTGGGCCCGCGTGGTGGTTTATGGCCCGTTCTCCCTATCCATCCATAGGGAAGGCTCGTGCCCCAGCAGTGGGGACATAACATGAGCTGGTGATGTAATTTATCCATCAGGTGGTATTCAGAAATCTTGACCAGAGGACCAACATTTTCGCCTTCCTTATAATGGAACCAAACATTTAGACAGGGTAGTGGCACCAGAGTTCGCAGGAACCAGTCATTGACACCGTTTCCTAATCATTAGAAATAGGGGCCAGTAACTGATTTGTGACTAGCGACAATTTAATACAGACTTAGGTTTATTTCTCATACTAGCGGCCGCTCGCAGTTTTACCCGCGTGGTTCTCGTTCCCGTGTTAATATCGGGATAAAAAGTATCCTATGTGTTAATCCAGGTTATAAACTATCTGTAAGCCGAATTTCATCCAAATCCATTCAGTAGTTTTTACGTGAAAGAGTAACAAACATCCATCCATACTTACAAACTTTCGCGTTTATAATATTAGTAGGATACGAACATACAGAATGAGTTCACTTAAAATGAGAACTTAAAACTATATACATACTTAATATTATTATATTCCGCTCAGCGCAGCTACAATAAAAATAATAAAAGACTTGTATAAAATAAAAAATAAACACACTTACATGGCAAGCTTCTAAAGACTGGCGCTTGGTAAAGACTAGTGTATGTTGAACATTACTTTTTGACGACGAAAACTATATCGAACATTGGGCTTAGTGTCGGAAATTGATGCCGCTACAATAAAGGTGCGCTTACACGGGCAATATTTTGAGCAATAATTGCTCGGCAACACGAATGGATCAATCTGGAGTAATTAGTGGAGCGATATGTAGCAATTTCAAAAAAATGCGGCAATTGTTTCGGCAATATTACTTCTAATTGCTCCATATGTTCCATATTGCTCAATGTCGCTGATGCGAATTGCCGAATATCCAGTGGGTATAGAAATTCAAGTCAATTTGTTTTCCATCTCTTAATTATGAACTTATTTATTCTGCGGCTTTTACATCTCGCTTCCGTGGGAAGAGCGAGGGGGGGGGTAACAAAAGAACGGCGGTTTGTTTTTTCTTTTTTTTCGTTGCCAAGTAAACAATTAAAAAGAGGTTTCTAACTTAGAAACTTTTCTTTTGAATGAAATGAAATGAATTTTGCTTCCTTCTTGCTAAAAACGTTCGCACCCAGATACGCCTATTCCTTTTCTTTCTGTTTTGCTTTTCTCTCGTGATAATAAAAGCGCTACAAGTCGCCGCCGTAGTTTTTCAACTGAATTGCTCGTGTATGAAAGTATTGTCTAGTTTCTTGGAGTTGCTCCTTATCGCTCAATATTGTCGTTGCAGAATATTTTGCCAAATTGATGCTTGTTGTCGTTGCCGTCAATTGCTTGATATTTTGTCACGTTGCAATCGACCATCATTGCTCATAATTGAGCAATTTTTTTTGCTCGTGTAAGCGCACCTTAAGTACATTATTTAGCAATTTTATCGGCGATTTTTTTTATACAAATAAAATCAGTGAACCTGCACCTCTGGCAATCCTGACCTCGTACTCACACTTTTATTTGTGTAATATATATATATATATATATATGTTACACAATAAAATGGCTAATTTATATTTATTAGATTTTTTATTTTTATTTGCGAATAGTTAAAAATAATGGTTTACTTAATTTATTTAATTTTTAAAATTGTTTCTGTAAATTTGATGATTCCGTTTAGTGTTATTATTCTTGTAATTTTTGTCCAATATAAAATAAATGTTAGAAATAACACGAATTAAATTGAATTCATGTTTAACTGAAATGTTAAATTCACTTTTAGGGCCTATTGCCCGTTGTTTAATTTTCTATCACTGTTATTTTTTTAAACAGTAAGCTTATTTACACATTAATAATAGTCTTGTTAATGCCCAGAAAGCTACTTCGCTTGTGTAAAACATGGGTTCACGTTTCCGATCTCTTCCGAAAATGTAGTAGGGCACGGGGACACGCAAAAGTGCGTGATGCCGTTCTTCTAGAAAACCTCCGAAGGTGATTCGTTTCACACGGCTTGAAGAACCCTTTAAGTTTCTCGCCGCCTCCAAAAAAGGCCGGTAAAGCTGAAAATGCCGTTAGAGGCAATCAGCCAAAAAAAGGGTTCGCGTCAGTAGAGTAAAAGAGCTAATGGGGATCGAAAGTACCCTTATTTTGACTCTTATGTAGGGATTGTAAGAGTCAATGTTTGCAAATGTAAAAGTTCATTTCGACCCTGCCACTTATTATTGTTATTTCAAGTTCCTATTATTGTGTAATTTATTTATTTTATTGATCTGAACGCACTAGTTAGTTTTAACTGTCATAGAATATAAATATAATAATTATGCATGTTATTTTTGTGAGAAATAAAATTGAATGAGAATAAATGTACTGGGTTTTACTGTTGTAGAATATTGTTTTTTTTTAACTGCATTTATTTTTAACCTTTTTACCGCCAACAACTTCTATAGAAGTTCGAGATTTTCGTGCCTTCCACGCCAGCAGTTCTATAGAAGTTCTTCTTTGTACCAACTTTATTAAAATTCATTTATACGTTGGCGTACAGCGGGACATCGCGTGCAGGATAGTCGGGCGGTGAAAAGGTTAATATGTAGGTAAAAACAGCGTCAAATTGATCTAAGCTTTCAAAAACCTAGCAAAAATAAATGAATATTTAACAGAAATCAACCTTATGCCAATATGAGTTGCGTACTTTTGTTTGACAGTCTAAGAACAAAACAAAATACACTTTAATTTGATGTTATAAGGTTGACTTTGGTCAAATGTTTTGAATTGGTCAAATAATTCGACAAAATCAACCTTTCTCAGATCAATTTGTCGCTGACTGTACTTTTTTATTTCATTCTACAATGGGGAAGCGCGTTGGTCATTCTTCTCCACAACTAAAAAAAAAGACGTCCTGAATAGGTTGTAGGAAGATTCAAAGTTTGTCATTAAAAAAAATGACTTAAGACTTTGGTCTTATCTCATCTTTTTAAACAAAAAAACTTGGAATCAAACTCGGAAACTCTGCGTGCAGTATCTACACAAGCGCTTGGTAACTTAAGAAGGTTCTTTTTGCTTACGCAAAGGATTGGAAAGAAAATTACACATTATCAAATGAAATCGTTTATTTTCATCCTTGGTACATAATACACTTATAATTAAACATGTACTACATAAGTACTTACATAAGTTTTAAAATAATTTCACATGTTCTAATTTCTTATTTTTAACCAAGATGATAATTTTCAACAATGATTGCCAGTAAGAAAATAAGTGGTATAAAAAAATGACAAATTTTTAACCAAAAAATAAACATCCAAGGATTTCACTTTTTTTCTCATATCATCTAAATCCAACTATAAAATTTCAACATAAAATTTTCTCTTACAACCAAATATTAACGAAAAACTACAATTAGTTTGGTTATCGTTTTATGTTTAAATAATTATAAATAAATTCGTGGTATTTACAGTGGGAATGAATCTGTTTATTCATTACTATGGTTTTAGTCTTAAAAGTCACTGTTTTGAAAAACTTAACTTTAGTAGAACCAGTGATCGTCATTTCCAAATAAATCATTGAAAATTGGTGTTAGCTACGAACACAAATAACCGCATTCCTAACAGCCATAATATACATATACATATTATGTCATTTTATTGGTGACTAAAAGGAAGTGTTGATTGGTACTGGTTCATCTGTCCAATACTGGTGCCAATACGTTAGTATACGCTTTTTAGACAATGAAACGGAAACCATGTTTTGTTATGAAATTGTTTGTAAAACGCATATTAGGCGTTTTACAAACAATTTCATAACAAAAAAAAATCTGATTTATAAATTGTTTTTAATCCATTACAAATTGAATTCAGGATTTTCAAACCAAAGGCGTGTACACATAATACTGAAAAGCGCCTTTCTTTCAATATGTTCACACATTTTTAATTTTAATCTTTAAATAAGTAATTAGAAATTGAAAAATAACAAAACATGTTACATTATTTAAAAAAAACTGTATTATAAACTGTTTTCAATCTATTCAAATCAGACAAACCGAAGGTGATTTGTTGAAAAAGATTCCTGATTTTTATATTTTATGGTAATGTTAGAATTAGTAGGTAAATTAAAAACAGTTCCAACATTGTTCAGATAAAGAAATTTCATCATTATTATTGTTGTTTTAAATCTGTTTAAACCTAAATCAGGAGTTACAATAAGGCATTACATTTTTTTTTAAATGCGCCTTTATTTGTAGATAATAATTCCAGATTTCTATTTATCGTTACATAGAGTTAGAAATCGAAAAAATAACAATTTTACATAATTCAGGTAAAACAAATACTGTATTTCTGTATTAAACAAAAAGTAAATACGATTTTCTCGTATTGGAAGGAGTTTTTTTTCTGTATTACAATTTTCAGACATATTTGTGTTTAGATTCATTCGAGAGTGTAGGTCTTGTGACAAACGGCTCAAAGTCTGACCGGGTCGGCGGTTATATGGGCCAGCCGTGCCCCGCTCGGCGTGTGTGCGTATAATTATCACTTAAAAAATATCACATTTTAAGTAACCTGTGTATAATATTGTATATGGGCTATGGAGATAGGCGTGGCAGAGTGTGCTGTTGTTAACTCAACTCGATCAAGCAAAGAGGATGCAACGTTTCAAAACTATTTATTTAAAAAAACGACAAAAAATTGCCATTAATAAAAAATGTTTTAACTGTACAAAATTGTTGCCATGTTAAAATAAAAATTTGCAACAACTATTTTGTAGTTTTATTTTTAAATCTTTGCTCAGCCGATTATTGAGTTAATAACAGTACAGTCTGACACACAAATCTTTGTCTATTGTAAATTGTGGAGGATAAGGGGTAATCAGGGGGGTAAGGGGGTGTGTGTAAAGTAGTGTATAGTAAATAACTCTATTTATACACTATTGCTATATAGTATGGCACGCCGAGCGGGAAAGTAAACGATCACGGTAGCATCAGTCTTAAATATACAGTCCTGTGCCTTCTTCACTCCTTAAGAGTTAGAATGAGATGGCAACTACATTGGTGGTTCATCCATATCATTCTATAAATTTATAATTACGTTCAGCTTAATGAAAGAGTATTTACAGCAATATGCAAATAGTTTCGTTTGGAAGACATGTTTATGTTTTCTTTTTAAAATAATTGTTAAACGTAAGGCCAATATTTGAATGTAACATTGTACATTCAGGTTTTAAGCAAATTAATAATTTTCATTTAAAATTTTATAGAATTCACTAGCCTGTACAAACATTTTTCAAACCATTAAAATCGTCTCACTAATTAAAAGATATGAATTTTAAATATGGCATGCCGAAATGGTTTAAAGCTCAAAGGGTCTACATAAACGGGCTGCTCAAGCAGGAAGCCGGTGATCAAAATACACGGACACTTGAGCAGTCGTAGTGAAACTGGCATTTCACCGAGCTGCTAACCGCCCAGAGCAATAGCAACTGCTTGAGCGGTGTCAAGTATGTTTCTAAATAGGAGACTGTAGTTCACTATGCAGTCTCAGATTGAAGCAGTCTGACTGCTTCAAGCTGCCCGTATATGGCTGCTAAGATTAATGATGTAAGCTGATCAATCGAGCATGGAAGTTTAAGGCACAGTGACCGTAGGCCTCCCGGGGAGACTCCAAGCCGCTTCTTGGTGCGCGGGGCGCTATCCGGGCCCGCGCGGGCTATCGCTGCGCGCGGGTACTGTTCAACGGACTAATACTAGCTTAGAGACTACAAAGTGCTTGGTTGAGAGCAGTCGAGAAAGGAGATTCAGTGTGCTGACTAGTGGATTATTATCAATGTTTTTGAAATAATTATGAGAGTACTTGCAAATTAGTTATGTTATTAATTATTGTATTATCATAATAAGCAAATTGTTGTAATTCTTAATATTTTTTTTTTTAAGCTTTTAAAGTGTGCATATGGATCCTGCAAAGGGTTCAAAGCGTCAGGTTAAAACCAAAATTGAAAAATAAATGCGCGTTTATACATAAAAGTGATTTCATTTTTTTTAAAGTAGTTATTGACGGGATTATTATCACGTTTTTTGGTGTTTTTACTAGACAATATAAAATGAATGTTTTTATTAATATTAATTTATAGTTTGGTAGCTGAAGATAGCTGAGAACACCAATAATAAATAACAGGTATTTTTATAAGTCTTATCGTAAAAGTGCAAGCATTTTAGACACTTTACAGAATGCTTAATATATTTATAGAAATTGAATATATTATTATGTATGTTTAACATAATATAATACACTAGTTACGGATCTCACCTAATAAAAATATTGTGTATACTTCTGCGACTCTGTAAAAGTCTATGGAATGCATTCAGTATGGTTTTAAACTCTTTCAACCAAGCACCGATATAAAATTGTAGAAATTAACTGTTGTGTTCTTAGAAAATATATAAATTTGATGTCTTCCTTTGAATAATAACCTAAAATATACAATTTATATACACAAGAAAGGAAGATACTATCTATAATTTCAATTATGGTGGTAGTCTTTTAAAGTTGAAATTTTGCTCAATAATATTAGTCAAAATTTATTTTAAAAGTGAACTTTTCCAATATTAAACAAAATCTATATTATTCAAATGTTGGTATGTTTGGTAATTACTTAAAACGGTAGATTGATATTACATGAAAAGGTAGATTAACGACTCCCTTCTTAACGTAATTGAAGTAGTAACTATAAGGTAATCTGTGCTAATTGCATCACATTTTCTTAAAGCGCAACAGTTAACTCTATACACGTAAAAAATGGGAAACAAAGTCAGTAACACTTACAACTATGTAAAAACTGTTGCTGCTTGAGCAGTGCGGCTTAATGTAATCGTAATGTTTAATATACTGTAACTGTAGGCATGTTGATTGGGCTTTGTCCATAAGAAACAAGACATCAATAAAAAGGGGTTGTTTTTTCAATATAATAACCAATTTTTTAAACAGTTCTAGGTTCCTCCTTGCCTTAGTTATCCAAGTAGCATCCAGATGAGGCTGAGGACTTCAAATTCCATTTGGCTTTGATTTTAGAAGAGATTGTGTTGTTTATTTGTACCAAATATATTTTTATATATACATCTATGCATGACAGCAACATTTTACGTTTCAAACTGAAAGTAAACAATATTTTACCAAATGGCATGGCATACAGGTATGGGTAAGCTTCAAAATCAAAGACTCTCCACTTTTTGGTCATTACTTTTTTTAGAAAATGGCACCCTAAATATAACCTATAAACTACATCCTTTGTGCCCAACAAGACCAAGTGAAAAACATGTGTTGTTTCATATTCTAACCTAAACCCCTATGCTAAGATGTCAACTTTAAAATCCTCATGGCAATTAAAATTCCCAATTGAGTTATCTTTGGCTGCCAGAGATTGCTTGCAGTTACCAAATCATTAACAATGCCCTTTTACATTTTTATCAAAATCTGGAGATCTACTCTGTATAACAAACATTCAATCATCAATAACTAACAGTAACATACAACACACAAAAATGCGCACATATGCCACTAAAAACGTAATAACAGCGTACTTCATAATTCTACCATCAGTAGATACTTGGACGCCCGACTATTGAATTTTTATTGTGTCTGGTTTAAGAACAACTAAGACGATAATTGAGTGTTTAGTCTTACGGAGTAGTCAACCGAGGCCTGTCAAGCCATAACCACTACTGCTTCAAGCGCAACTGATTATCACATGTCAATAAATACCCTAATGACCCTTTAGGTCTCACATGTGATTAAGCAGCCGCTCGGCTACGCAACAAAGTCCAAGGGCCTGTTGAACCCGCCTTTCCTGTTCATGTACTGTCGGTACTTCCTTTTCAGCACCACATGTACTTCGCCCTCAACGTTATCATCAACTTTCTTACCTTTGGTCGTGTCGAAGCCACAAAAGCCCATGACCTTCAACATCTCTTGTTCTTCGGGCGATTTTCCCTCCAAATCGGCTGGGGTCACAATGGGACGTTCGCCGAAAGTCTTCTTCGGTTTTGGCGCGAACGATGTTGTAGGGATTGGTGAATCGGAGCGAGAGCGCCTTCGACGTGGCGAGGGCGATCTGCGGCGGTCTGGGGAGCGCCGCCGTCGCTCCAGAGACCGGGAACGGGACCGGGTGCGTGGCCTCCGCCTGTCGCGGTCCCTATCTCGGTCCCTCCTGTCTATTCTCTCTTCCCTGCGCCTGTCGTCGCGTCGCCGTGGGCTTGGCGACCGGCCCATTATCCCCTGGAATACAATAATTTATTACATTTAAAGAGGTTAAGGTCGCGGGAAGCTGCTGGATGCGGGCAGCACAAAACCGGTCGTTGTGGTGATCCTTGGGGGAGGCCTTTGTCCAGCAGTGGACGTCTTTTGGTAATGATGATGATGATGATGAAAGAGGTTAATTAGATGTGATGGTACATTAGAAATGGTTTAGTAACTTTCTTACCTTGGATTCGAGTCAAAGATTTTTAAAATTTTGCAAAACTAAAATAAAATCAACAAGTAACAACCTAAACGACCGCCATGTTGGTTACGACTGGTTTTGTTTTTAAATAATTTCGTTACGTCAACTGCGTTTGGTTTTACGTACAAAATTATTGAGCACAATGAAAACGTTTATTTTATTAAATATTTGCTTCAAAAACAATCATTCTTTTGACCATTCTAACAAAATACATTCATTGGCACGCTTAAATTAGAGTTACTCATTCATTAAAATAAAAAAATATTGAAATAAAATAAAAAATATTTAACAATAGTATAGGCAGCTTAAAAGTTTTTATGTAACGGAACGTAATAGACGTTCCATTACATGCACTAGCAAAATTGATCATCATAAAAATAATTTAAATAAATTACGTGTAAAGAAACGTTTTATACTGTGTTGCAAGCAAATAACTTTACCCATTGAATGACTTAAAATCTGATATGGTTACGATGAAATATATTCACTGACCGTGCTATCATTTTGGATTTCAGTACTCATTAACACTTTTTACTTAGTCAATTTTAACA
Source organism: Eudonia lacustrata (assembly GCA_947562085.1). NCBI lineage: Eukaryota > Metazoa > Arthropoda > Insecta > Lepidoptera > Crambidae > Eudonia > Eudonia lacustrata. The sequence goes on along the minus strand of OX387335.1, from coordinate 11,749,059 downwards.
TGTCATTGCTGTACTTAGTTTATGAGTGTCTCACCTTCCACAATTTCCTGGTTTGATTCTTATTACTTTTGCTTTGCTTTTGCAATGCGCCAACCTTGAGGTGATCTTTTCCGATTAGTATAATCTACCAGCAACCTGCTTTCTCTTCTTATTTGTAATGTTTTATTAACTCTACTCTACCGTCTCGTTGGCAGTGAACAAACGGTGTTGATTTGGCTGGATTCGTTGCAGCTATTAGGTAGATGCAGATTTAACCTCATTAATATCTATCTACATTGTAAAGACATTAAAGAAAATCTCAATATCATACATTTATTAATGATAACATTTAAAAAAATGTATTTAGTAAATTGCTATTATGTGGGACAGAAAACAATAATAATAATCATCATCACATCCAAAAAACATGCTGGGCAAAGGTCGAGGATCTCCACAATGTCTGGTTTTGTGCTGCTTGCATCCAGCGAAGCAGCTACCTTCACCTGATCATCAGACCACCTTGTTGGGAGCCTGCCCACACGGCGTTTTTACATAGTTATAAAATTATGTTAACTTATATTATTACTAAGTTGCAATGGCCACTGGATGCGAGCAGCACAAAACTGGTCGTCGAAAAAATCCTTGGGGGAGACCTTTGCCTAGCAGTGGACGTTTCTGACTGAGATGATAATGATAATGAAGATGACGATAGTTATGTTATTTTGTACTAATTTAATTAAAAACACAAATTTAAACAAATTCGGCACTGCAGCACGGAGTATAAACAACCGCATCGTTGTGAAGTACCCTTAGCACTGAAAAATATAATCAAAATTTTACATTGACATCTTTAAAGAAACTAGTAACTATATTCTCTCTGTTGTCGTTTTTGTTTTCCATTCAACTCAAATCTAAATTAATAATTAATTTAGATTACTAAAACCTGCACAGTTTTTTTAATAAAAAAAATTCAGGGAACTTTATTTTCTAGTATGGTAACCACGACCGCCCGCAGCGCCATCTGCAGTATGACGTGACAAGACAGAGAATACAGCGACGCCGCGGCAAAAAAGGGAAGTTCACTCACGCCGACATCGATTTACTCCGGTGGCGTGCGGACTGTATTCTTTTTTTACGAACGAAATAAGGAAATAAACGCGTTTGCGCGTAATGTCTTTAGTGCTAGTGCATTAAAATATATCGAGAAACATTCTGTGCGTGTTAATTTGTTCTGTAATGTTGTCTATGTGCTTAGTGGGCTCCTTAGCTTTTTAGTGAAAAGTGTGGTGACTGAAGTAAAAGATCGACATCTCTCGCATTTTGGTGTTGGCTGCCGGTAAGTGTCGCATGCAACGAGCTTTCTACATTACGAATATGTTTACATTTCCAATAAGACTGCGGCGTTTCGCGAGCGAAACTAGTTTTTCTGCGGTCAGCGTTTAGGGTGTGTCTTTCCATGTAATCGAGGTCGGTTTTTTTAGTCACAACCATTTATATGGAGTTGTGACGCCGAGATTTAGGGCGTTAGCTGTGCTGCGGTGTAAATCTTAAAGCTGGGCACTAAACTAAAGCTAATTTCACTTAAAAATCTAGCAAATACCACTAAGTATCCTATTGAATCTTTACTGACGGCTAATTTACTCACGACCGAAGTCGATACCTACTTAAAGTAGGTACTAATTGTTCAAAGGTGAATTTCAAGGTTCGCACATTCAGCAATTGGGCGTAGCTGGAACAGTTCAATTATAAAAGTTACATTAATAATTGTTATCTAAGTAGGTAGGTAGGTACTCTTTAAAAAGGTGATGTCATTGGGCCGGGCAGTCTGACCATATAACCCGACCGAATTATGTACACACGCAATGATTATGCTGTCATTCACGTTCAATACATACCTAAGTTGTATCCCTTTATAAAATTGTTATTGTCGATTCTAAAGCTTGTGATTGTGACGAGATTTGGAATTGATTTGTAAGGTTAAAAGCTGTACAATATGTATTCTATTTTGACCTGTGACAAATAATTTTATTGAGTTTCAATTATAGGTAATTAAATCTAATTAACAAGGAATTTAACAGTAAAATTTGGATTTAATGTTACTGTAATTTTAAGCATCCTTATCAGTTTTAGTGTGATTTGAATGAAATAATTAGTTGGATTGTTAATTGATTGAACCAATATTAACTTTAACAATAATTAAATGGCTTGGGTTTAGTGTACTTATGCGGGAAATAATATAAAGCGAGGTTGCTATGTTATTGTAAAAAAATCAGATATTCTATTGAAAATATTAATTTGTGAGGATACACACAGTTTTCTAGCAAAAAAATCTTTTTGAATAATCACTTACATACGATTTTGTCGTATTGACATTCTTCGTTCAATAAAGTCAAAAATTTATGACAGTTGAAATCATGAAGAAATAATTTAATTTTTTTTTTTTTTTTACATTTAAGCAAAAAAGTGCTTTTTGACTATTTTATGACGAATTTACTATTTAAACTAAAGAGAGAAGAAAGACCCATTTATGGAAATAATTAGGGCAATAAAGCAAGTTTATAAAATATAATTGGCTATGTCTTGGACCCCCTTTGCTGCACCCTAACCCATTTGTCTAAATATGGCTGTTGATACTATCAACCTTTTTACCGCCAACAACTTCTATAGAAGTTCGAGATTTTCGTGCCGTCCACGCCAGCACTTCTATAGAAGTTCTTCTTTGTACCTACTTTATTAAAATACATTTATACGTTGGCGCACAGCGGGACATCGCGTGCAGGATAGTTGGGCGGTGAAAAGGTTAAAACCTTTTGTGTACAGCCATAAAATGACCAACAGACTCCTAGCACTGCCAGCAAATACTGCTGGCAGTACTGGAAGGCCACCATCACTGGAATTGAGTCATTGCTGCAATTGAATAGTATTTGTTTAAACATTGCACTTGACTAATGTGGACTATGCATTGAACAATCCAAAGCATAGTTTGTCTGAGCTACGACTAAGCTTTGTAATTTGGCCTGAAGAGTTTTGCTGTACAATGTAGGTATTTATTTTATTTTAAAAAATCTTTGTTATACCTGCATACCTTATTTTTCCAATTTTAATTACAAACATACAGACATAAATACGAGTTATAAATTTAATTCCCATATACAAGTACAAATCGTCTACTTACCAGGAAAGGCTATACCTAGTAGGATGGATTGCATTTTGTAAATTTGTATGTTAACTTTTCAACATTTTGGTAGTTATACAATGCCTTATTATAATACTGATTAAAAACTTTACTCATTTATAAATAGGTACTGAGGAGAATTATAATTATATAAAAAAATAAAGTAAAATGTCAATTTCTGTTGAAAAAAATAATACTTACATAAATGGACACAAAACCTATCTCTAGAAATAGATTTCTTCCATCTAACCATGATGCCAGGTCAGTTTTGTATGAAAGTAGATAAAACAAATCAAATAATTTATGGTACCTACTTGTGTAAGTGTAAAAACACACTATGCCGAAGGTACGCGACCGAACTTCCGCGGCTGATTTTACGTTCCGACGTATTCGGCTGATATGACACACCATAAGTGCCGAACTTGCGCCCCGCCCCCGGATCTTCGTAGGCAATCGAAACGAACTTCGGTCGCATATAATGTATGCTCTATAGAATAAGTTGCCGCTGAACTTACGCCCGACCGAAGTTAGGCTGTACGCTATAACGCAACGTAATTTCGGTATTATGTGTCGTCAGTAATTCAAATAGCATTGCAGGCGTAATCATGCCGAACTTCAGTCGCGTAATTTCGGCATAGTATGTTCCTACACTAAGTCACAAAATATTGCAGAACCTTATGCATTAACCTGTTAAGGGCATTGCTATTTACCCATCAGAAGTAGGTAAGGAAACTAAAGAGTTAGTTTAAATAAACAATGTAAAGAAATCGAAATAATTACATCTATTAAATGATGATCTACTCATAAAACTAATGTAACAATTGAATCATAATAAGGTAAGTACGGTAAATCTGTTTAAAGTTAGTTATTTAGGGCAATAATATTAAAATAAGCACAAACTCACATCATAAAAACACTATACCTACATAAATACCTACAGATATATCTATCTAAGGCCTGTGTCGAGCAGTGGACTAGTGTAGGCTTACAGTGATATCTATCTAAAAGAATTAAAATTGAAATGCTGTTCATTGACAAGCGCATCACATGAAAATCTCCAAAAGATGGAATAGTCTACCAGCACACGTTTTCCCTCCTTCCTATGATATGGGGTCCATCAAGAGAGGCGTGAAGAAGCACCTTGTGGGCCGGCAGAGTGAAGTTGACTGATGCTACGTTTGTTTTCACGCTGCACCAGTTGTCTTCGCGTCTGGACTTCATTTCCACTTAACATCAGGTGGGATAGTCATTTGCCGAGCTAAGTAAAAAAAAAAAAATGAGAACTGCTGAACTGATTTGGATGAAATTTTACAAATATACAGTTTTATCCCGAAAACAGGTTCCTGGGAGAGTGTAGTCTTTGCGAACGTAGTCGAAGGCATCAGCTAGTACCTACACCATAAAAACAGATCGTAGTATATCAATCCTATGCTTTTTTCTAACGTTTTACTATGCCACAGTCATACTTTTATGTTCCACAAAAAAACTATCATTACACACACAGAATAGCTTAGCGGTGAGACGAGTGTCAGCAAAAACTATTGTAGCCGACACAGTTATTGTGTTACAAAAAACCGTTTTGAAACGTTTTACCTAAAAAGATGGCTGGCGTTCAGTTGAATAATGGATGAGGCAGCGGAGTATGCTCATTAACTTTTTGTCACACATCATAATTGTGATTGCAGTCTGTGGGTTCAGATGTCTTTGGAACATACTATATCGCTCATTAATATTGACAAGTTTTGATAGGCAGCTATTTATTATTATTATTGTTTCTTATGGGGACGTCGGTCGCCAGCCGAACGGACGATCCACCCGCGTTGTTGCGGGCTACTTCATCTTTTTCCCTGTTCTCCCTTTTGAGGGAGTTAAGGTTAATCCAGCTTTCACGGCGTCCGCCCCGTCGAATCTTTTGGTCTCTTTGGTAAATCTTTACGTAATTTTTTACCACGAACTACAGTGCTGTGGAACCAGCTCTTAGCGGCGGTATTTTCCGGACCAATACGACTTAGGGATCTTCAAGAAACGAGCCTATTCCTTCCTTAAAGGCCGGCAACGCATCTGTGATTCCTTTGGTTTTGCGGGTGTCCATGGGCGGCGGTGATTGCTTCCCATCAGGTGACCTGCCTGCTCGTTTGCCTCCTTCTAATATAAAAAAAAAACTTGCTATCTGCTCCACCTTCAGATCCTTTAGGTTGTCTATGTGAAATGTGTCCGATCCCCAGAGCTCCCATCTTATCAGTGAGTACATAGGGCATTCAGCTAATGGAGGGATAGACACCTAAGTTTTGCTGTAGATATGGTTGGATTGACTAATCTGTTCCGATCCGATCAGAACCCCTCGGAGACTAGTAGGGCACGGAGACCACGCACCAGTGCGTGTTGCCGTTCCCTCTAGAAAACCTCCGAAGGTTAATCGTTTCACACGACTTGAGGAACCCTTTTAGTTTGTCGCCGCCCCCTGAAAAGCCAGGTGAAGCTGAAAATGCCGCCTGAGGCATTCAGCAAATTCTCTCAAAAAAATAAAGACTACCCCGTACTTGACACTCGTCGAGTACCTAGACGTTGCTGGAGTTCTATCATACAAACTTCAGGGGTGGATTCTACACTCAAATGTACATAATAAAACAAATACCTAAAAAATCCAAGCTCTATAGTTTAGAAATTTTTATTTTAGCAGCCTTTTTTATTTTATTGTCTTCGATTCTTGCAGGAGCTAAAAAAGGTGAAACTAGTCGCAAATAAATAACAATCAGTGAAGTAGCCAAAAGTTAGAACATCAATAGGACAAAAGACAAATATGTCGGTTTACAACACCAAAAATAACGAAAAACCCACAATGTAACCAATTTACTACATGCAGTTTGTAATTTTTAAATATTTTTTTATTATGTAGGTATATTTGAGTGTAGAATCCACCCCTAAAGTTTGTACAGTGCATGCCAATACACCCTGTATATAAAAAAATCGAGTTAAGGTACCAGTTGATAGCCTACTCCACGTAATTTCATAGAAATACATAGAAACCAGTGGCGGTAGCCAAAGTAACATCAAGAAATCGATAGCGAACTTCGAAAAGAATAAAATGTATGAGATTGACATAAGATTGACCACGTGATTTAGCGCGGCTTATGTCAATCCCATACATTTTATTCTTTTCGAACTTCGCTATCGTTTTCTTAATGTTACTTTGGCTAAGCCTACTGTAGTGTCGCGACCTCACTGGTACCTTTAGGTTTACGAATCAAGTTCTTTAGACTCGAGTCTTGGCTCCCATAACTCGGTGTCGACTCGGCAACTCGTGATTGTTGTATGTAACGCCACCGAGTAGAGTTGCCCTATTTTTGAACTATTTTTCAGGAAATTAAAGTAAATCTTATCACTAACTAGTTAAAAAAAAAGGATTTGAAGAAAAAATAAAGTATTTAACAAATTTATTTATTTATGCTTCACTTCACCTGAGTCCGAGTATCATTCAGTATTTCAGAAATTAAGTCCACAGGAATATTCCGTTCAAACGCACGCATTAGTCGGAAATAAAATATTTTCCATACTTTATTTTTATTAAAAAGAATAAAGTATGGGGATGGAAAATAACGTAGGATACGTTATTTTAAAGTATGGTGGGCAACCCTACTTACAGCGTCAAAAATATTGGAAAATGCCTTATCATAGCAAGCAGGACACTTTCCATTACAAATAAACAAAAAAAATATAGAGGACAACCATAACATGTAAAAAAAATCTAATCTAATAAACATGTAATAAAAAACATCTCTCTGTCTACCTCTTGTAAGGTAGGCAGGGTTTCATAAATTGTATATGTAAAATAAGTATAAGTACCTACATAAATAAAATAAAATAAAAATAAAATGTTTGGCAACCCTACCACCGAGCCCTGTTAAATTGAGATCTTTATATTTAGACTTCCGGAAACGAGTTTTTACAACACTAACCCTCTGTTTGACTCATCATCTTCATCATCAGCCCTTTATGATTGACTGCTGAGCATAAGCGTCTTCGCTAATGCCATTCACCTCGAGTCTGTGCTAGTCAGGGCTACGTCATTCATCTCAGCCAAAAGACGTCCACTGCTGGACAAAGGCCTCCCCCAAGGATATGAGGGGTATTTGCCGTAATCGCCACGCTTGGCAGGCGGGTTGGCAATCGCAGTAGGTTGAGGGTAACCTCAGAGAGATGCTGCTGCCCATCCTCTGGAATAGTCCCTTAGTCGCCTTTTACGACACCCACGGGAAGAGAGGGGGTGGTGCAATTCTTTATCCCCGGCACCACACAGGGGCCACGTCATTAAATAAGGAGATTGCAGAAGCACAGAATAAATAATAGTACTACGTGCAGAAGGTAGGTGAGCTCATACAATCGCGATCCAGATGACCCCGACAATCCCATAACAGTTGCGAACGCCCCCCCGCCCGATCCTCTAAATACCACTACACATTTACAAAATACACTAAACATGCACACTAGTTTATGCCCAAGACACCGTACTCGTAGAACAAGGGTACGTAGAACCGGTTCACACGCGCTCTATACCAGGTACACACATGTACCTGGGCGCTTCTCTCCTCCTCCACGGCCCGGTCTACCCGAGCCGAGGTCCGTGCCTTTAGAGGCGCCCTCGGGTGGTTCCGCTCCCCGATCAGATCCGAACCCTTCGGAGAATCTAGTAGGGCACAGGGACGCGCACTTTTAAGTGTGCGATGCCGTTCCCTCTAGAAAACCTCCGAAGGTGATTCGTTTCAACACAGCTTGTGGTACCCTTTACGTACCTCGCCGCCCCCAAAAAAGCCCGGTGACGCTGAAGGTGCCGTTTGAGGCAATCAGCAATCTCTCTCAGAAAAAAAAACAAACGCGTTCGAGCTATGCATACATAGACAACCTTCCACAGACACTGAATGTCGCGACAGCTGCTCGACTGAATTGAAAAATATGTATGAAAAGTACCTAGATAAAATCAACGTTTCTTAGTCCCCGGATCACTCCTCCAAAACTAGAGCGATTTAATTACTTTTTTCATTAAAAATTGAAGAAAGGCTTTGGCTGTGTCACTATGTTTTCTATTTTTTTCATAAATTAATTTAAAAAAAAAGATATGAACCTTTAAAAACCTTAAACATTGGCCAGATTTTCTGCTGTGTTCAGACATCCAGCAAACAAATTTAGACGAGATTATATATAAAAAAGCAAAACATATGGACACAGCCGAAGCCTTTCTTTAATTTTGAATGAAAAATGTAATTGAATCGGTTCAGTTTTGGAGGAGGAATCAGGGGACTACGATACGTTGATTTTGTCTACTCTTCATACATATTTTTCGATTCAGTCGACCTTAGTATGTATTTCCTCTTAAGTTTATCTTCTGGGTCAGCTTATTTATTTAATCTGTGCCGCGATCTTAGTTATATCATAAATCCATCTCGCTACCGACACTACGTTTACACATTACAACTCAAGAAAAAAAATGGATAAGTAGGTACTTAATTATTTCTTGTTTAATGTCTGTAATGAGTACCAATCTACTAACCTGGCAGTAGAGGTGCCAATGATGTCATGTGGGCGTGTCCCGCTCCATGTTACCGCGAGAGAAATAATCGTGTAAAATTAACGCATAGACGCAGTGTAAGCAGGCCTCCAACAAGGTGGACCGACGATCTGGTGAAGGTCGCGGGAAGCCGCTGGATGCGAGCACCACAAAACCGGTCGTTGTGGAGATCCTTGGGGGAGACAGACGTCCAGCAGTGGACGTCTGTGGGCTGAGATGATGACAATGATATAACAATTTATGTACCGTTGTATGCTCCACGAGCTACGAGCATTTAATGTATTACTGAGTATCTTCGCAACTCCTGCCAATGATGCAGTGTTCGCCATCCTTGAAACGTTTTTTATATGCTTGGAAAACTCGTTACTGGCACAATACACATAATGTGTTATTGGGCTCCACCGCGTTAGGGGAGGCGATACCTAAATATTTATTTATTTATTCATTTATTGTACATGTAACTACAAACATTAGACTTAGGGCTAAAATCTTAGTAATAGTACATGGACCCTGTTTATAGGGTGTTGCAAATCTGGTCGTTTTCATAGGTGGGCGCTTAGTTATTTTTTTAAAAACAAATTATTTTACATTCAGTCATGATAATTTAGGCAAGTTTAGCGCACATTGCATTATTAAATAAAATAAAATAAGATACTAATAGTGTATTTGTACACTTCTGATTATAGTGTATTTTCAAAGGTAAATTATGGTATAAAAATCGGCCAAGTGAAAGTCGGAATCGCGCTCGAAGGGTTTCGTACCATTATTTCTAAAAATATTTTAAGTTTCTACTTGTTATCGTTATTAGCACCGAAAAGAGAATTGGAAAAAAGTCACGTTTGTTGTATGTTACCCTGTTTTTAATTTAAATATTTATTTTTAAAGTGAATAATATAAACTCAATATTCTGTGAATATTTCAAGCGTCTACCTGTTGCCGTTATCAATATCGAGCACAAACGAGCAAAAATAATCACGTTTGTTGTATGGGAGCCCCCTAAAATGTTTATTTTATTCTGTTTTTTAGTATTTGTTGTTAAAGCGGCAACAGAAATACATCATCTGTGAAAATTTTAACTGTCTAACTACACTGACGGACGGACGGACGGACGTCCGGAGTCTTAGTAATAGGGTCCCGTTATGCCCTTTGGGTACGAAACCCTAAAAAACAATGACAATGCAGCGCGAGGGAGGGGGGGGGGGGGTACTTATCACCACTGCCAGCAAAAATATTAAAATTTTTGCTGGGGTAGCGCGATTCAGAAAAAAATATCATCAAAACCGGTTCATAAACGACGGAAGTTATCCGCGACCACACATAAAAATAAAATTAACCTATTACGGTTGAATTGAGAAACCTCCTCCTTTTTTGAAGTCGGTTAAAAATGTCACAACAAATACGTACATCTACATACGTACAAACAAACCATACGGCTTTCCTCTCAACTCCCATAATTCGAAGGAGAGGGAGGGGGCATATCCACTTGCCTCCTTTTTGCTGAGTTTGCAGTTTGCCTCTGTTATTTTGGGGACGGCGGGAAACTTTAAAGGTTTCCTCAATCCGTGCGATTGAAGCATCGTCAATGGTCTCCTATTGGATCCTCCGTGGGATTTGGATCGGATCGGTAAAAGGATATTCATGTAATACTAGTGGTAGCCCATCAGTGGTCTAATTTCGAACGTAATTTTATTAAGGCTGCACGGATTGTATCCTAAGCAATGAAAAATTTAAAAGATAGAATGTGAGTTTGGATTGGCGTTGACAGATTTCGGCCGCTCCTCTTCCATTTTTGAAAAGAGTATTTATATGGCGGCAGTACACTCTCGTCCGAGAGCTCTCGCCCAGCCTCGCCCGTATGTCTCGCGCGACAGCCCCATGCACGAGAGCGACCCTGTACATTCTCGCGTTTTCATTTCAGTCGCAGTTGTGAACGCCGAGAGGATGGACGTAGACATTGCGTCGCACGTCGCCGTCTTTATGTGTAGCATAGTTTTTAATTTATACAAGTATATTATTTTTTTGTATGTTAGTCTGTAAAGTATCTATTCTATGGGCCTCTTTGTATTTTACCATCATGTACACTGTTTTGTTGCCTGAAATAAATAAATCTATTTTATTCTATTCTATTGAGATTGCTGCTGCCGTTGCCTTGTGTGCCATCACTTTTTACAAATACATATTGATTGCACACACAAAAAAAATTAATAAGATATGGCGTAAGCGGCGATGGTGGATGGTCTAAAGGACTAAAGACGCGAGAGTGTACTTGGGTGCGCTCCTGGTCTCGCGAGGGAGAGCGAGGCCCTTTGACTCGTGCGCAAAAAACCGACACGGGACCGAGAGCAGGCGAGCGACAGCGAGACAGCCCGAGAGGTAGCGAGAGCTCCCTGTACACTCTCGCACTCGGCCTGTCTCGTGGTGTCTCGGCGAGAGTGTACTGCCGCCAATACGTGTGTGTCAAATACATGGTAGTGTGTTTAATGTTTGTTTTAACACTAATGAACACCTCACATGTTATGGCTTAGTTAAATAAGACGTTACGGCCACTTTTAACTATAACGCCATATTTAACTAAACCATAACATGTCAGGTGTTCATTAAGTGACGTAAAAATGCTAAATTACTTCATTCAGATAGTTTGTTGAGCATAATTTGATTTTCTATCTCTCATTACTAGATATGTTTTTTTTTCATTGGCGGCGCTAGTGTGCGGCGTAAACGCTCTTAATGTATTTTTATGCATGTTTTTTTTTAAATATTAACATTCGGATAACCTTCTCTATATAAACTACCTATAAGTGTGCGAAATTTCATACTCCTCCGTCCGCGCAATTTTCGTAAAAAAGAGGTACAAAGTTTTTGCTTCACGTTTTAACCTCTTTACCGCCAACAACTTCTATAGAAGTTCGAGATTTTCGTGCCGGCCACGCCAGCACTTCTATAGAAGTTCTTCTTTGTACCTACTTTATTAAAATACATTTATACGTTGGCTTACAGCGGGACATCGCGTGCAGGATAGTTGGGCGGTGAAAAGGTTAATAATATAGATTAAGGAGGATGTTAGGGTTCCAGTTGTCCTGAGATACCTAGAAGCTGAAAACAACGCGTTTTGTTTCGAGTTCACCATTCTTCGAAGCGCCGCATTTCATGCCACTATAAAGTCTGTATATTGACACGCTCAGACATGTATGTCGGCTTTCTGGCGTTCATCCAAGTTCCTATTACGGACACGTGTTAGGAATGTCTGGAGAAAATGTACGTGCATGATAATAGTGATGCCCTTTAAGTGAGGTGGATTTTTGAGATTTTAATTTGGAAAACTGTTGAATTTTTTCTGCACGATCTGGATTTGAACCTTCTCCCTATGATACAGGTACAGGGCACTTATGCTATCGTGGCACTGTTCGAATCGTGAGAATTCATCAACACTATTTACTCTCGAGGCGCGCCCGGTCTGCGAGTGCTGAGGTTAAGCAACTTTCGCAAAGGCCGGTCATCGGATGGGTGACCAAAAATCTATCATTTCGAGCTCCTCCTTGCTTTGGAAGGCACGTAAAGCCGTTGGTCCCAGCTGCATGGGCCCGCGTGGTGGTTCAAAGCTCGTTCTCCCTACCCATTCATAGGGAAGGCTCGTTCCCCAGCAGTCATCATCATCTCAGCCAAAAAGACGTCCACTGCTGGACAAAGGCCACGCCACGCTTGGCAGGCGGGTTGGCGATCGCAGTAAGGTGAGAATAATCACAGAGAGACGCTGCTGCCCATCCTCTGGAATGGTCCCATAGTCGCCATCTACGACACCCACGGGAAGAGATGGGGTGGTGCAATTATTTATCCCCGGCACCACACGGGGCCCCAGCAGTGGGAACATACAATGAGCTGATGATGATGATGATGATTATCTACTCTTACTTAAATACATTATTTGCAAGTCCAAGACCAGCAAGGGATCCTAGACCAGCATAGGAGACATATAATGTACATGGTGTCTATTTTTGAACTGTTTCCCTATTTAAGGCAAGGGATCCTAGACCAGCATAGGAGACATTTATAATGTACATGGTGTCTATTTTTGAACTGTTTCCCTATTTAAGGCAAGGGATCCTAGACCAGCATAGGAGACATTTATAATGTACATGGTGTCTATTTTTGAACTGTTTCCCTATTTAAGGCAAGGGATCCTAGACCAGCATAGGAGACATTTATAATGTACATGGTGTCTATTTTTGAACTGTTTCCCTATTTAAGGCAAGGGATCCTAGACCAGCATAGGAGACATTTATAATGTACATGGTGTCTATTTTTGAACTGTTTCCCTATTTAAGGCAAGGGATCCTAGACCAGCATAGGAGACATTTATAATGTACATGGTGTCTATTTTTGAACTGTTTCCCTATTTAAGGCAAGGGATCCTAGACCAGCATAGGAGACATTTATAATGTACATGGTGTCTATTTTTGAACTGTTTCCCTATTTAAGGCAAGGGATCCTAGACCAGCATAGGAGACATTTATAATGTACATGGTGTCTATTTTTGAACTGTTTCCCTATTTAAGGCAAGGGATCCTAGACCAGCATAGGAGACATTTATAATGTACATGGTGTCTATTTTTGAACTGTTTCCCTATTTAAGGCAAGGGATCCTAGACCAGCATAGGAGACATTTATAATGTACATGGTGTCTATTTTTGAACTGTTTCCCTATTTAAGGCAAGGGATCCTAGACCAGCATAGGAGACATATAATGTACATGGTGTCTATTTTTGAACTGTTTCCCTATTTAAGGCAAGGGATCCTAGACCAGCATAGGAGACATTTATAATGTACATGGTGTCTATTTTTGAACTGTTTCCCTATTTAAGGCAAGGGATCCTAGACCAGCATAGGAGACATTTATAATGTACATGGTGTCTATTTTTGAACTGTTTCCCTATTTAAGGCAAGGGATCCTAGACCAGCATAGGAGACATATAATGTACATGGTGTCTATTTTTGAACTGTTTCCCTATTTAAGGCAAGGGATCCTAGACCAGCATAGGAGACATATAATGTACATGGTGTCTATTTTTGAACTGTTTCCCTATTTAAGGCAAGGGATCCTAGACCAGCATAGGAGACATTTATAATGTACATGGTGTCTATTTTTGAACTGTTTCCCTATTTAAGGCAAGGGATCCTAGACCAGCATAGGAGACATTTATAATGTACATGGTGTCTATTTTTGAACTGTTTCCCTATTTAAGGCAAGGGATCCTAGACCAGCATAGGAGACATTTATAATGTACATGGTGTCTATTTTTGAACTGTTTCCCTATTTAAGGCAAGGGATCCTAGACCAGCATAGGAGACATATAATGTACATGGTGTCTATTTTTGAACTGTTTCCCTATTTATGAGTTATTTTTGCCGGAATGATCACGCTTACTGCTCGATATTGCACGGTTGATGACTCGCTTGGACGTTAGCCAAGTGTGACTCCTGCGGTCGATCTAGCTACACTTCTCATTGAGATTTTTTGCTGTACCACAAAATGTCTAGTGGTCTCTGTGGTCTAGTGGTTAAGACCATTGATGTCAGACCCAGAGGTCCCGGGTTCAATTCCCAGCGGGAGGTGTACATGTTTGTGTACTCGGTTTGGTTGGTGGTAGGGCTTGTTTGTCCGCCTGGCTAGCTACCACCGTCTTATCTAACTATGTCGCCATAACATCGATGTTTATAGCAATTAAATGTAAGCAACTATCGCATTGGATTAGTCTGTGGGGATAGTTGTGTATTAAAATATAATAAATATATTGTTTTCTAAAGTTTACGCGAACACTACACTTTAAAATGAAACAACTTTTACGGAGCTACTCGCGTTTATTTTACACTTTAGCAGCCGCTCACGGTTTAACCCGCGTGGTTCCCGTTCCCGTGGGAATATCGGGATAAAAAGTATCCTATTTTTTAATCCAGGTTATAAACTATCTGTGTGCCGAATTTCATCAAAATCCACCCATCCGTTGCAGCGTGAAGAAGCAACAGATATACACACAAACTTTCACATTTATAATATTAGTGTGGTATTAGTGTGATTACTTTTAATTAATGTTTACCCTGACGTTTCGAACCCCTTGCAGGGTCCGTGGTCACAGGGAGACTGAGGTGTTGGTCGTCTCATATTTAGTTAGTAGCTTGTATACCCTCATTTCAATTTAATCAGGTGCGTTAGTACTTAACTCATTCTTACATACATGCACTTCACATTGGCGCATGGCACCGTCCAATAATTAATTAATTTGTTATTGTCAGAATCGTATTGTGCAGTTATTGTTTGTGACGAACAGCCACATTGTTACCTTGCTAACCCTAGAGAGCAGGGGTCAACCCCACGGGCCAGTTCTGGCCTAGTGTGGGAGTCATTGTACATTCCTGTAACACGGCTTACTATTAATTTTGGTAAATAAACTTTTTTTTTCACATTTTTTGTCTCATTATGGCAAGCGCAGTGTGGGCAGGCCTCCAACAAGGTGGACCGACGATCTAGTGAAGGTCGCGGGAAGCCGCTGGATGCGAGCACCACAAAACCGGTCGTTGTGGAGATCCTTGGGGGAGGCCTTTGTCCAGCAGTGGACGTCTTTTGGCTGAGATGATGATGATGATGATGATGACAAGCGTGGTGATTAAGAGGCCTATCACAAAATGCGCGCGCTCGTGCTTTCTCAGTACTACGAGCGGCCAACGCATCGCAAAAGTAGCATTTTGTGCAGTTGTAATTACATTTATTTGATGTTTAACAATTTTTTATCGTTCAAAAAAAGTATATAATTTGAAATCTTATAAACTAACGTTGATTCTGTTGTACATTTAACTTAATAATATTAATGGAGTAAGGAGATATTTACAGCTAATTCTGAACGTTTTATGGCTTTGAATGGAGTTTTTTTTTTGCAGAAATTCCATTCATTTTTCGAAATTCTGAGGCCGCTACGAACTTAACCACTATTTAAGAGACATTATTATATGTTTTGCATTTCGTTTGCTTAGAACAGTAGTTCAATCCATAAGCTTAAAATTGCCTGCAGCGTATTTAATTGAAAACTAGCTTCGGAAATTTGGATTTATATAAATAGAAAGGGATAATTGCAGAAAGCGAGGCCGCTACGAATTTTACTAATAACTATTCTCCACTATACAATAAGTCAAAATTGTTAAAGGGTTTCAGTTTCTCTGAACAAGAACGCAGAAATTGGGCGTTTTATGCAAAAATCACGGTCAAAATGTAATAGGGCCATTAAGCCAATACTTCAATACACTAATATAATTAACTTCAATGATGTAGACCTTTGCCCAGCTGTGGGGGAGTATATAGGCCATTACATACTTACTGTATGTACAGATAACTCCAGAATTATTTACAAAAGCAGTACACATCTAATAAATTTGCTTTTGGCTTGGATCAATGCCAACACTGAAAAGTATGACTATGTAATGTATGAAATTAAGAAAATCAAGTTCCGTTCACAATAAATCTTTAAATTAAGGGCATGTTGGATTAATCACCGTTGCTGTGGTGTAGTCGTGACACCTTATGTCTCAATCGCAGAAGTCCCCGCTTCAATTCCCTGCTCGAGTATATTGTTAGTTGTTAGTTTGGTCGATAATAAATAAACTTTCATACACTTACACCAATTATCTAGCCCAAGAGAAGTTTCGTTATGAAACTCGTTAAATGGTTACTAGACAACGGATAAACATACTTAAAATACTTAAATACATAATTATTGTACATAGAAAACACCCACACCCGAGACAATATCATCATCATCATCATCTCAGACATCAATATAAAAAACAATAATTTCTAAATTGACCCGACCGCGGATAGAACCCGGGACCTCTAGATATGGCGACATCATGAAAACCGGTGTACAAACCACTCGACCAAGGAGGTCGTTGAATAATAAGTTTGTTATAAGTCCGCATGCCTATTGGTAAGTACACGATGCATCAGCTGTCTTAGTGTCTGGTCTCATTTCCACTTAACATGGAGTGGTTGCCGAGCTAGGTTATAAAAATAATCTCTCTGATCTGCCCAGCAGCGATTCAAGTAAATAGCCTATAACTCAAATTCAAATTCAAAAATCATTTATTCAATTTAGGCTACAAGTAGCTCTTGTGAATGTAGCTATGCCATCGGTTCGTAAGTCTACTCTGGGCGGGAGATTTTGTACTGAGAAGAACCGGCAATAAACTCAGCAAGTGTCCAGCTCTTTTCTCTCTTACAGCGTTAAAAAAAATATTGGAAAATGCCAGTTACCGTTGGATAAATAGCGCACTGTGCCACTAATATCACTCAAAAACATTAAAAAGCAGTGACAAAATTCAGCGCTTACGTCAGCCTTCCCGGTAGCATAGCGATTGAAAAAAAAAAGGTAAATATAACCCTATCAATTATTATAATACCGAACGTGCCCACAACTTTCATAGTCAACCATCATTCGCCAACCACTTGGATAGTTGCTTAACATTTACGAACGTGTCGTATAAACCGATGTTTATATGTATGTCGCAGCATTACGCTAACGCTCGCTTCATTCGATTGCGTAAATAAAGTTCATTACGGCTTTGCCATTTCGCAGACCGAGAGAGCCGTGCCCGGTTATAGGGTGGCGTCCACTGCTGTAATAAGCTACGCTATAAAATTAGGAAGCTATTCCTAAGCAGTTTCACTAATGGGGAGTGGGCTGTACCTACGTGTTTATTCTAAAGGCCAACTCTCTTTAGACACTTGTCTGAGTTCCGGATGAATAATGCGCTTATGCGCGTCCTGGCATCAGGTGTGAGATCGTCCTTTAATCACGTGAGGCTCGAAAAAAGGTGACGGTTCAGAAAAAGTCACGGAACATCACAATGGTCGAGGGGACTGCAGTGAGATATCACGTGTATTTATTTTTTTTCTTGTTGAACCCACAATTTTGAGCTCGTTAACGCGAGCGAACGTAAGCGTTAGAAAGAAATCCCTTCACAGTTCACCAGTTTTATTTGTACTGGGATTTTCCTAATGTTTTGGTTATGCAAGAAGTACCAGACGTCCCTGCTCAAGCATAACTAGCACAGAAGACGATCCACCTCAGTTCTTAACGCCAGATCTATTTTTAAGACATAGGGTCTATCGATGAGAAGAGAACTAGCTAATGACTTCGCTAAAATTCAAATTGAAATTCATTTATTTCTTAGAAAATGGTAAACAAAATCTTAAACACTTGTAAAGGCCTCATATTCTAACGTTCTCAAACGGTGTAGAAATTTAAAAAAAAATTAAAAGCTCTCCCTCATGTTAATCAAAAGTTGAGTCCGTATGTGAGAACAGCTGGAGCAGGACTGTGCCTCACTAGGCCTTTGTTGTAGGAAGGAGGAAATACTTGTTCTGGGTGAGAGAGCATTCCATTTTATAGTTGTTAAACAATACTTTACTTTTACAACACCGGTAAGCGCGGTGTGGGCAGGCCTCCAACAAGGTGGACCGACGATCTGGTGAAGGTCGCGGGAAGCCGCTGGATGCGAGCACCACAAAACCGGTCGTTGTGGAGATCCTTGGGGGGGGGCTTTGTCCAGCAGTGGACGTCTTTTGGCTGAGATGATGATGACAGTTGGTTGTATCATAATGCTTTGTGTAACTATAGTCCCATCAAAGGTGTATTTATTCTAGCGTAATGTAAAAAAAACTAACTAGTATTTAGCGGTAGCATTATCGTGAGCCTTAGTTTCGCGTTCAGTGTACGAATGCCGCCTCAAAACCGGTCGTAAGCCCATCATAATCGTGAGTCTGCCTTACGTAACGGCACATCGGATTATGTGGCTGAATTATCCCTTTTAATGCCAGCTCTCTGATAGTATTTGATGGCGAAAAACATCGAAGGTTGATGACTCCATCCTCAAAGTTAGGAGACTGCAGGTAGGCTTCTAACAAAGCACACAAAAACGACAAGATGACGTCATAAACCACACACGAAGTCTAAGCGATCGGTGAGGCGGTCGTCGGGCCCCAGGATGCGAGGACACCCCGCTACACACGACTTTAAAGTTTATACTGACACTCGCCACCAATCTTACGGTTATAAAGTTAGGTGTCCAGACATCCTTGCGCAAGCACAAGGGACCATCTGCGTCAGGTCATAACGCCAGATCAGGATGCGGGGACACCCCGCTACACACGACTTTAAAGTTTATACTGACACCCCCCACCAACCTTACGGTTATAAAGTTAGGTGTCCAGACATCCTTGCGCAAGCACAAGAGACCATCTGCGTCAGGTCATAACGCCAGATCAGGACGCGGGGACACCCCGCTACACACGACTTTAAAATTTATACTGACACCCCCCCACCAACCTTACGGTTATAAAGTTAGGTGTCCAGACATCCTTGCGCAAGCACAAGAGACCATCTGCGTCAGGTCATAACGCCAGATCAGGACGCGGGGACACCCCGCTACACACGACTGCAGAAGTTTATGCTGACACCCCCCACCAACCTTACGGTTATAAAGTTAAGTGTCAGACATCCTTGCGCAAGCACAAGAAACCATCTGCGTCAGGTCATAACGCCAGATCAGGACGCGGGGACACCCCGCTACACACGACTGCAGAAGTTTATGCTGACACCCCCCACCAACCTTACGGTTATAAAGTTAAGTGTCAGACATCCTTGCGCAAGCACAAGAAACCATCTGCGTCAGGTCATAACGCCAGATCAGGACGCGGGGACACCCCGCTACACACGACTGCAGAAGTTTATGCTGACACCCCCCACCAACCTTACGGTTATAAAGTTAAGTGTCAGACATCCTTGCGCAAGCACAAGAAACCATCTGCGTCAGGTCATAACGCCAGATCAGGACGCGGGGACACCCCGCTACACACGACTGCAGAAGTTTATGCTGACACCCCCCACCAACCTTACGGTTATAAAGTTAAGTGTCAGACATCCTTGCGCAAGCACAAGAAACCATCTGCGTCAGGTCATAACGCCAGATCAGGACGCGGGGACACCCCGCTACACACGACTGCAGAAGTTTATGCTGACACCCCCCACCAACCTTACGGTTATAAAGTTAAGTGTCAGACATCCTTGCGCAAGCACAAGAAACCATCTGCGTCAGGTCATAACGCCAGATCAGGACGCGGGGACACCCCGCTACACACGACTGCAGAAGTTTATGCTGACACCCCCCACCAACCTTACGGTTATAAAGTTAAGTGTCAGACATCCTTGCGCAAGCACAAGAGACCATCTGCGTCAGGTCATAACGCCAGATCAGGACGCGGGGACACCCCGCTACACACGACTGCAGAAGTTTATGCTGACACCCCCCACCAACCTTACGGTTATAAAGTTAAGTGTCCGACATCCTTGCGCAAGCACAAGAAACCATCTGCGTCAGGTCATAACGCCAGATCTGAACGCGCCGAAACGTAATCTTTTTTTGAGAGAGATTGCTGATTGCCTCAAACGGCATTTTCAGCGTCACCGGGCTTTTTTGGGGGCGGCGATGTACGTAAGGGGTTTTCTAGTGCGTGTCCCCGTGCCCTACTAGATTCTCCGAAGGGTTCGGATCGGATCGGATCGGGGAGCGGAACAACCCGAGGGCGCCTCTAAAGGCTCGGACCTCGGCTCGGGTTGACCGGGCCTTGGTGGAGGAGAGAAGCGCCCAGGTACATGTCTGTAGCTGGTATGTCGCGCGTGTGAACCGGTTCTTCGTACCCTTGTTCTACGAGTACGGTGTCTTGGGCCTAAACTAGTGTGCATGTTATGTGTAGTGACATTTAGAGAATCGGGAGGGGGGGCTGAAACACATCCTTCATCTGGTACTTTTAAGGCTAGTGTCTCGAGCTAGTTGTCCCGTGGACACGTATAGTCCATTACCTAATATATTAGGCATGAAGTTGTCTATATCAAAATTTGAGATTCGTTTCTTTTCATACTCCTACAACCTTCGATGAAAGATGATATTCTTTTTCAAAGTGTCGCCTTAACATGCCTTCCGAAGAACAGGGTAGCTCGAGATGATACATTTTTGGTCACCCATCCGATGACCGGCCTTCGCAAAAGTTTCTTAACCTTAGCAATCGCAGACCTCGAGACGTACTAAAGAAAGAAATATTATTCTTTTATAATTAGATACAAATGTCACAGACGTTTTTAAATATTCAAATGAAGCTCATTTCAATAATTAGTACTTGATTAAAATTAGATAAACATTACTAAAAGATAAATATTGTGAATCGCGTCGAGTCGAGTTTGGATACTGTGTTTACATGACATTTTACATAATTTAAAGGTCAAAAAGTAGCAGTTGATAAAAACAATATTCGCGTAGTGTTGAAACAGTTTCGACGAGCGGGATTCGAACCCGCACGCTGTAACGTACCGGGTCAGGTGCACTACCAACTATGCTATAGTGGCTATGTCCAACCCGTGATTAAAACACTATCTACACTTAGTGTAAAAGCACACTATGCCGAAGTTCTATGCTATGCTCTCTTACTGGTCCCACAGAATATCAGCGCCTTGGCACGTCAATGTCATGGCATAAGCTGAGTGGTGACCATTTCGGTTGCATAATTATAAATTTAAAATGTCCATTATGTCAAGTTGTCATAGATGCTCCGAATAAATATTTTTCATTATTTTTTCATTTCATTTCAAGTTACGCGACTGAAGTTCGGCATAATTACGCCTGCAATGCTATTTGAATTACTGACGACACATAATACCGAAATTACGTTGCGTTATAGCGTACAGCCTTTATTAACCTCTGAGGCCGAAAACGCCGAACTACGGTCGCGTAATTTCGGCATAGTATGTTCCTACACTTATACAAAGTAAGTGTAGATAGTGTTTTTAGCTAAAGGAGCATGAATCGTTGTTCTCTAGCGAGTATTTGTGGTTTATCAAATCCGATGTAATGGTTGGGCCCCTCTAGGGAATGTTCGCATACTGCAGACTTTTCGCGCCTATGCTTGAATGCGCTCCTGATTAAATTTAAATGAGGGTATACAAGCTACCAACTAATTATGAGACGACTAACACCTCAGTCTCCCTGTGACCACGGACCCTGCAAAGGGATCGAAACGTCAGGATAAACATTAAATAAGTAATGTGTAAAATAAACGCGAGTAGATCCGTAAAAGTTGTTTCATTTTAAATATAGATCTGTAAATGTATGACAAAGGTTATGTTAAAGTAATAAAACTTTATCATAATGCACAAGTGACATTTCTTCAGAACTTTATCGATACAATAAGGTGGGACCCATATGATAAGGAGCGCAGCCGATAAGATACCAGCAGATAATATGTTTGTTACACATTGGTTTGTGGTGCGTTCGTGGCGCGGTGATAAGTTGATTTTGCACTTAAATTGTACAATTTACCTACATTTGTGATAACAATGGGTTTAAAAATAATTGTTATTATGCAACGCTTCGGTCACAATATTAAGAGACTGCAGATGGCCTGACTGATTTTAAAGGCCGGCAACGCATCTGCAATTCCTCTGGTTTTGCGGGTGTCCAGGGCGGCGATGATTGCTTCCCATCAGGTGACCCGCCTGCTCATTTGCCTCCTTTTAATATAAAAACAATGGTTAGCTCCATACACACCGCCCTCAAGCGAAGCATGCATGTAGTCACCCGATCTGAGCCGAACCCCTCGTAGAATCTAATAGGGAATCGACCTATCCGAAACCGGAGAACTCTTCGCTCTTAAAGGCGACGCACTGGAAATTTACGTGGCGGGATCTTGATTTTTCCCAACAATAACAAAACATATGAAAGTGATATTTGATGACATGATTTTTCATTTAATTGACTTCATTTTGCTAGTTGCGGAAACACGATTTGTTAACTTTTATAACAGAGAAAAGATATTCAAAGTAACCTCTTTTAAAACATAGATTTGCATTTTACAGGCAAACCAGGCCGATTTAAGCATCTAAATTTTCTTAGTAGATTAGTTTTAACACACACTTCAATATGCTAGTTCATTTTTTTTTAATAATTTGTAGTTTTAATTGGAAGGAAAAAAAAATAGTTTTTCTTATGGTACGGGGTGCAAACGCTCCGTATTAGAATAATTGTTTAGCGGTGCGTCGCCCGGACGTTGCCAAACTTATGGCATCTATCTTTACAGAGGAAGAAGAATGAAATGACGGGGTTGCACAAAAATCCCGATGGGTCGAAGTGTTACTGGAGGGAAACCTAAGCAGGCCCCATTAAGATAAGATAATATGTAGTAGGGCACGGGGACACGCACTGTGTGTGATACAGTTCCCTCTAGAAAACCTCCGACGGTGCTTCGTTTCACACAGCTTGAGGGACCTTTTAAGTTTCTCCGTGCCGTCGAAGCAATTAGCAAACTAAAAAAAATAATAGGTTTGCCTTGTATGTCCTGTGTAACAGGTGTTTTAATTGGGTACATATCGGGTCGCCTAATTTTTCGTACTTCTTTGGCAATGTAAATTAAATTAAATTAAATCAATCAAATTACTCAATTTTCTTCTTTTTCATCAGGCAGGGTGAAGCCATAATGGCGTGTCATAATAAAAAAAAAAAAAAAAAAAATGGCACACAAACGGTTAGCCTACATTTTTTTCGCATAATCTCACTCTTCATAATCGTGTTTGGTCTAATTTCACTTCGCCTAACTTTTTATCGCCATATTGTTATTTACCAAATGCGACATATTTTATGGCGGAACAATTCGTAAGTCCTAAAGTTTGCAATTACTAAATATTAATGCACACAACAATTGAGGAGCTCGATGGCGCAGTGGTTAACGCGCCCGGTCTGCGAGTGCTGAGGTTAAGGAACTTTCGCAAAAGCCGGTCATCGGATGGGTGACCAAAACTTTATCATCTCGAGTTCCTCCGTGCTTCGGAAGGCACGTAAAGCCGTTGGTCCCGGCTGCATTAGCAGTCGTTAACAATCACCAATCCGCACTGGGCTCGCGTGGTGGTTTATGGCCCGTTCTCCCTATCCTTCCATAGGGAAGGCTCGTGCCCCAGCAGTGGGGACATAAAATGAGCTGATGATGATGATGATGATGAATTCACACAAAATTTAAAATCACAAAGTAAAGAAAGTAAAAGATATTTTTGTATGGAGCTAGATTTCTGTAGTCTAATAAAATAAAATAACCTCGAAATTCAAGACTATCACGCACTATTTCTAACCTATCACGTGACCTACAGGAGTAGGGCAGCTAGTACTTGCGAAGTCGTCGTAATGCCAAAATAACGTTATGCCAATATATTTTAGGGTATTTCACATTATAGATCCTAAAATTAGGGGTTTCAATTCTTAGACCAAATTATAATGGTTGCAAAACAATTGTTAGGCAAAACAATTGTTAGGTAAAACAATTGTTAGGCGAAACAATAATTGTTCGTTTTAAGTTTAGGCCAATACGGTTTGGCCATTTATAAGGACTAAAATTTTTAGGCGAACCGAGGGGCACCCGTTTTAATGTAATTTATTTGTACAATAAGTGATTTATTATTTAACAATTGATTTTTCTATTGCTATCATTATTGGACAGTGAATTTGTTGAAATATAAACGATAGTCGACTTAGCGCTGTCCAGTGCCGAGCCGGCGAATTCTGGTGCACCTCTCTCTTTCTAACCACCGATCGCCCCGTCTCGCTCGTAAGGATTTCGGGGACCGGTCCACAACCTGTTTCCAAGTTGGCGACGAAAAAACTCGTCTCCAGTCAATTTTGGAAGTGGCTTGTGTGTTGTACCAAAAAATCAGGGGACCGCAGAAGGCAAACTTCATATAAACGTTCTCAGCAACTAGTGTGGCCAGGTCCAGTATTTATTATATATATACTTATCTTATTTTTAGTATTATTAATTATAGTTTGACTTTGTTTTAACTAAACAATTTTTGACTTTTACTAGAGTACTGTAGTGGTGCTGTATGACATTGTGGAAATTGAAACTTTTACATAATTATGTGATGTCAATTTGTTAACTTACATTTTTTATTTTGTTTTTTTACATGTTGTGGTTGTCTTATATATATATTTTTTGTGTTTATTTGTAATGGAAAGTGTCCTGCTATGATAGGGCATTTTCCAATATTTTTGACGCTGTAAGGGAGAAAAGAGCTGGACACTTGCTGAGTTTGTTGCCGGTTCTTCTCAGTACAAGATCTCCCGCCCAGAGTAGACTTACGAACCGATGGCATAGTGACATTCACAAGAGCTACTTGTAGCCTAAACTGAATAAATGATTTTGAATTTTATATTTTAGACAACATCACATACATTGTTCTGATCCCAAGGTAAGTAGCTAAAGCACTCGTTTCATGGAAATCAGAAACAATGACGACGGTACCACAACCACCCAGACCCGACACAATATCGAAAAGTTCGTTTACGACATTAACCCGACCGGGAATCGGACCCGGGACCTCAGAGTTATCGCCGCCCAAAGTGCGGCGTGCAAGCCACTCGGCTACGGAGGTCGTCAACGGAGGAGGAGTCTATGTACAGTTAATTAATTAGTTAACTAATTAGCCACAACAACATTTTTGAACCAAAAAATTACTAGAGAAATAATTTTATTTCTATTTTTCTGAGAATCCTTGTATTTTTCCTATTTTTTGAGATATAATAATATGGTAATAGATATAATGATATAATATGTTTATTTATTTATTTATTTTATTTATTTACAAAAAAAAAATGTTGAAATGAAAAGGCGAAAGTGTAAGAATTTGACTGTGGATCTCATATTTGAGCCGTCTGGGGTAGCAACATTAGGTCCATGGGGCCCGGGGCACTCGGGCACCCGACAATGAAGAAAAAAAAAACCATAAATAGCCGCCTTGCACGTACACAAATCTCAGAACAATTCGAGCACAGCTGTTGCGAGAATTCGTGTCCGTGAGAGGTTGTGTATGTGTGCGTTGCTAATAGAGTTGCCAGGTGTCCCGATTAGCGCGGGACGTCCCGATTTTTAGGGGTCTGGTGACAGGTCCCGATTTACCCTTGATCGGGACACCAAATGGCCCGATTTTTGACCAACCTGCAAGTGTGTACTTAGATCGATAATTTTGACAGCAAAAAATTATTTTTTCTCTCCCGAGGCGTGGGAGAGAATTCATATTGTTATAATATTTGTAGAAGTTTATCTAGTTTTAGTTTCGTAAATAAATGACGATTCATAAAACCTGCATTTTTTTAAACGATTGTAGCTGTCCAGATTTGAAATACCAAATCCCGATATTTTTTATTTATTTAATCCTTTATTGCACATATAAAACACACATTAAAACAAACGTTATACAAGACATATACAAAGGTGAGCTTATCTCTATGAGAGATCTCTTCCAGCCAACCCTAGCTGTGGTGTGGAACGAGAGTTTGCGGGACTATACTACGAACTAATTACTGATACTTATACATACTTAAACTATATAACCATAAAGTATACATACATACACATACACAATATACATATAATAATTTAAATATATAGTATGATATAACGTTACTGATTACCAGTGTTGGAAAGGTAGTGGAATCTTTCAACTTATGTTTAAATAATTCCACCGACTACAAACATTAATTTTTCATAATTTATCCTTATTTTGTGGTTCAAAGCATTTTAAAATATAATGTGACATTTCAAATTCTACAATGGCGAACGTCAATCAATGTCATTTTGACCATATGAGTTTGACGTCCTAATCACGGCTAGCGGGAACCTAAAAGGTTTATCTTTATTCCTGTTATTGAACGTGTTATGTTTTAAATATGTTCTAAATTTTGTGTTTTTTTTACGTGTTGTGATTGTCCTTTATATTTTGTGTTTTTATTTGTGATGGAAAGTGTCCTTTTATGATAGGGCATTTTCCAATATTTATGACGCTGCTGTAAGGGAGAAAAGAGCTGGGACACTAGCTGAGTTTGTTGCCGGTTCTTCTCAGTACAAGATCTCCCGCCCAGAGTAGACTTACGAACCGATGGCACAATGACGTTCATAAGAGCTATTTGTAGCCTAAACTGAATAAATGACTTTGAATTTTGAATGGAACATATTGTAGGCACTCGATTTGTGTACAGGCGATCCAAGTAGCGGGCGGGCGGGCCAGCCATTCATACATTCATACATACACACAGTTGTCGATCGCTTTAAACGACCAACCTTCGCGGTGACAATGGGCTCGTATCGCACGCGGTGACATCACATGCGCATCAGCTCAGGAATTGTGCGCAAGGCCGTCGTCGCCAGACTGCCAATTGGCGTTTGGATTTAGAAGTGTCATCATCACACAAAAATAAGGATAACAGCTTAAAAAGGCGTTGGCGGGGTAAGGTGGTCGTTTGTCTACGGTCTGACACGGTGGCCTAGTAGCAGAGTGCTCGGCCCGACACCCGATGTTTCGGATTTCTCGATGCCAGGGTTTGTGATAAGGGTTGCCAAGTTTCTTTTAGACCAAATATAGTATTTTTGGATTTAGTACCCATAAAAATATAATAGATAGGGAATTAATTTTTAAAAATATTGTAAAATTATATTTAATTTTTTTTATTTTATTTCTTAAAACTATTATTACAATCTAATTTTAAGTTACAGAACACCATTAACTCTGCTTTTATCAGACCGATACTGGCTCTGTTGCGCTCATATTTCCACTTTGTGTTCATCACAGAAAACTAGTAACAATATAGTAGTTTCGCCTACTATAATATATTTTTAAAATTATGTTAGGTAGTTAGACGCCTAAAATTGTAGGATACTATATTATGACACTCACGGTAGGGCTGGTCCACCAGTTTAAAGTCGCTCAGCGAGCTATGGAAAGACCTATGCTCGGAGTTTCTCTGAAGGATAGGATTCGTAACGAATACATTCGACAGAGAACCAAAGTCATCGACATAGCTCTAAGAATTAGCAAGTTGAAGTGGCAGTGGGCCGGCCATATCTGGCGAAGAACCGACAACCGCCGAGGTAAACGTGTTCTTGAGTGGAGACCACGACTCGGTAAACGTAGTGTAGGGCGCCCTCCGGCCAGGTGGGATGATGACCTGCGAAAGACTGCAGGCAGATGCTGGACGCGTCAAGCTGAGGACAGGGCGCTATGGCGCTCATTAGGGGAGGCCTATGTCCAGCAGTGGACTAATATAGGCCGATGATGATGATGATATTATAGTAGAGCTGGCAACCCTATTTGTGATCACCAACACGCATTTGGCAGCGTGGTGATTAAGCCAATACCCATCAATTGTAGTGATGACTTGATTTCAATGATGGAGGCCTTTGCCCAGCAGAGGGACAGTTTATAGGCTATTTACTTGAACCGCTGCTGGGCAGATTAGAGAGATTATTTTTATACGTAGCTCGGCAATTGATTCCACTTCACCTCATGCTGCCACGGCATGCAATTGTTGACAACAGCGTTTTAAAAAAAAAATCTTAACTTAAAACTACCTATTTAATTAATTATTTTATACAAATGATAAAAGATAGCGTTAAAGTCTGCTTGTATAAATCAAATCATGTATAAAAAACCCACACACAGGCTAGACAGCGAAAAAGCGTTATAAATATATACCTACATATATATTTTATATGAACATAATATGTATCGCATAATTTAAATGCATATTAACTATATATTAATACGTGAAGCAAAAACTTTGTACCCCTTTTTACGAAAATAGCGCGGACGGAGGAGTATGAAATTTCGCACACTTATAATTTATATAGAAAAGGAGTACAGAATGTTAATTTTTTTTTTATTATGCATTAAAAATACATTCATCATCATCATCATCATCTCAGCCAAAAGACGTCCACTGCTGGACAAAGGCCAAGGCCTCCCCAAAATAATCATGGGGGGTATTTGCCGTAACCGCCACGCTTGGCAGGCGGGTTGGCGATCGCAGTAGGTTGAGGGTAACCTCAGAGAGATGCTGCTGCCCATCCTCTGGAATGGTCCCTTAGTCGGCTTTTACGACACCCACGGGTTTAGATGGGGTGGTGCAATTCTTTATCCCCGGCACCACACAGAAAAATACATTAAATTAATAAAACTCCATTAATAACACTACCATGTATTTGACACACACGCATATTAAACTCTTTTCAAAAATGGAAGAGGAGCGGCCGAAATTTGTCAATGCCAATCCAAACTCACATTCTATCTTTTTTAATTTTTCATTGCAGATACAATCCGTGCAGCCTTAATAAAATTACGGTCGAATTTCGACCACTGAGCGACCACTAGTTACATGTTATTATGTTAGACTATTCAATCTCAGACACTTCTAACAAAGCAACGAAACACCACATCAGATGCCATGCAATCTCGATGTTTACCGTTAGTGTAGGAACATACTATGCCGAAATTACGCGACCGTAGTTCGGCGTGTTCGGCCTCAGATGTTAAAGGCTGTACGCTATAACGCAACGTAATTTCGGTATTATGTGTCGTCAGTAATTTAAATAGCATTGCAGGCGTAATCATGACGAACTTCAGTCGCGTAATTTCGGCATAGTGTGCTGTTACACTTGAACTAAGTAAATTGTTTTTATTCCTTACGGGCAAGCACTCACGGTACCTAATACTTTATCTAGGTACTTTTACTTTATAAGCCTAAGGAGCCCTATTCAAAGTAAAAGTAGATAGTTTTGATTAATTTTGGCGAGTTGGATTAAGCCACGATAGCATAGTTGGCAGTGCACCTGACCCGGCATGTCATGGGGTGCGGGTTTGAATCCAGCTCGTGGAATTTTTTCAACACTTTGACTTTTTTCAATTTGTAATTTGTTCGCAACAATATTTGCGTAAAATTATATGTAAATAACCAAATTGAACTTTACACTTTTGTATGAACTGTATAGTGTATTGTCTCGTAAGTACATTGCATCTCGCGAACAATTACAAAGAAGAGGAATATTTTGATTGTCTTATTCTAGTTCTGATAAAAAAAACACAAGGTAGCTACTGTAAAACGTTGAGGAGTTCCCTTGACTGTCCTTCGTCTTCATCATCAGACCCCTAATGGCAGTCACAACCCATCTAGGTGTAAAGTTCTCATGAATACAAATTAATCAAGCCCAAACAGCATGTAATTGCTGTAAATCGTTGAGGAGTTCCCTCGACTGTCTTTCGGCTCCATCATCAGATCGACTCCAGACCTTCATTAAGTAGTAGTGCTTTAAAATACTTAATGAAATCATTAACAAACGCACTAGTCGCCCCTACAATTTTCGAAAGTTCCCCTCAATTTCTCTGGGATGCCATCATCAGATCCTGGTTTCCTTATCATGGTACCACCCTTGGGATATCTCTTTTCCAACAAAAAAAGAATCATCAAAATCGGTTCATAAACGACGAAGTTATCCGCGAACACACATAAAAAAATACATAAACGGTCGAATTGAGAAACCTCCTCTTTTTTTGAAGTCGGTTAATAAATAACTATAAACTTACAGTAAAAAGCAATGCAAAGACTTGGTAGTATATTTTGTTCATTAGTTAATGTTTCCCCACAAAATTGTATATCCCCACGTTTTAGTGGGGATGTTTGTAAAATTGCGATGTACAATTTGAAACATAAAAACTAACTTACAATATGTCTATCAAGATTATAAATTAACACCCTAAAAAATTAAGACTGGATATTTTTTTTTACATTGTGAACGATTCTATCTAAAAGATTTTTTAAATGAAAATACTTAAAAACCTAACCGGAAAAACATATTTTACCTAAGTTTTTGCATATCTTTCTACAGTAAGTTTACTGTTCTTTATTTTTATCAGAACTAGAATAAGACGATAGCAATATTCCTACTACAATTCAATAAGTGTGAAATGTGTTCTTTAACTACGCCAGCCCCATTGCGAGTATCATTCCCGTTCTGACCTCAAGTTGACCCTCGATAAAAATTTATATTGTCAATGCTGCTCTGTTGACAAATGGATTGATCTATCAATCTTAATGGTGATAGCCATTGAGTTGAAATACTTGAAGTGATATTAGACGGTGTCTTTCAAAGAGTCAACATTTCCGTTATCTAAATAAACATGTTCCTATTTGACGACCTCCGTGGTCGAGTGGCTTGCACACCGGTTTTCATGGTGTCGCCATCTCTGAGGTCCCGGGTTCGATCCCCGGTCGGAACAATTTAGAAATACCTGTTTTTCTAAATTGTTTCGGATCTGGGTGTTTCCTATGTATAATAAGTATGTATTTCAGTACATAAAGTATGTTTATCCGTTGTCTTGTTAACCATTTCTCGAGTTTCTTATGGAAGCTTTTCTTGGGGCTAGATAATTGGTGTGAGTGTAGGAAACATTTATTTATTTTATTTTATTGATTAGTAGGTACTTCGGAAACTTCAAAGATTTTATTTTAAAAGCGACGTTGCACTGTTTAGTATCAGGTCTTTACATAAGAAATTGACGTTTTTTTTTCTCACTTATTATTAAGTGTATTACTTCTAATTCAATAGCGGTTGTTAATATTATTATGCACATTCAATTAAGACTATGTTACTTAGGCTTCAGTTTTCTAAAGTTTACGCGAACACTACACATTATTTTTAAACAATTTTTACTTTAATGTTTATCCTGACGTTTCGAACCCTTTGCAGGGTCCGTGATCACAGAGAGACCCCTGTAACATTAAATAAGTAATGTTTAAAATAAACGCGAGTAGACCCGTAAAAGTAGATTCATTTCAATGATTCATAACTGATTTCATAACAATAATTTTTAATTATGTGACTTTATGGTTTATATATTGTTTTATAAATTGACTTCTTTTTTTTTGAGGAATTGATCTTTTGTTTCATTGTAGCTTTGAAGGGACTTGTTTTTTCTTTCTTTTTAAGGTATACTTAGCTATTGAAACAAACACACTGCCCTACGTTTTTTATACAGTTAACATAAATAAATGCTAAGAAAATAAAAAAAATTAAGTATGAAAAATTGAATGATATGAAAAATCTTCATACAAAACGTTAATTTCGAGGTAAGGACCTACACAGCAAGATCCTACTAATATTATAAACGCGAAAGTTTGTAAGTATGGATGGATGTTTGTTACTCTTTCACGTAAAAACTACTGAATGGATTTAGATTAAATTCGGCATACAGATAGTTTATAACCTGGATTAACACATAGGATACTTTTTATCCCGATATTCCCACGGGAACGGGGACCACGCGGGTGAAACCGCGAGCGGGGCCGCTGCTGATAACACCATAAAAAACCATACTCTCACGTTTTATTCCCAAAACGGGGGTAGACAGCATCAAAATCGCTAATTTTGAGAAAGCACGCCGACAGTGACCCGATCACACATTTAACATAATCAAGTAGGTAGGTCTCCGAAGTGGAATAGATCTTCAGTGATGGGTTGCAGCCGACCGCCTGATGTGCGAGCATCTTGGAGCCCTTGTCCCTTAGCCGGCTCCTACGACATGCACGGGGAGTTAGGCAGCTCATATATTATTTTCAGGTTCCAGACCTGCCCCCCGACCGCCTAACCGATCGCTTTGACGACGCGTATAGTGTATGACGTCATCTTGCCACCTCGCATCGCCTATGAAAGCAATATCAAAAGCTAACGGCTATAGCTTTCGATATTGCTTTCATAGGCGGCACGAAACGACAAGATGACGTCATAAACCACACATGAAATCAAAGTTACATATTCACAAAATAATAATGAGTAGAACAAGTAACAATTTGACGGTGTTATTGCTTTAAAGCGATTTCTTCTATATAGTTTGGTTTAATTTGCAAACACTCGTGCTCGAACACTTAACGGTTACTATTAACGATTATTTCATACTAGTACTAGTGGCCGCTCGCGGTTTCACCCGCGTGGTTCCCGGTTTCACCCGCGTGGTTCCCGTTCCCGTGGGAATATCGGGATAAAAAGTATCCTGTGTTAATCCAGGTATATATACTATCTGTGTGCCGAATTTCATCCAAATCCATTCAGTAGTTTTTACGTGAAACAGTAACAAACATCGAAACAAACTTTCGCATTTATAATAATAGTAGGATTTTTTACAAATTTTAGTTAAAATAAAACATTATCGCAAACTTTACTCTACATATTCCCGCCAAAAAGCATAAAGATAACTATTTTGTGAAACGGAACATGGTGAAATTAACATAGGTAGGTACTTAAGAGCGTTTACGCCGCACACTAGCGCCACTAATGAAAAAAAAACATATCTAGTAATTAGAGATAGAAAATCAAATTATGCTCAACAAACTATTTGAAAGAAGTAATTTAGCATTTTTACCGCACCTAATGAACACCTCACATGTTATAGTTTAGTTAAATAAGACGTTAAGGCCACTTTTAACTATAACGCCATATTTAACTAAACCATTCATCATTCGTCATTCATTAGGTGACGTCAAAATGCTAAATTACTTCATTCAGATAGTTTGTTGAGCATAATTTGATTTTCTATCTCTAATTATTAGATATGTTTTTTTTTGTCATTGGCGGCGCTAGTGTGCGGCGTAAACGCTCTTAACAAAAAGAATGAACACAAAACCTCTTTGCTTGCCGAAAGCGGTCAATAAAAATGGTTTTCACATTTTATTTTTTCCCAGAAGTTGTACTGACGTACTCACTACTAGCGCATAATAAGGTGGTTGCAGAAGGTTTTTTTTGTAGAGTATTTGCTGATTGTCTCAGACGGCATTTCAGCTTCACCGGGCTTGTTTGGGGGCGACGAGAAACTTAAAGGGTTCCTCAAGCCGTGTGAAACGAATCACCCTCGGAGGTTTCAAAGCTCTAAGTTCAAAATCATTTAATCAGTTTAGGCTACAAATAGCTCTTGTGAACGTCACTATGCCATCGGTTCGTAAGTCTACTCTATATAGCGCCCCTGCACTCGACGAGCGAGCTTCATTGTTTTGCCTAAGACACGAACAAAATACGGCCAAACCACTATAACATGCGAAGGTGCGCGCCTTTTTAACAAGATACCCTCAGATATAAAAAATACTAACTCCTTCGACGTATTCAAAAAGTTATTAGCCATACACGTCATTGCAAAGTGTTAAACTTTAAAATGAAATGTTTTTTCTTGAGTGTGTTAAACTTGTTCTGTTTTCTTTGTATTAATTGGTTCGTATGACGACGAACGTAATGTATCTATTTTTTATAATTAAGTTCTCATGTAAGTGATGTAGAATATGTCTTTATGAGAATAAATGTCTTTAAACCATAAATATATACATAGGCGGGAGATCTTGCGCTGAGAGTTATCTACGCCCGTTCCCTATATTCTGTCCATCTGTTGTTTTGCTTACTGGAGTTAGAAATTTGACATAATTTGTATGGAGCTTATGTCAAATTTGTATCTATAGTAGGCTAAACAACAGATAGATAGGTTATTGGGAACCGGCGATAGAGGAAACGGCATCAACTAGATTCAAGGAGTCATTCAAGGGAGTCAAGTCAGCACTACACTTGACGGGTATCGGCTTTGACCATCTTTTTTTCCACTGCTTTTCATCTGTAAATATGAATATGCAATTCTGCATAGTCATCGGTTGCAATGACCGTTGGATAGATGGCACTCCGCTAAAAATAAGTCAAAAAAATCAAAAAGCAGGGGCAAAATTCAGTGCTTACGTCAGCCTTCCCGGTAGCATAGGGGTCAGTGCAGCCGCCCGGATTGCGGGAGCCCCAGTGCCGGTAGCCAAAGAAACATTAAGAAAACGATAGCGAAGTTCGAAAAGAATAAAATGTATGGAATTGACATAAGATTGACCACGTGATTTAGCGCGGCTTATGTCAATCCCATACATTTTATTCTTTTATTTTTCGTCTATCGTTTTCTTAATTTTACTTTGGCTAAGCCTACAGGTTCGATTCCTAGCTGGGTCGGGTACGCATTTAGGCTAAATTTTAGTTTTGTGATTTTAATTTTTATTCTGTAAATTTTATTTTTATCTCGAATTATTTTGATACTATACTCATATGATTCTAAGTTGGTCGAAATAAACGCGTTTTTTTTTATATTTATTTTTTTCATTGTATTTTATAAATATTTATGAACCATACCTTCTGCTGTGTCCTTATTTTTCTGCTACTAGTAACTTTCACTACGTAACGCAGCCGGGTCAACGAACCCCCATTGTCTTCCTAATGCGTATGCTTAATTGGGTCATTGTGGGACTGCCCGTGCGTCGGGATTTGTAGTGTTTCGATTCGATACGAATTGTGGAGCGTTAGCGATGTCCGGGTCGGGTGTTTATTGTGTAAAGGAACCTTGTAGTTATAGAGGATTTTTGATGTGTACATAACATCTTTCGCCGCTCGCTTTCTATGTAGGTATACAACCTTATTTTTAGTTTATACGAAAACCGAAACACGGGTCAAATATTTTCATTTAAAGAATCAATACAAAAAAAAAATTAAATAATTATCTTGAAAACTCACGAAGTTATAAGCTTTTTGTGCTGCCCCGTTGTGTGTTTTTAGTAGGGTATAATTTATTTGAGATTTTGTAAATATTATTTGGTCAAAATGTAACATGGTATAAAAAATATTGAAATCGATTCTATTACTGATTCTGAACAAACAGTTTTCAGGTTTCGTATTAACTAAAAATATGCAACTAGCGGCCGCTCGCGGTTTTACCCGCGTGGTTCCCGTTCCCGTGGGAATATCGGGATAAAAAGTGTCCTATGTTTTAATCCAGGTTATAAACTATCTGTATGCCGAACTTCATCGAAATCCATCCATGCGTTGCAGCGTGAAGAAGCAACAAATATACACATATACACACAAACTTTCGCATTTATAATATTAATAATATTAGTGTGATTTGTGAGGGTCAAAATTGTTGACATATTTCAACCCATGTTACTATGAGAGAGTTGTTTACTCACCGATTCTGAGTCGCTCGAGAAAATTTAGGCATTAGTAAAAGAAATATTCTGTATACGGTTTCACTGCTGGGCAAAAGCCTCTATCGTTGAAATTAAGTCACCGCTACAATGACTGGTATTGGCTTAAACCTAATGCCTCAACTTCCACTGTATGTATTACATTACATTAATGCCTCCCTGACTTGACGAGTATTCGCCTGTAATGTAACAAAATATTACACACTAGCGGCCGCTCGCGGTTTTACCCGCGTGGTTTCTGTTCCCGTAAGAATATCGGGATAAAAACTATCCTATGTGTTAATCCAGGTTATAAACTATCTGTATGCCGAATTTCATCCAAATCCATTCAATAGTTTTTACGTGATAGAGTAACAAACATCCATCCATACTTACAAACTTTCGCGTATATAATATTAGTAGGATTGTATCGTTCAGGGCTTTTACTAAACTCACACTTTATGTACCGGTCATCATCAGCTCACTCTATGACCCCACTGCCATAAACCACCACGCGGGCCCAGTGCGGATTGGTGGTTGTTAACGACTGCTAATGCAGCCGGGACCAACGGCTTTACGTGCCTTCCGAAGCACGCAGGAGCTCGAGATGATAAAGTTTTGGTCACCCATCCGATGACCGGCCTTTGCGAAAGTTACTTAACCTCAGCACTCGCAGACAGGGCGCGTTAACCACTGCGCCATCGAGCTTCTTCAGCAAGCTTGTAAAAATTCAATTTAAAATTCAAAATAATTTATTCAGTTTAGGCTACAAGTAGCTCTTGTGAATGTCACTATGCCATCGGTTCGTAAATCTACTCTGGGCAGGAGATCTTGTACTGAGAAGAACCGGCAACAAACTCAGCAAGTGTCCAGCTCTTTTCTCCATTACAGCGTCAAAAATATTGGAAAATGCCCTATCATAGTAGAAGGAAACAAATGATGATAGATTCGGTGTCAGCCTGCCGAGATGCTTAGGGCTGATTTTTGTAATACGTGTCTTGTGGTGAAAGTATCTACACATCTTAAGTGATTTGATTGTTTCAATTTTCAATTGACCTTGGTCCTAATAGTACTATGGATGGAGTACATTCGACCACGAAAATAGCACGGCAAGGTCGTTATGCTGTTGCGTCTGTTGCTATGTTGTGGTATTGCGGTGTGAGTGTACTATACTCGTCTATGGTAGGAACACGACTCGGATGTTTTGGGTAGTTTATGGTTCAGAGGAGTTTGTTGTTAGCGTGCTACGGCTGGACTATAAGATCTGTTTTTCATTTGCCAAAA
Organism: Eudonia lacustrata; assembly: GCA_947562085.1. Taxonomy (NCBI): domain Eukaryota; kingdom Metazoa; phylum Arthropoda; class Insecta; order Lepidoptera; family Crambidae; genus Eudonia; species Eudonia lacustrata. Next base: position 11,712,130 of record OX387335.1, on the reverse strand, counting down.
CAGATTCCACATAATCTATATATTACCTCCTTGGTCGAGTGGTTTGTACACCGGTTTTCATGGTGTCGCCATCTCTGAGGTCCCGGGTTCGATCCCCGGTCGGGTCAATTTAGAAATTATTGTTTAACTAAATTGTCTCGGGTCTGGGTGTTTTCTATGTAAAATAAGTATGTATTTAAGTACTTTAAGTATGTTTATCCGTTGTCTAGTAACCGTATAACGAGTTTCATAACGAAGCTTCTCTTGGGCTAGACAATTGGTGTGAGTGTATGAAAGTTTAGTTATTTAGTTTATTATGTATAGATTATGCGGCGACATACGAGAAAGGTGTAAAAATTTAACCTTACAAATTCTCGTCTTCGTTAAGGGTGCGCCGACAAAAAAATGCTAAAAATGCAGTTACGGTTAAGTAAATATAATTGAAAATACTATCGTATTAAATGAACAAAATACATATTTAGTATCATAGGGAACGTGTTTACAATTTGTCAGAACCATAATGTCATAACACGCTATAGTTTTTTCTACAATTTCATTTAAAGTTGGGCAAAAATCATGAAAACGAGTGGCGGCGTTTAGTAGATTTCTTATAGTTTATCTAAATTATTGTACCTCTGATTTTGTCTAAACAATCATCAATGGATAAACTACAAATTGCTAGACTACATTTTCGATTCATCAAGTGGTTATTTAAATAATTGTTTTTTGTTAAGCACCTTAAATTCCCCATACAAAATTAGTATGGCCGCGCGGCATCAAATAAATATGGACGACGACATTTCAAATAAAACATATGACACTTGTCACTTACGGACGGCGCACCTTTAACGTGATCTAATGGCGATTGAAAGTCGCGCTTAGCACCCAGACCTATGACTTTGACCACTGGACTTGTATTGGACAAATAAACAACGAATCAGTTACGCCACCTTTCAATCACCATTGTGGGCCCGTGTCTCTCGACTACTGCCCAATTAGTGGTGTCGCATCGACTCCAATCAAGCACCAATTGATGGGATGTCTCAATCGGCACCCGAGATTTGTAGGTACGCGTAGGAAGCGTGTGGCGACAGAGTTATTATTGGTCGTACGTAGTTGATTTTTATATGCCGACAGCCTTAGAGTTTGGCTTGTGGCCGCAGATGGCTTTTAAAGCGTTACCAGACGAGAAACTTAAAGAGTAAATTTACATAGATTACTTACATAGATACAATTTGATTGTAGCATGGAGTTTTAGGGCCAATAACAGTTACCCACTTATTCATATAAGAAAATAGAATCACCGAGTAAATTACATAACTGAATGAGTAGTACTTACTAAAACTTAAAAACAAAAATATAGAACCATAAAAAGATGTTTGTTTACCAAAGTTATTTTTTAATATTTTACGGGTAAGCACAGTGCCTTGATCTCACCTGATGTAAAGTGATGATAAGGCCAATGATGGAAGCGCACTTCACCCGGGATCCTCAACTAGTGAGGCACTGATTATCTTATCTGTAGCTGCTGAAACACAACAATGCTACAAACGTTGATGTTATGGCGACATATTTAGATGAGATGGTGGTAGCTAGCCAGGCGGACAAACAAGCCCTACCACCAACCAAACCGAGTACACAAAGATTTACCCCCTGCTGGGAATCGAACCCGGCACCTCTGGCTCTAAACCGTTGGTCTTAACCACTAGACCACAGAGGCGGTTTAAAGGTATCGTGATAGAGGTTGAAATTAGACAATATGCCCCCGGGTTAGGGCTGTCATCCGTCCGGGTTTCTCCGGATTTGTCCTAGTTTGGAGGGCGTCCGGGTAGCGTCCGGGCGGGGTTTCTAAAAAGTGTCCGGGTGCAGGGGAAATCCGATTAACTTGATAGAATGGAATGATTAGCAATAAATTACAGCATTTCATAGTTATTCGGTGCGGCAAATGTATCCGCGCACTCGTGAGGTGAGTCTCGTGACGTGACGTGACCTCTCTAGTCGATTAAGTTGTTTTTCTATAAATAAATAAAAATATGATAACTATGTTTTTATTTTATTGAATTTTTTTTTTGTCCAAATGTCCTGGGTTTTAGAAGTTTTGGTCCTGGATCCGTACTTTGGCTGATGGAGCCGTACTTTGGCCCTACCCTGGGTCTACGTTTGATGTGGATTGTATTTTCGCCGCGCCCGCGCCCGATACGGCCAAAGTACTGCAATTATTTCCGTTTTATGACCATAATTTCTAGTTAGACTATAAAAAATTATGGATGGATGTTTTTATTAAAATAGTATTTTCTCTTTGTTTCCAGGGCTGTGCATGATTCCGAGAAGCCGAGTGTTGTGAAACTCACCACGACTGATTAAGTGAGTATTGTTCCTAATAATAATAGTTTATTTTTTAATTTGTCCAAAATGTAATGGCTTTATTAACCGGAGGATGAATGTTTGAAGACATGTGTGTAACTCCGGATTGATTCATATAAAGATTTGCATATTATTATGCATGTCTAACTAAAGGATACATCGACCCTTGTACAGACGAGAATTGTGTGTAAATCCGGATTGATTCATTAAAGATTTGCATATTATTATGTGTATCTCTACATCGACCCTTGTACAGACGCCTGCGAAATTCCTAATCTATCCAAAACTGACAAACTTCAATACATTTTCAACCATATAATTAAGGTCATAAAGTTCAAGGTCTCTTGAGGAAATTTGACAGTTTGTGGTTGGTTGATGTGACAGGCGTGTGTAGGGTTGCCAACCATACTTTAAAATAACGTATCCTGCGTTATTTTTCATCCCCATACTTTATTATCTATATTAATATTATAAAGCTGAAGAGTTTGTTTGTTTGAACGCGCTAATCTCAGGAACTACTGGTTCGAATTGAAAAATTCTTTATGTGTTGGATAGTCCATTGATCGAGGAAGTCTTTAGACTATATAACATCACGCTGCGACCAATAGGAGCGAAGCATCAGTGAAAAAAGTTGCAAAAACAGGAACAAGAGCCTAAAAAATTAAAAATGCTGCCGAAAGTCACTATTCCACGCGGACGAAGTCGCGAGCGCAGCTAGTTTTTAATAAAAATAAAGTTACTTTATTTCCGACTAATGCGTGCGTTTGAATGGAATATTCCTGTTGACTTAATTTCTGAACTGCTAAATGATACTCAGTCTCGGGTGAAGTGAAACGAAACGCAACGCTTAAATAAATAATTTGGAAAATACTTTATTTTTTCATTAAATCCTTTTTTTTTCATAGTTAGTGATAGATTTACTTTAATTTCCTGAAAAATAGTTGACTACCCTAAGCGTGTGTATTACAAAACATTGATAGTTGCATACTATGTATACGTAGAGTCGATAATTCGATGCGGTGTCATATTATTGGGAAATAGTGTTGGTGCTTAAAAGTTTTTATTGCTCAGAAGCGATGTATTAGAGTACCGTTGTTACCGGTCATGACATACGGAGCTGAAACGAGGACACTCACGGTTGGGCTGGTTCACAAATTTAAAGTCGCTCAGCGAGCTATGGAAAGGGCTATGCTCGGAGTTTCTCTGAAGGACCGACTTCGGAATGAGGTGATCCGACAGAGAACGAACACTCACGGTTGGGCTGGTTCACAAATTTAAAGTCGCTCAGCGAGCTATGGAAAGGGCTATGCTCGGAGTTTCTCTGAAGGACCGACTTCGGAATGAGGTGATCCGACAGAGAACGAAAGTAATCGACATAGCCCATCGGATCAGCAAGCTGAAGTGGCAGTGGGCCGGTCATATCAGCCGCAGAACCGACAACCGTTGGGGTAAACGAGTTCTCGAGTGGAGACCGCGTATCGGCAAACGATCTTCGCAAGGTGGCTGGCAAGAGCTGGATGAGAGTAGCCGCGGATCGTGCTCGGTGGCGTGCACTTGGAGAGGCCTATGTCCAGCAGTGGACTAGTATAGGCTGATGATGATGATGTATTAGAGCATTATGTGGCATTGCTCCTATGTCCTGACTATAGATGAGAAGCTGGTTATTAACATTTCTAGTGTAGCGGCTGGAAACCGCTTATTTGGCTTATTGTCATTTCTAGCGATAACTGGCGGCTGGAAATGACTGCTTACATATCATTGATATATTCACATGATTCGTTTTTTGTTTTTGTTTTTTCTCTTCTGATTTATTTACTATAGGATACATTTAACATAAATAGACATAAACAATGCCATTTGCATCTGTGTTAAAACTCAAAATTCTCATACAAAATGTGACACAGGACACAGCAGTGGAATAGGGCTATTTTAATAATTTATTTGTCAGAGATGTTTTGGAAATAGGTATTTATCCATGAAATAAGTGTGTGGACAGGTACCTAGTAATAGTAAGCATTTAGTTGTATTTCTTTGGTTTATAATGATGATTAAATCCAAAGTTAACTAATTAAGCTACCTTTATTCTCTCTGACTTCTTGGCGGGAAAGTGAAGTGACATGTCGGCGGTTTTGTTTAATTTTCTAAAAAATGGTGTTTATGACGAATATTAATGTGAAATAATGGTAAAGTTAGGTGTTCGTGAGCGCGCATGAGTGTTGGCAAATGAAACAAAACAGTGTAACGTCGTCACTCCACTTCAAATTCTCTCAAGAAGTCCGCGTGAGGACTTAGTAAAGCCCCACATCTTTACTGAGATACTCGAGGGGTTGGGGGTATATCATTTCTCATTTCTATTATTCATCATCATCATACAGGATGGAAATGTTGTTTATTTATGTATAACTTGTAAGAAAAATTACTTTGACACTGGCTAAATAATGTGCTAATCGCACGAAGCCATCAACTACCCAATACTCACTTCAATCTGTACCGTTGGTGTAATTGTAGTGTGCAATATCAAAGTGCAATTAAATGGCGTTCAACGCCCTCCCTCCGTTGCGAGGGTAGGCGTGAAACCACCATATCGATTGCGACATGACGGCGTCTGTCGTAGAAGAGACATGGCGCAGAAGTGACATTACAAGTTTGATGGGGTTTGTACCTACGATATGTTTTTTGTGTGCGATATCGTTTATTGTTATAGGAAGAATAATACGGGTGCTTTTGTTTTAATAATATAGTTTTAAAATGAACGCAAAAAAAACAAACTACATTGTTTTTAAGGGTGGAAAAAAGTTGGGCAAGGAGCTACTTATTAAATGTAATGACGAAACTTTGACGAAAACTGACTGTGCAACTTTTCTCGGAATTACCATTGATAAGTTAATCAACTGGAAATTGCAAATTAAACAAGTTTGTGGTAAAATAAATAGATTTGTATATGCACATAATCGGTTACGTCGGATTACTTCACAAAAAACAGCAATTACAGCATATCATTCGTATGTAGCATCTGTTTTGAGGTATGGATTGCTCCTATGGGGTAACTCAACAGATTTTAATAGAGCCTTCATAGCCCAAAAGAGATGTATACAGGCAATAGTCGGAATTCGCCCATTTGAATCATGTAAACCGTATTTTCAAAGTCTAAGGGTTTTGACACTACCTTCCTTGTTTATTTTGGAATCGTGTATGTTTGTGAGAAAGCACATGTATCTCTTTAGGACTGCAGGACAAATCTACCCCCGTTCGACTAGAAATAATGATAGACTAGTGTTATCACAACTTCCAAAAACGGCTTTGTATGGAAAAAGCTGTGTAGTAATGACTGTAAAATTATATAATCATCTCCCTAAAGCCATTAAAAACTCTCTAACATTATGAGCATTTAAATCGGAATTGTGTAAATTTCTAAATAATTATGGATTTTATAGTGTAAAACAATACTTGGACCTAAAAACAATTAGCTGATTAATCTGACATTTTATTTATTGATGGATGAATTTGTCATATGTCATATGTCATGGTCATGGTCAATAAAATATTAAATTGTGTTATTTATATTCAGTTAAGATGTTATTATAAGTTTAATGTATGTATTCAATTGTACGTAATTGAATTGATGCAATCAATTGTTATTTTAATTATTAATTCAAGTACCTTAGTAATGGTGATTCATTATTGCGGTAATATTGCATGCTGTGTGACAGTAAAATATGTAGAACTATGTACTAAAAAAACACCACTTTGTACCATATTTTTAGCAATAAATAATTTATGATAATTGTCTTGTAGCTATAACATGTCTGTTTCTAAACACACACGTGTTGTATATAGATAATATGACATCTACTCAGCATTATTTTGGTTCTGATTACCGACCGACGCCGCCGATTCTTTGAATAGTGTTCAATTATTGTCACTTTTGTCTTTTAAAGTGTACGCGAACAATACACTCGTGTTTATTTTATCCTGACGATGACTTTTTATCAACTATTTTATATTGGGCGCGTTACATTACACGGATTTTAAACTTATTATTAACACATTAAATTACCATAATTTCCATACATTATAAGATTTGTATTACGCAATAGAATGTGTAATATAAATTTAACCAATGATGGTATATAATTCATCTGCGTAGCCAGCTTAGTCAGAGACTCGGTGTCATATGAAATTTTAATATTGCTTGCGCCATGCGTGTCGGCGTCTGGCGTAGACTAAGTAATAGGCAGACGTGACAACTGCATACGACTATTATGCCTACATAGGATATTTAGCTTCGATGTTGGGATTTGGGAAGCGAGCCAAACTGCTGTATGGAATTACTATGGATCCGCAAGCTAAAGATATAAAACTGGTTTTGATGACAGTGTACGCTTATGTTGTCGAAATTATCTATCTTGTGGCCTATGTCCAATAGACTATTATAGACTGATAATGATATTGATAATTAATGATACTTTCAAGAACGCCAGACAAATATGTTAATATTTAAAAACAGTGGTAGTTAAATTATAGAGTAAATGGATGATTTTAATTTCATTCTACAAAACGGTATGGGCTTGGCTCTTTATCTTACCGTAATATTAGGTGACGATAAGGCAGGGTGCCAGCGCACTTTATCACCCGAAATCCTAAACTACTGATAAATCGTTTAATATTTTACTAGCGACGATATGTATGTACATTATTGTTATGGTGACATACTTGCTTGATAAACGGTGGTTACTAGCCAGGCGGACTTATACCTACCTAATATACATACCACCAACCAAGCCATGTTTAAGATTCATAGGCGTAATATTGTTGACCAAATCTGCAGGTAGTTCATTAATCAGTATAATCAGTCTCGAAACAAGGAGGGAGCCTACGACAGATGTAATCTGAGTAGAGGTTTGTCTGCTCATAATCACCCACCCGCAATAACTTCAGTACATCCGTGACTGATCATGTATGGCGCATGCAACTGTGCCGAAATATCGGATACCTACGCACACAACAGAAAACATGGTGATAATCTCGTTAATAATAATTATTCTAATGTAAGTGACCGTGGGTGGACCGAGGAGCTCGATGGCGCAATGGTTAACGCGCCCCGTCTGCGAGTGCTGAAGTTAAGCAACTTTCGCAAAGGCCGGTCATCGGATTGGTGACCAGAAAATGTATCATCTCGAGCTCCTCCGTGCTTCGGAAAGCACGTAAAGCCGTTGGTCCCGGCTGCATTAGTAGTCGTTAACAACCACCGCACCGCACTGGGCCCGCTTGGTGGTTTATGGCCCGTTCTACCTATCCATCTATAGGGAAGGCTCGTGCCCCGGCAGTGGGGACATAAAATAAGCTGATGATGAAGTGACCGTGGTGATAGTTTAAAAAGTTATAAATGTAATCAGGTATCGAATCGTATATCGCTTCTGCAATATAATGTTTTATATAAGGCAGCCAACATGTTAAGACAGATTTAACACGGCCGGCGTCGGTCGCTCCGTCTGTCGCTTCTGCATCATAATAATTTATAATCTTTGACGGTAGTTAATGCGCTTCGCGGAATCCTTGCAGCGATCTACCTTCCGCAGTCACTGCATAACGAATTGCATTGGGTGGGGCTAAGTGGGGAGGGGGGAGGGTATTTTTTACTGCTGTCTGAGGAGTTTGGCTTTGACAACGTAGGTGGTTTTTTTTTTTAATTATTTTGATAGTGATTTTAATAAGTCTGTAAGGGAGCGCAGCGTTTTTTTTTGTTTAACACTTGTTAGTTTCAGTCTTGAGTCAATCGAGCGAGCCATAACCTTACGATCTGGTCATATGCGAATTGGTGGACTAAAGAAAAATAATGGCATTTTAATTTTGAATTTAAAATCTGGGATAAAGCATCTACTATTTAAATCAAGTCACTACAATTGATGAGTATTGGGTATTGCCTTAATCACCGCCCTTGCGAAATGCGTGTCGGTGATCGATCACGAATTCGGGTTATTTACCGAAAAATTCGAAGCATAATTAGTTTTTCTTTGGTATTTTTTCATATTTTTTCCAAATTAGTGTATTTACTTTATTCATTTATTTTTTATTTTATTTATTTTAAAACTTTTGCTGCTCGCATCCAGCAAAAGATCGTCGTTGTGGAGATCCTTGGGGGAGGCCTTTGTCCAGCAGTGGTCGTCTTTTGGCTGAAATGATGATGATGATGATGAAAACTTTTGCAACATATATTACATGGCGGACTTAATGCCTGAGGCATTCTCTACCAGTCAACCATAGGGTGGTGCAGAAATAACTTTATTTCTTGTCTTTCAATATTATCCTGTTTGTGTGGTCAGTAAATGTATTTTCTTTCTTTTCTTTTTGCGAAAGTGACGTCTTGCGTCAAGACCCTTCCTTTAAACACACTTTCCTTGACTTGGGTGTTAAACCCAAGACCTCCGGATATCGGGCTAAGCGCTCTCACCAGACGCAACGACGCAACCCTGCCTATAATGACATCAATGACCAACGGTGCGGCATAATATGAGATCTCGAGCGTACGCCAACAAAGGACTTTTGAACTGAAAGCCACTTAAGAATCGATATTCGCAATAAAACGACAACTAGCACTACGCCAATAGTAGTTCCGGTAACCTACCGTTCCGCAGGACGCGTCCAATTGGGGACGCGCCGCGCCGGAAGCGGCGGCGGCGCGGGAAGATGGCGGCCGCGATTCGCCGTTCGAATTCCGAATTCAAATAGCCATTCGGGCTCATTCGGCGTCCGAAGCCCGTTGGGAGCGGACGTGACTTATTAAAAGTTGATTGTTGTTGTTCTATGCAGGTTTATTACATAGTTAATGAGATGGTGTGTAGTGATAATGGAAACGTTATGAGGTACTTAAATGTTTTTATTGTTAGAATGCGCATTTGTTATGCGTTTTTATGGCGTAAATTAATATCGAGGTAGCGTAGCTTTTACGATCCTAATATAGTAATTCCCACTGCTGGGTTTGGGTTTACCCAGCTGGCCCAGTAGGCCTTTAGGCCTCCGCCGCCGTTGATGATTGGGGCACCGTTACAATTAAATAAATAATAAATAAATGTTTCCAACACTCACACCAATTATCTAGCCCCAAGAAAAGCTTCCTTATGAAACTCGAGAAATGGCTAACTAGACAACGGATAAACATACTTAATACTTAAATACATACTTATTATACTTAAGAAACACCCAGACCCGAAACAATTTAAAAAGACAGGTATTTCTAGATTGATCCCACCGGGGATCGAATAGAGATTGAAACGTGCACTTAGCACCCCGGCCCCGGTATAATTGTTTACTGCAACGACGAAGGTAGCATCATCAGCTCATTGTGTGTCCCCACTGCTGGGGCACGAGCCTTCCCGATGGATGAATAGGGAGAACGGGCCATAAACGGAGAAGGGATGTTCGCTGAAGCGTGCGTATTAGGGAATGCAATCTCGCGAGATTTTGAACCCAGCCGAGATCTAGCGAGACCAGAAAGTCAGTCTCGCGAGATCTCGCGAGATTGGGTAATTTCACTGAAAATTCATGTAAGTAATTCTTTTTTCTGCTGTTTTGATGGGACTTTAGTAGATTTCGATTAAGTCAGCTCGATAGTTACTTCTTTATTAGATTAGGTACATCAAAAATGAGTTCCATAGTTTGTTCTTCAGGGCATCAGTTATTCCTAAGAGCAACTGAGAGCCTGAAAAACCTAACCACTTCTCTGAATTGCTCTGAGTTTGGAGCTGTTATTGCCTCGTAAATTTTTAAAAAGCAAGTTTAATCGATCTGTTCTCAATGCTCTTTGTAATTCTTTTCTGATTTTTAGTAATTAATTTAACTGATTATTAAAATTCAAGACAGAAATAAAATATGTATTTAATGTAGCATCAATCATTTTTATTAATTTTGTAGTATTACTTATCATACGAGTAATCTCGTAATCTCGCGAGATCTCGTACGAAATTTGTACGAGATTCAATCTCGCAATATACGGACGAGATCTCGCGAGAACGAGATCGCATTGCCTAGTGCGTATATTGTTTTTCCACAACCATGCGCAAGCGGTGCACATCCCTGGTGCGCAGGGTGCGGGCGAGCCCGTAAAGCCCCCTAATTCTGCTATTTATTTTGAATCTGGAACGCTGTAGTTTCAACGTTATCGTATTCTGCTGCTTGAGGAGCTCGATGGCGCAGTGCTTAACGCGCCCGGTCTGCGATTGCTAAGGTTAAGTATGTGGTGACACACTTAGTATAGTTGCGCGTAAGCAAAATCGCTCTCGGCTAGCGTTGAGCCAGTCATCCCTGAATCCTCGCCTAGGTTACTCGCGCGTTTGCGACGACCACGCGCATTGAATATTACGTAATGTAAAGTGTCTAAAAATAGCTTTCAATACATTGACTGTTGTGCATAACTTAATGTTTTATTTCAACGACCCGATACTCACTCCAGACTGATAGCCGACACGATCCTTCTGATACCAAAGTATAGCAGCATACCCCAAAGTGAGGACCTCTACTTACCAAAGTGACATAATAACCAAAGTGGTGACCCCGACGTGATCCTTCTGATACCAAAGTATAGCAGCATACCCCAAAGTGAGGACCTCTACTTACCAAAGTGACATAATAACCAAAAGTAACTTTCGCAAAGGCCGGTCATCGGATGGGTGACCAAAACTTTATCATCTCGAGCTCCTCCGTGCTTCGGAAGGCACGTAAAGCCGATGGTCCCGGCTGCATTAGCAGTCGTTAACAACCACCAATCCGCACTGAGCCCGCGTGGTGGTTTATGGCCCGTTCTCCCTATCCATCCATAGGGAAGGCTCGTGCCCCAGCAGTGGGGACATAAAATGAGCTGATGATGATGATGTATTCTGCTAACTACGAAACTATTTGATGTGTTACATCTTTCCGATCGCTTTCTATATAAGCAATTTGTGGGAGTGATTTCTAGAAATGGGACGGAAGTATGTGTAACAGTGTAACGGGAAGGAGTTGATTTCGTAGTTAGCGGAATACGAAAACGTTGAAATTATAGCGTTTCAGATTCGTTTCAGATCAAAATGAATAGCAGAATTGGGGGGCAGTACCTATCCTGCGCGCTTTCGCCGAGCGTTTTGACTGCCGGTACGTGTATCACTGTGACATGGTACACATACGGACTAATAATGTAATATCATTTTAATTTAATTTCATTTTATATTAATTTGTTTTTTTTTAAATTAATATTTAAGGTATATATTGTGTGAGCCATAGTTGCCTGAAATAAAGTTATTCTATTCTACACAACAACCACACGGACCCAGTGCGGATTGGTGGTTGTTAATGCAGCCGGGACCAACGGCTTTACGTGCCTGGCGAAGCACGGAGGAGCGAGAGATGATATATATATATTTTTTAGATTCTTTTAATTTATTTTAGTCTGATATCATGTGTTAATGTGACAAATGCTTTCAACAATGTACATTATGAGTCTGCCATTATGCAGTAACTACAATATTGTAATCTGCAAACGATTCTCGGGCAAAGCAAACATGTGAATGAATCATTATACTAATTTGATACAAGGACGAACTGTTGCGTTGCGATCAGCAGACTCTATAAGCTTGTTACACACGAGCGTTGATTTTTTGTTGCAGTGAAAAATTTTTTCTTGTTATTATTTTTAATTTATGTTAAAACTAGCGACCTCAGACTCGACTTCGCTCGTGTTGCTTTGTGTACGTAAACCACCCTCGAAAAATTACCTATCTATGTATTAGAAAAATTTGCATCAAAATAGGTTAAGTGTGGTACCGGAGAAGCCTATCCGTCCTAACCAACAGACGCGTTCCACAGAAAGAAAACAAGGTAAGTGTGTATGAAACTCCGTCAGTTTTGAAGCTAAATCGATAAAAAATGGTATTTGGTTAGAAATTATGAATGACGTGTTAGACGCCTTTGCTGAGTTCTTTGCCGGTTCTTACAGCCGGTACAGGGACTTACGACTTACAGCGTAGACTTACGAACCGAATGGCATAGTGGCATTCATTCACAAGAGCTATTTGTAGCCTAAACTGAAACAACGATATGGAATTTAAAATTGAATTTTGACTTATCATATTTAAAATCAAAGGAAAATAATATCTTCCTAACCCAATCTACCTAATCTTGATACTGGCTAAATGAGCAAATTGAAGTCTGCTCGAACTATTCCTTGTATTACCATCTAAAGCCGCCTGTACCGCTGTAAGGGAGAAAAGAGCTGGACACTTGCTGAGTTTCTTGCCGGTTCTTCTCAGTACAAGATCTCCCGCCCAGAGTAGATAGACTTACGAACCGATGGCATTAAAATGACGTTCATAAGAGCTATTTCTAGCCTAAACTGAATAAATGATTTTGAATTTTTAAAAAAAAAATTTAAATAGTAAATAGCTACCTTCTTACAAATAAACAAAGAATGAGGTCCGAATAGTTATTCCGTATTTTGTCTCATTTACTCTAATTTGAAATGACGTTTACATGACAGTAACAAAACTCGGAATAACTATTCGGACCTTATTCTTTGTTTATTTGTAAGGCCCCTAGTGTATACCGACCTTAACATTATCATCGAAGGTCGTATTTGGTTCGCAAATTACGAAGGTTGCAAAATTATCAATGTTTGGATGTGTGGTGATCTCATGGGTTACTTGAGCAAGCCATTTTTAGATTGCGATCTAGTTTTTTTTTAATTGTTTTTATTATAAACTTAGGGCTTCGATGATAACCTGTTTTATATGTCTACCTTATATCAATAAAGTTTGTCTTAGTATAAGATCTCGCGAGAGTAGATAGACTTACGAACCGATGGCATAATGACGTTCATAAGAGCTATTTGTAACCTAAACTGAATAAATGATTTTGGAATTTGAATTTGAGATATAGATTTAAGAATAAGAATAAGAAATTTTTTATTTGGTGCACAAACAACACATTGAGAACAATAATATCAAATTCCTTACATCTAGAATAGGTGGACGAAGCGAAACAAGTATGTATGGATCGTAGCAAGTGGAAAAAAGTGGTCTCTGCCTACCCCTACGGGAAAGAGGCGTGATTATATGTATGTATGTATGTAGAATAGGTATTATAATTAATTATATAAAAACTAACAAGTAATGCAGCCAAAATGGTCGCCACTCAGCATGTGTCATGGCAATGGCGAGCCGTGACGCTGCTTTTTAGTGGAAACCAGTGAGAGAGATGCTACTTAATAAATTAACTTAACTACTTCATACATATAATTCATTTACGTCGTACAAAAACACAAATATTGAAAAAATTTCCACGAGCAGGATTTGAACCTGCACCCTTCTGACATACCGGGTCAGGTGCTCTTCCAATTGAGCTGTCGTGGTTCTAACCAGCCCGCCGAAATTATTCAACACTATTTACTTTTTACTTTGAAAGCCAAAGGCGCCCATTCAATGTCAACAACTACCGTCATTAACATCCGATCATAATATTTGCAAATACTAAAGAACAGTTAAGAAGTAGGCAAGCTATTTACAAAATGTTTTTTGTTATGTTTATATTATTTTTTTTGACGCAAATTTTGTTGCGAACAACTACGTCAACACTTACGTCTTATTTGTAGCTTTGATTTGTAGCTGTTACTGCATTATTTATTATCATTTATTGCGTAAATAGTTTTCCTTACATATAAATAAACATGTCTATTGTACACTAATCTTTACATTATTCGTTTAGTAAATAACAAGGTTTCCTGTGTACTCTGTATCAATCAATGAATGCGGTGATCTCACGGCTATGTAAAAGCCAACGGTCATTTGACTATCAACGTGTTATTTTGTACCAATCTATACTAATAATAGGTCCTTACCTATGAAATTGCCGTTTTTTTACTAAATAAGTAGGTGTATTACTTCTAAAATTCAATACCGGTTGTTAATATTATTATACACCTTTAATTAGGACTATGTTACTTAGGCTTCAGTAATAACAATGATTATTCATTTTGTGTCTTCTTTTTTTGTTCGCGGAATTGTCCTTTTGTTTCATTGTAGCTTTGAAGGGTCTCGATTTTTTTTCTTTTTAATGTCTGCTATATTTGGCTAGTGAAACAAACACACTACCTACTCTACAATTTATAGTGTTAACATAAATGGATGCTAAGAAAATTAAAAAAATGTTAGTATGTAAAATATAATTTAAAAAAATCTTCATACAAAACGGCAATTTCATAGTTAAGGACCTATTATTATACAGCTGAAGAGTTTGTTTGTTTGGTTGAACGCGCTAATCTCAGGAACTACAGCCCCCCGACCGCCTAACCGATCGCTTTGACTACGCGTATAGTTTATGACTTCATCTTGCCACCTCGCACCGCTTATGAAAACAATATCGCAAAAGCTTAAAGGCTATAGCTTTCGATATTGCTTTCATAGGCGGCACGAAACGACAAGATGACGTCATAAACCACACACGAAGTCAAAGCGGTCGGTTAGGCGGTGGGGCCCTGAAAAATATTTTTGTGTTGAATAGTCCATTTATTGAGGAAGGCTATAGGCTATATTTCATCATGATATGTCTAATAGGAGTGGAGCAGCAAGGAAAAATGTTGCAAAAACGGGAAAATATTTTTTTTGAGAGCTTTTACGCGGGTGAAACCGCGGGGCACAGCTAGTCTGTACATAATATAAAGTGATATGTGTGATTCAGTTCTCGTTTGTATGTGTAATGAAATTTGTATGACATACGCACGTGCACGTGCCTAGACTTATCGCCTATGCGGTCTAGTGGTTAATACCACCGGTTTAGACCCATAGGTCCCGGGTTCGATTCCCAGCAGGTGGTTCTTACATGTTTGTGTACTCGGTTTGGTTTGTGAGGCTTGTTTGTCCGCCTGGCTAGCTACCACCATCTTATCTAAATATGTCGCCATAACAGCAATGTTCCCCGTGTGGTGCCGGGGTTAAGAATTGCACCACCCCATCTCTTCCCGTGGGTGTCGTAGAAGGCGACTATGGGACCAATCCAGAGGATGGGCAGCAGCGTCTCTCTGTGATTATTCTCACCTTACTGTGATCGCCAACCCGCCTGCCAAGCGTGGCGATTATGGCAAATTCCCCTCAAAATGATTTATCCTCGAGGAAGGCCTTTGTCCAGCAGTGGACGTCTTTTTGGCTGGGATGGATGGATGGATGAACATCAATGTTTGTAGCATTGTTGTGTTCCGGCAGCTAGAGTTAAAATAGCCAGTGCCTCTGTGGTTGAGGATCCCGGGTGAAGTGCGCTTCCACCATTGGCCTTATCATCATCAGGTGATATTAAAGCACTGTGCTTACCCGTAAAAATAATGTCTTTAAAACTAGAGTAGGCTCGATCGCTTGTTCGTTTCCCAACACGCTGATTAGGTATTGCTCAAACGCAAATCTATGGTTGATTGGCTGACTATTGGCAGTCTGTCACCGGTATAGAAAGTTAATAGGTCGTTGGCGAGTTACGCTTTTCTTGTTTGTAATCGGTTGGTTGTGGCTGATTCGCTATAGGTATTGCTTAACTACACAACAATGGTTCAGAAAGGCTTGGCGGGCATGTGAAGGAACATATATATTAATAAATAAACTAAATAAACTTTCCTACACTCACACCAATTATCTAGCCCAAGAGAAGCTTCGTTATGAAACTCGTTAAATGGTTACTAGATAACGGATAAACATACTTAAAATATATTGTTTTCTAAAGTTTACGCGAACACTTGACACACATTGAAATGAAACAACTTTTACGGATCTACTCGCGTTTATTTTACACATTACTTAATTAATCCTTTATTGTACAAATAAATTACATTTAAACACACGTTACACAGGACATATACAAAGGTGAGCTTATCTCTAGAAGAGATCTCTTCCAGCCAACCCTAGCTGTGGTGCTTATTTAATGTTTATCCTGACGTTTCGAACCCTTTGCAGGGTCCGTGTCAGGGTCTTAAAATACTTAAATACATACTTATTATATACTAGCTGTTGCCCGCGACTTCGTCCGCGTGAGCTAAAGGCTGTAGTCTGTACAGTTTAATTTTTAAGTAGGTATCTATTTAAGCTTATTAGGGTATAATAAAATTATATGCATCGGAAATTTAGAAAATTGACATTGTATTTACCGACATACGTACATCTACTCACTCTTAATATCCTTTCAGCTGGGAATGCTGAGATAGACAAAGACAATCGATCTCCATTTAGTTTGGTTCTGGCATACTTCCTGTGTCTCCTTTACGTCCATCATTATTTTTCATACATTATCTCTTATTCTTTCGACTATCATCTCTGCCATGTACATACATATATTCAGTTTGAAGCACAGAATCGTCTCGTTCATACAGATTCTCACTCAGTTTCCCGTTTCAATTATCCCTCCACATACATTCAGTATACAACACCGTTTCTCGGTGGGTTGCGCGTATTTGCTACGTCATACAAACCTGAAATGGGTTTACTGACGCTCAATTATATGTAATAAAATTGGTATTTTACAGCTCAGGTACTCGTCCGGAGTCGTCCTAGGCACTGGTGTATCTTAGCTAAGATGTGTCTACTGTTATACTATCCAACCACGGACTTCAAAATTTTTTTTGCCTTGTCCACCGAAGCTGGATATCGAGTACCTAGCAGGTAGCGGTCCAGGATTATTGGTTGTCGGCCATAAGGCACAAAAAACTATTTACCAACTATGTTCTTATTCGTAGATACAAAATATCAATAAATTGAGAACTGTAATGAATTATATTATTGTCTAATAAGTAATACAGTATAGTATTTTATGTTACAAACTTGCGATAAATTTGAACTTCTTCGTGGCATCTTGTTAGGTAGGTAGCTTTTTAGAGGTAGATCACAGGACACAGAAAGAAGTTACCTCTAATAAAAAAAAAATCTGAAGTCCGTGCCTCTAATACAGTTGTACCCTGCAAACTTAAACATTTTTGCAACTCTGATAACAGAGGTAGCCATTGTCTTATGCGATAGAAGAATGGAAAAACCATTTTTCTGTAATCTAGAAGTATGTACAAAATTCATTCTTTATAGGTTTTATGATATTAAAATTGTTATGATACTTACTTACTTATATTGTATCATTGAACACAGATTTATCCTATAAACATGTTAAGAAACCAAAGTAAGAAACCGCTTACATGTAAAATAAGTACTGAAATAAGTGTTTAACTTACCTGCATCAAATGTTTCATAAAACTTTTACACATTGAATAAATCATATTTGAAAATTAATAAGAACTGAATAAGTACTGAAATATTTAACGTACCTGCATAAAATGTTTTAAAAAACTTTTACACAATGAATAATTAATATAATTTGAAAATTATTAACAAAATAAAAATAGGTACTTAATGCATTGCAAAATATCAAAATTTCCTTCTGTTCGTTTCAAAATTAGAGCGCCTACTTTTTCTTAAATTTTCCTCATCCCGCGTTTTTTCACCAAATAGATTTAAAAAAATAATATTAAGTATACGTATAAACCTTTGGGCAACGACCCAAAGGTTTATACAGCCAAGCTATGTAATTCAAGATATCTTCACATAGAAGATATTTTAAAAAATAGAGACATGATTTTGGGCAATGATACAAAGTTTTATACAGCCAAATTTAATGAGTACCTAGGTAACATTTCTATGCTTAACTAAAAAAGAGACATTATTTTGGGCAACGACACAGAGGTTTATACCGCCAAATATAGGTAATGTTTTAACTTTTAACATTTCTGTGTATTAGAAAACTGCAATAAGCGCCGCGCGCAGGCGCGACTAAATAGCCATATTATTATTGGTTATTTCGGAAAATGAAACAAAAGGTGTACCTATGTACAGCCAAGTTTAATGATGGGCGTGATTTCGAGCTTGTTTTTATTTTCCGTCGCTTTACTATTGCGGTGCTAATGTTCGCTTAGGTGCCTCACAGATTTATAAAGGGTAGGTAACCTTAGAGAGTAACAAAACTTTTCTGAAATAATAACTCAACGAACGTATCTAACAGTTAGTCGCGTAAATACGTATATCAAAATTTGTTTAACATTTTTCGATTTGTATGTTATTCTCCGAAATTTTCTAAGCATTTTGGTGATAACCGCATCAAAATCGGTATTCTCATGGCAACAACTATCAATGACAGGCTCAAAAGGGCAAAGAACCCAGAGCCGTAAAACACGATAGCAATAGAGAGCCAGAGCCTCAAATGCCAGAGCCGTAAAACTCATTAAAAAAAATTCCCCTATGTTACATAATAAACAGTGTGGACTAATATAGGCTGATGATGATGATGATGATGATGATGACATAATAAACAACAGTTGCCAAGCAACCAAGGATTAAATCCCGGTTTAGACCAAATCAAAATTTAACAATTTTCGAGTATTTATGTAGCCTATGTTATTCTCCGGAATTTTATTCTATTTCTATTCTATTGTGTTCCGTAAGTGATTTTTTTTATTTATTTTATTTTTATTTTTATTTGATTTTTTTTTTTATTTTTTTTTAAGCCGAGGACAGGGCGCTATGGCGCTCATTAGGGGAGGCCTATGTCCAGCAGTGGACTAATATAGGCTGATGATGATGATGATGATGATGAAGTGATTTTAAAGTATTTTTTTTTATATCTTGCAATTACAGATTTTTTTATCCCTACGTTCTTATTATACAGGGTGTCTCATTTAAATCGGTCAGTATGTGAAAGTCTGAAACTATAAGACATACGAAGATCTGTTCTTAGGAACCATGTCATCGATTTTAATAAGAAGAAAAACTGCATTCATACATTTAAAAAAAACCTGTACTCAGCTCGGGAATCGGGTTTCGACAACCGGGTTCGGGTTGTTTTGAAAAAAATAAACTTACACTATTTCTATTTAGATATCGATTGTGTAGGTCTTAAGCAGTAAATTGCTCTTTGAAACATAATGTCTAAAATGAATAAAATGCATTGTTTTCACATACTTTTATTTATTTTAGAAGGTGTTCGAAGTGACCACCGTTTTTTTCAATACAATATTCAACACGTTTAGGTAACGATTTTACAATTACAAAACCAGCAAAGAGGTACAAACAACCATAGAGACAATTTTACATGCCTGAACTTGTTGAATGTAACGGTGGTCAATTCGAACACCTACTAAAATAAACTAAAGTACGTACAACAATATTAGATTATCATTTAAACAGAAGTGTTTTGTCATATATTCATGTGAATTTTCACCAGTTTATTTTATGTCCCCTCAGCTGGGGCACGAGCCTTTCCCTATGGATAGATAGAAATGGCCATGAACCACCACGCGGACCCAGTGCGGATCGGCGGTTGTTAACGACTGCTAATGCAGCCGGGACCTACGGCTTTACGTGCCTTCCGAAATCAGAAGGATAATGCTGATCGAAAGTGTATCATATCTGGCTGCTCTCGTGGTTCGGTAGGCACGTAAACGGTTAAAGTTACTCGTGTTTGTACACGTGACCCTGGGTGGTGCTAAATGAGTGACACTGTCTGAGTGGTAGAGCCACGCTGCGTTGCAGCACGAAATAGACCGGCTCGCCCGGCGTAACACCACCCTCTCACAGAATATCGGCGTGAACAATGGCACTCGTTGCTGTTGTTTCGTCCGGTGAGTGAAAGTACCGGAGGCCCATCTCTCACCCAGCCCCCCCCCCCCTAACAATCCTACTCCCTCCTGAAGATCCAACTCCTTCCTCAAGGTTGGCAACGCATCTGCGATTACTTTGGTTTTGCGGGTATGGGCGGCGGTGATTACTTTCCATCATATGACCCGCCTGCTCGTTTGCCGCCTTTTAACATAAAAAAGCCGTCAATCCCGGCTGCATTAGCAGTCGTTGACAACTACCAATCCGCACTGGGCCCGCGTGGTGGTTGACGGCCCGTTCTTTCTGTGGTGTTTCCCATCTACTATAGGGAAGGGTCGTGCCCCAGCAGTGGGGGCATCAAATGAGCTGATGATAATGATACTATTATCTATATGTTTATATAATAGCCTCACGTTTCTTACGCTGTGGGGAATCGAAGGCTGTTCGCCCACGCGCGGGTGAACGGCCGCTGACTCACTGGCGCCCTTGCGCTTCCCATGCGTGGGAAGAGCCTATTCAGATAGCCCACGAGTTATTGGCAATCAGTAACTTTCAATACTTAATATTTTTATTGCATTACCATTAAGTTACCTATGTGGTGCCGGGGATAAAGAATTGCACCACCCCATCTCTTCCCGTGGGTGTCGTAAAAGCCGACTAAGGGACCATTCCAGAGGATGGGCAGCAGCATCTCTCTGAGGTTACCCTCAACCTACTGCGATCGCCAACCCGCCTGCCAAGCGTGGCGATTACGGCAAATACCCCTCATATCCTTGGGGGAGGCCTTGGTCCAGCAGTGGACGTCTTTGGCTGAGATGATGACCATTAAGTAAATGAATAAGGAAGTATTGTAACAATGAAGATAAAACATTATGCTTAAGGGCCCTATTACATTTTGACCGTGATTTTTGCATAAAATGCTCAATTTTGGCATTCTAGTTCAGAGAAACTGAAACCCTTAGACAATTTTGACTTATTGCATTGTGGAGAATAGTTATTAGTATAATTCGTGGCGGCCTCGCTTTCTGCAATTCTCCCTCATTTATAAAAAATAAAAAAAAATAAAAAATTAAAATAGTTTATTTCAAAAACACAAATGTTGAAAAAAAAAATTCCACGAGCAGGATTTGAACCCGCACCCTTCTGACATACCGGGTCATTTGTGTTTTTGTAGTTTGTTCGCAACAAAATTTGCGTTAAAAATTATATAAACATTTTAGTTTATTTCATTAACATTAGATACAAAATATATGCAATGGCCAGAACCAACCCAGGAAACTTGTAACCAAGCTTGTAGTGGGAGGTTCTGCTCTTCCCAACATAAAATAACTAGGTTTAAGATACAGAGAGTAAGAACAGTTGTAAATAAACTATTTTACTTATGGCTAATTAATTACAATGAAAACTGTGTGTGCGTACATATGCGTGTGTGAGGGTGTGTGCGTGAATTTATGTATATAAAGCCAAAATTAGTTTTCAATTGAATACGCTGACGGCAATTTTCAAGCTCATGGATTGAACTACGACTAGCAAGCGACTACTAGTACTAAGCAAACGAAATGAATAATATATAATAATGTCTCTTAAATAGTGGTTAAGTTCGTAGCGGCCTCAGAATTTCGAAATATGAATGGAATTTTTACAAAAAAAATCTCATTCAAAGCCATAAAATGTTCAGAATTAGCTGTAAATATCTCCTTACTCCATTAATATTTTTAAGTTAAATGTACACCATTCCAGAGGATGGGCAGCAGCATCTCTCAGAGGTTACCCTCAACCTACTGCGATCGCCAACCCGCCTGCCAAGCGTGGCGATTACGGCAAATACACCTCACATCCTTGGGGGAGGCCTTTGTCCAGCAGTGAACGTCTTTTGGCTGAGATGATGATGATGATGATGAAATGTACACCGGAATTAACGTTAGTTTATAAGATTTCAAATTATATACTTTTTTTAACGATAAAAAAATTATTAAACATCAAATAATTGTACCTAATTACAACTGCGCAAAATACTACTTTTGCGATGCGTCGTCGGCCGCTCGGCGCTCGCTCGTATAGTACTGAGAAAGCGCGAACGCGCGCATTTTGTGATAGGCCTCTTAGGCGACGCACCGCTAAACAATAAACCTCATACGGAGCGTTTGCGCCCCGAACCATAAGAAAAACTGTTTTTTTTTTCCTTCAAATTAAAACTACAAATTATTTAAAAAAAAAATGGACTACAATATTGAAGTGTGTGTTAAGACTAATCTACTGAGAAAATTTAGATGCTTAAATCGGTCTGGTTAGCCTGTAAAATGTTTCTCTATGTTTTAAAAGAGGTTACTTTGATATTTTTTCTCTGTTATAAAAGTTGACAAATCGTGTTTCTGCAACTAACAAAATGAAGTCAATTAAATGAAAAATCATGTCATCAAATATCACTTTCATATGTTTTGTAATTGTTGAGAAAAATCAACATCCCCGCCGCTCTGAAGAACTCTTTGACCTCATCCCACCTTCTCCCTTTCTTCATAGGAGTACACGTGCTGCTCCTCGGAGTCACCGATTCACTGTCTCAAATATCCCATCGCGCACAAAGTAATTTGGTGAATCGTTTCTTTGTCGCACCTCCAAAAGATGGAATAGTCTACCAGCACACGTTTTCCCTCCTTCCTATGATATGGGGTCCTTCAAGAGAGGCGTGAAGAAGCACCTTATGGGCCGGCAGAGTGAAGTTGACTGATGCTACGTTTGTTTCCACGCTGCACCAATTGTCTTCGCGTCTGGACTTCATTTCCAATTAACTTCAGGTGGGATGGAGTCATTTGCCGAGCTAAGTATTAAAAAAAAAAACGTAAATTTCCAATGCGTCGCTTTAATAAGTATTGTAGAACGCCCTCGGACGAAGTGGAGCGACGATCTTCGCAAGGTCTTGCCAGCCAGAGCTGGATGAGAGTAGCGGCGGATCGTGCCAAGTGGCGTGCACTTGGTTTGGACCTTTGGACCACAGTCAAAATTCAAAATTCAAAATCATTTATTCAGTTTAGGCTACAAATAGCTCTTATGAACGTCATTTTATGCCATCGGTTCGTAAGTCTATCTACTCTGGGCGGGAGATCTTGTACTGAGAAGAACCGGCAAGAAACTCAGCAAGTGTCCAGCTCTTTTCTCCATTACAGCGTCATAAATATTGGAAAATGCCCTATCATAAAAGGACACTTTCCATCACAAATAAAAACACAAAATGTAAAGGACAATCACAACATGTAAAAAAACACAAAAATAAAAAATAACTAAATAAAATATTTAAGTCTGCAAAAACATAATTTACCAGTTAAATTTTTTACAATATCATACAGTACTAATAAAAGTCAAAAAAACTATAGTTAATAATAATAAAAATAAAACTAATTGTAATGTTCAATGCAACGCTATTTTGTTATCTGCAGGACACTGTTTATAAGTAGTATTATGTAAATGTTTTTTATTATAGCCAGGCAGTTTTAGTCAGAGCATTGAACCGGTTGTCCAAAGGTCGTGGGTTCGATTGCCACTCGAGCTTTCTTAGGCTAATTGATGATTTTCTAGTAAAAATTGTATCTTGTAACTATACAGGTTGACTTTTTTTTGTCACCGTCCAAACCTTCTGAGCTGACTCCCGTGATACAAACGAACAACTCTTACTATTGGACCAACCCCCTAACTCGAAAATAAAATTCAGCTGTTCCATACATTTTAGTCGAATGAATGTTTTGTATCAAACAAACAAAAAATAAACTCATTTTTTTTAATAAAAAATATCCTAGATCCTTCCCAATACCATAGAGAATATGTGTACAAAGTTTCACGATTATCGGTTGAGTAGTTTCTGCGTGAAAGCGTAAGAAACAAACTCACATTCGCATTTATAGTATATATTAGTAGGGATTCGTCAGTCTGATGGAGCCGTCTGAACAATGAATCACGTGTCACTAGGCGCGCACCATAGCTCTACAACAATGGCGTCTAATACAGCTGATTATGGCAATTAGCGAGGTCAACCACCCTACGACCGTGGCCGCGCGAGGTCGACGGTGCGGTTGTGATGGCGGCATGGTTGAGGCTCAGAGTAAGAAAATCCAAAAAGTAAGCTCACAGGCACATATCTCGGAACAGGGTCCCGCTTTGACTTCGTGTGTGGTTTATGACGTCATCTTGTCGTTTCGTGCTATTAAAGCAATATCGAAAGATATAGCCTTTAGCTCTTGATATTGCTTTCATAGGCGATGCGAGGTGGCAAGATGACGTCATAAACTATAAGGCCTGTTTTCACTTTGATTAGTGATTAGTGCAGGTGACGAGTGCAGGTGCTTAGTGATTAGGAGTAAACTCGTGTGGACAGCGATTGATTAGTGCGAGTGATTAGTAACCTGCGTAGTAAAGTGATTAGACGCGGGTTCTATTTTTTTGCGAGTGGACTGCGAGTAGCCACCGTGCCCTCCCTTTCCCCTCACTCGCAGCCTGCCTGCACTGCGTTGCACTACACACGTCTGGACAGCAGTGTTTAGTATTTAGCGTTTGGAGTCGGACGCTCGCTTGTGAATTAACAACTGAATTTACTAAACACAGCCACTTGACAAAATTGGACACTTCTTGCACTACACACCTGCACTAAACACTCGCAATTACTAATCACCTGCACTCGCACTAATCAAAGTGAAAACAGGCCTATACGCGTAGTCAAAGCGATCGGTTAGGCGGTCGGGAGGCAGTTCTGAACAGTCAGAGCGCAGCGAGATTGCGAAATTCCGTGCCCGTGAGAGATGGCTATCTCAAAGTCAAAGGCAAATCGTTTATTTAATATCTGGGGGAACGGCATCGGCAGTGCCCCCGCCAAGTCGAGCAAAAAAGCGGCACGGCCGTACCATACTTTTCTCGAAACAGGGGCCCGACCGCTTAACCGATCGCTTTGACTTCGTGTGTGGTTTATGACGTCATCTTGTCGTTACGTGCCGCCTATGAAAGCAATATCGAAAGCTATAGCCTTCAGATTTTGATATTGCTTCCATAGGCAGATTGTGGCAAGATGACGTCAAACTATACGCGTAGTCAAAGCGATCGGTTCGACGGTCGGGGGGCAGGTCATTTTAGACCACCTATAACTTTGTTGTGGATAAAACTAGAAACCTGAATTTTCAGTCACCAAGCGGGCATTATATAAACATTATATATTGAAAATTTCATTCCATTTGAACCAGTAGTTTGAGAATTATTAGTCAATTTGTCTTAATTTTGTCACTGACAGACCGACGATCATCAAAACTTTAAGGCACTTCTAGCAGACATAGATATAAAAGTGTTTTTTTTTTATAGAAGCCTCAAATTTAGAATACAATTAGTGTTTAGTGTATAAACCAAGGAAAAACTAAAATATTTTACAATTTCGGTCCAGTTTTCTTGATACACCAACTGCATAAATAAACACGATTGTGCAATTTTGACTCGATCGTATTTCTTTACGAAAACACCTCTAAAAAATCGTTAATAAAACACAATGAAAAAAATTACAATGAAATTGCTTAATCTATATGTTTTGAAATCTATATTGATATTATAAAGCTGAAGAGTTTGTTTGTTTGAACGCGCTAATCTCAGGAACTACTGGTTCGAATTAAAAAAATATTTTTGTGTTGGATAGTCCATTTATCGAGGAAGGCTTTAGGCTATATAACATCACGCTGCGACCAATAGGAGCGAAGCATCAGTGAAAAATGTTGCAAAAACGGGAACAAGAGCTTAAAAATTTAAAAATGCTGCCGAAAGTCACTATTCCACGCGGACGAAGTCGCGAGCACAGCTAGTCACTCAAATATATTGGTAAAATCAATATTCGTAATTTAGTTGCTGCTTATTTTGATAACTAAAACCAGTAATTTTATAAAAATATCTTTTTAGTTTGAGCAAGGGTTTTAAAGACAAAGGCATGAAGTTATCTATATCAATATTTCAAATTCGTTGGTCTTGTCATACTCCTACAACTTTCGATGAAAGTTGATGTATTTTTCCAAAGTGTTTTAAATGTAGCCTATGTACTCACAAGGTGTATAGCATTATTTATTTATTAGTTCGTACACAAATAAAGATTTACAATGGTTAACATTTTGGATCGCAATAGTACAGGTACAGCTTATCTCTAAAAAGACATTTCTTCCAGCAGACCATGGTGGCAGGATAGTATGGAAGTAGCTAGTTAGATAGACACACTGCGCACAGAACTATTAAGAAAATATGATATTTATATAAAATAAAGAAACCACACATTAAAATACATATATACACAAAAATATGAATATACTACTAAATATCCTACTTAATATTATAAACGCGAAAGTTTGTAAGTATGGATAGATGTTTGTTACTCTTTCACGTAAAAATTACTGAATGGATTTGGATGACATTCGGCATACAGATAGTTTATAATCTGGATTAAAACATAGGATACTTTTTATCCCGATATTCCCACGGGAACGGGAACCAAGCGGGTGAAACCGCGAGCGGCCGCTAGTAATATACAACCTTATTTTTAGTAATATAATAATATCTTGAAAACTCACGAAATTACAAGGTTTTTGTGCTGTCCCGTTGTGTGTTTTAGTAGGGTATACTATAATTCATCATCATCATCATCATCATCATCTCAGCCAAAAGACGTCCACTGCTGGACAGAGGCCTCCCCCAAGGATATGAGGGGTATTTGCCGTAATCGCCACGCTTGGCAGGCGGGTTGGTGATCGCAGTAGGTTGAGGTTAACCTCAGAGAGATGCTGCTGCCCATCCTCTGGAATGGTCCCTTAGTCGGCTTTTACGACACACACGGGAAGAGATGGGGTGGTGCAATTCTTTATCCCCGGCACCACACAGGGAATACTATAATTGAGATTTTGTAAATATTATTTGGTCAAAATGTAACATGGTATAAAAAATATTGAAATCGATTCTATTACTGATTCTGAACAAACAGTTTCAGGTTTCGTATAAACTAAAAATAACATTGTATATTCTAAAAACATAACGTGGTTCAGTGCATTGTGTCAGTGAAAGAATGAAAGAAAGAATATTAAACATACAAACAAACATAGTCACAAACGTCACCTTTTTATTAAATGTAGTATAGATAAACGATCGAGTTAACAAAAATGGGTAATTGTATGGTATGTCCGGTTCAATGTAGAGAAACGAACTTTTTCTATATTTTCTCGGGTCTGGGCGGTTGTGGTACCGTCGTTGTTCCTGATTTCCATAACACCAGTGCTTAAGCTACTTTCTTTGGAGTCGGAGCCATATATGTGATGTTGTCAAATATATTTTAAAAAAAAACCAATCGTCTGAACGCCATTTCTACTTAACATCAAATGGAGTTGAGTCAAATATCAAGCTGAATTAAAAAAAAAAACTGAAATATTGAAAGTGTACAAAAATAAATATAAATTTGGTGGGTGTCGTTAATTGGACACCCAATTTACTTTCTATTCAGGTTCAACGTCTCGTATCACGCATTGATCTATGAATAATGCTGCAATTTAGCGTCTAGCCATATTTTTGGACTAATGAATTACTGTAGGGGAGCTCTGATATATTGTTATTTGGTACGCCCTGATGTTGAAGCTCAAACATTCGTAGAACGAGTTTTAAGATATATATATTTTTTTGAGAGAGATTGCTGATTGCCTCAAATGGCATTTTCAGCGTCACCGGGCTTTTTTGGGGGCGGCGAGGTACGTAAAGGGTACCTCACCTCCGAAGGGTTCAAAAAGGAGGAAGGAACCACCTATGCATGGAAAAAAACTAAGAGCATATTATATATAACTAAATTATTTAAAAAGTATTTTAACTATTAAAATGAAAAGGGAAATACAGTAACTTTTGGTGTGTGGGACAGTTTAGGTAGGAAGGCGCGTTAAGCCGTTGGTCCCGGCTGCATTAGCAGTCGATAACAACCACCAACCCGCACTGGGTCCGCGTGGTGGTTTATGGCCCGTTCTCCCTACCCATCCGTAAGGAAGGCTCGTGCCCCAACAGTGGGGACATAAAATGAGTAGGTGTGACGTTTTAATGTCGATTATTGAGACTTGTTCAATGAATCACTCCCTTTTCATTAATATCATCCGTGATACTATCCATCGCATTATTTTTTGATTTTTTCTGTCTCACTCTCGAAATTGTTTTTGTTTTATCCCATATATCGTCGCACGTACAATAACTAACTGTCCTTTCTCATTTTTGGTATTTTTACGGTACAAACCCGATATTATACATAGTCTATGGTTCAAACGCTTTCCAGTTGATAGTCATCACATGTAACTCATTGTAGTGGACTCTTTCTATACAAAGCACACATATACGAGTACA
Source organism: Eudonia lacustrata (assembly GCA_947562085.1). Taxonomy (NCBI): domain Eukaryota; kingdom Metazoa; phylum Arthropoda; class Insecta; order Lepidoptera; family Crambidae; genus Eudonia; species Eudonia lacustrata. Next base: position 11,683,781 of record OX387335.1, on the reverse strand, counting down.
ACTGTGTTTAGAAAGTCCGCTACCATGAGTTACAATGATAATTTGAAAACTATTAGCTGGTAAACTTTGGTACCGAAATAATATCAAAAATGAGATAGGACAGTTAGTTCAACGAGGGACGATATGTCCGACGAATGCACGGTATTAAATATTCCATCAGAGGCTACGGTGACATTTCGCGTCTCGCACAAAAACCCGGTCTCAATAATTTATCAAACAACACTAGAGGATGGATGTGCTCTCCCTTTATAGTTCTACCCTCTCGTTTAGTTAATATTTGAAAGGCATGGAGTTTTACTTCATATGGTTGTGAAAAGGTGGAATACCTTAACATTGATGCTACAATTTACAATGTTGGCTATAAATAGCATATTTATTAATTGAAAAGTTACTGGTTAAAAATAGCATGTTAATTAATTAAAAATAGCATTAGTATATTAAACTTTACGCTTAACACTACGAGTCTGTCGATTTTTTCGTATTTTTATATTGAAATAATATAATATAATATGTAAGTACGAGAAATTCGCGTTTAATTTTTTACATTAATTTTGTTGTGACGTTTCGGATATTTTACATTACACGGTTTAATGATCAGGATCATATAATATTAGTAGGATAAAATAATCCTACTAATATTATAAACGCGAAAGTTTGTAAGTATGGATGTTTGTTACTCTTTCACGTCAAAACTACTGAATGAATTTGGATGAAATTCGGCATACAGATAGTTTATAACCGGGAATAACACACAGAACACTTTTAATTCAGATATTCCCACGGGAACGGGAACCACGCGGGTGAAACCGCGAGCTGCCACTAGTATTTTATAAAAGTGTTTTCAATAAAGGCACTTGGAAAAAAACAGGGCAACCAATGAATAGCATTGTTGTGTTCCGGCAGCTAGAGATAAGATAGCCAGTGCCTCACAAGTTGAGGATTCTGGGTGAAGTGCGCTTCACCTTCACCTTCGGCCTAATTATCAGTTAAAAGAGCAGTCGCCCGGATTGTGAAAGGTTTTGGGTTCGTGTCTTACCTAAATTTTTTTCTATAATTTTATTTATTTTTTTGGCCATGGCACGACACGACACCGAACTGACAAACTAAATCTACCAAGTTTGTTACACGACAAACAGTTTTATTAGCCAAAACACATTTCTTTCTTTATATCCCATAATTTACATATTTATCACCGGAGTTTCGTAGTTTGCCCGTTTTTACGAGTGCACCCCGTTTGATAGTTCCCCTGACGGTATGGAGGGGTAAATAATATACTAGCATATTTACGCAGTGGCGACATTCTTTTAGTGTAGTCTTATTGGCGCCCACTGTGTTACTTGTTGTGCACGAATGGACGGTCTTGAATGGACAAAGATAGATACATAGATACTTTTTTGCTCACGTCACACCGATAAAAAATAGTTACACATAATCTTAAAACTAGCATGGGCAAAGGCGTTCTTATCGCTACAATTGATCTCGTACAAACAACCTTTGATTTAAGAACCCATGAAGGACATTGTAGAAGCGTGCATATTATGTACTTACACATACGTATTAATAAGTTTAAAACAAAAAAAAGTGTACAAACTTGTTACAACACCCACCCAACACATAACAACAAAGACATCTGTAAGTAGGCGGGCGGGAGGGTAGTTAGTAGTTCGCGAACTGAAAATCCCCGTGCGTGCGTCGAGTATTGATTGGCCGACCTCGGTCGCAGTGGCGCCCAACGTGGTACTGTCCAAGTCATAGGCTTGTGACGAGAGAATTGTACAAAAGTGTGATTGCGAGTAGAAATATTATTTCTGTGCTATGCCTGAACTTAAACCCTTGTACTACGAAACAGTGTTTGAAGTTAAACAATGGCTAAACACTTATTTAAATTATTCTGTCTCTGTCTAATAATATTAGCTGAAAGGTGACAGCGTCTGTTTTGAGCGTTGTCTAACTTTGTGTCCCTAATACCAATTTGGCAACCGCAATAGTAGCGTGTTGCATTTGTACAATAAGCAACTGGTGGCTTTTTTCTCCCTATCCATCCATACGGAAGGCTCGTGCCCTAGCACCCCGCTACACACGACTTTAAAGTTTATACTGACACCCCCCACCAACACCAATAATGTCTTGGATGATCGCCAATATGGTTTTAGAAGAAATAGATCAACAGTTTTAGCAGTTTATCACTATATTCAACAAATACAAAAATACCTTAACGAAGGAAACTATGCTGTAGGAATCTTGCTCGATATGACAAAGGCATATGATAGAGTAAAGCATGAAATACTCCTTTCTAAATTATATTGTTGTGGTATAAGGGGTAGCGCGTACGCATGGCTGGTGTCATACCTAAAAAATAGATTACAGTATGTTCAAATTGACTATCGGGACCCACAAACTGGTAAGTTGACGCTATTTAGATCTGACCAAGCAACACTGAACTGTTCTATCCCGCAAGGAAGCGTTGTCGGTTGTTTACTCTTTCTTATATACATTAATGACTTGCCTAAAATAATACATACTCCATGTGTTCTCTTTGCGGATGACGTCTCAGTTTTGGTTAGATTTGAAAATGAATCAACGTGTCAGACAGAATTAAAAATGATATTTAAAAAAATTACAGAGTGGTTAAAAAAGCAAAACTTACTAGTCAATTACTCTAAAACAAAACTGATTGAATTTAGACCCTATCAAAAATCCCCCTTGAACGTAGATTTAGAAATAAATGACTCTCGCTTAGAAAAAGTAAAAACTTGTCCTTTGTTGGGCCTCGAAATTGCCTCCCATCTTAACTGGAAAAAGCACATCGAAAAAATTAAAGCAAAACTAAGTCGTTTCACTTATGCGCTCTATGAATTAAAACTAAGTACAGACCAGAAAACTGCCACCACAGCATACTACGCCTACACGGTAAAAACAGATTATTTAAAACAAGACAAATTTATTCCAGTGAAAGCAAGTTTATTAAATTCAACAAAATGATTCACTCATATATACTGAAAATAATATTTTTTCAAATATAAATTTAACATAATCTTGGTTATATTGCTTTAGAATGAGTTTAGTTTTGTTTGTTTCGATTAAATATTTTATTTTCTATTAAAATTATTATTTTCTTGAATCCACATATTTACTTTCTTTAATTGAATCCTTGCCTTTGTTGATACAATAGGTGGAAGTATTATTCCAAGATTAGATGCAGTCTATAATAAGTTAATAATAATTTGGAATAAGTAAATATATTCTTGGAATGAAAAAATGGTTTTTCTTTATTTAATTCTATAAATTCTCAAACTAAATGAATGTTGATTTTTTATTAAAGAAAATGTGTTTTTCTTTTAACTACAATAACGCCTTCTCTCAATAACTGTTGTAATTTATATCAAATTAACTCTATTTCTTGTTTTAAGATAATACTACTGTTTTCTCTGAAGACGTTAATGTTTTGAAATAATATGATAAATTCTTCGGTCAAATAGAGAGATGTTGTTCACTCAAAACGTTTTATTTTTGGAAGTTTAGGATGTTTCCGCACCTTCTATTCTTTTTTACATAGCATGGCTAGGGTGACATTATCAGTATCATAGAATAAGATTCTTAAACACTGTTTAAGATTGCATTGCTATGGCACTGGCAAGTAATGTCATACTACCCATGGTATATTGAAAAGACTGAAGGTGCAGGAACACCCTATAAATTTCCATATAAATATGTGTTACTTACAAATTTGATAAAAATCGATAAAAACCTCTTTATACAAAGCTATAAAACGTTTTAAATGGAACACTTACAAATACATAGAATAATTGAAAGTCATTATTACAAATTTACTGTTTATTTATAATTTTACTTATACTTAAATTATTTGCGTTTTGAACTTTTCATGTCATGTAATTAATAAAAAATATCTATTGATATCTCCGGGAACATTATCTGCTGGCTTTTTCAAATTTTTCAATGAAGACTTTTCTTTCTGTAGGTATGGCAATCATGTCGTCAACGTCACCAGCAGTCTGTAAATATTAACGTATATTATTCACTAGCTAATTTGACTAAGATATATTAGCACGCACTAGTTTTGCCTATGAACTCAGTAGATAATTGTAATAAAATAATAATAATTGTAACAATATTATGGGCAACAGTCTGAAGTCAATAGCTTTTTTTTTTTTAATAATGTAAAATAAAATAACACAATACACACCTTAGCAGTTTAGCACTGACAAAATATGCTATCGATAGCTTTTTTTGTCGAGAATTTAACTTTCTTCGTGAGCCTTCCTGGTACTTGATGTCCCAACTTCCAATACATTTGTGAGGATCATTTACTGAAATAAAAAGATGACCTTCATTTATACCGAATTAACTACGGCAATATTATTTAAGAGGTGATTTTATAAAAATAATAAACAAAAATATTCTAAGCTAGCTGTGAAGCGAGGCATGTGTATGATATCCACCAATAGGATCGTTTGATTTTATGCTATGCTATGAGAATAATAAAATATACTTACAAACGTCACTTCTTTGGTCAAAGAATATTCGATTCTCCCAGGACATTGTAAAGAGTGTCATAGTCAGTCTTCGTTCTTAAAACCAAGCTCTCCATTTTTGTCCACTTCCTCCCATGGCTCTGTATTGTTTTGCAACCATAGCTGCTTGATTGCTTTCTGCAAAATAGATATTTTTATTATAAAAAATAAAGATTATTAAAATAGATAGGCGCAGCACCAGCTACCAATCCGACTTTTCCGCAAGGGTGACGGGTTCTATTCCTGCATCGGAAAAAAGGTGTCTTTTATTTAAACATGCATTTGTTGCAAGTCGGGGTGGATGTGGTGCCTTCGTTGATTCTAATTTTGATAGCACAAGCGCTTTAGCTACTTACATTAGATCAGAGCAATGTATTTGATGTTGTCTTTATCTCTATTCATTTAAAATTACACCTTTACAATACTTTATATGACTGAAGGACATTAATTTAAACAGTCTTTTGCATGACATAATAAAATTAGTTTAGGGGACTTCCATCATTAAAAAACAGCACTAACAATGGCTTAAACCTTGGCACAGGTACAACACACAACAACAAAGGCATATAAACAGCGCATAATCTGATACTATCTGAGCACGAACTGAAATATCAGTAAATATTTTCATTTTAAATACTAGGTTTTGGAAAACAAATTAGGTACCTAGGTACTTACCTATGAAAGTTTTAACAATTTCATCGGGAACTAGTCACGACTCACGATGGTAGCAGCTCCATAAGTTCGTTCATTCTAACGTCCTTAGGTAGGTAAGGTACAAACTACCTATGTAGTACTGACTGACACACTCTTTACACTCGGTGAGTGCATGCGAACAGCGCGCGCGTCGAAAAGCGGCCGGACTGAATGTAAAAGCCTCATAATAATAAATAACTAAAGGTAAAAACTAACAGCGCATCAGTGACCAACCAAACCCAGAAAGCTCAAGACAGTGAATAATGAATCGTTGAACCAGTTCAAAGCATTTTAATCTTAACTACAGGCTAATGTTATTTCGTTCTAGTATTGTATAATTTAAGTCAAAAACATGCTTTATTATATCAAGAGAAATATGTTTTGTTAATTTAAGATTTCTATTGTATCAAATCGAATTGATATCCTCTAGGTTTAAATAAATATATGTTAATTGCAATAGTCTGATCTTTTTGTAATCACAAATAAGATGTTGAATTAAAATAACAGGTTAATTCGATTTAACAAAACCATTTTTGCAGATTAAGATATTGTCTTTACTTGAGGTTAAAAAAATATATTCTTGCAGTCCAGAAAACTTGATCGAAAGCAATATTTAGTTGATCCAATAAAATTGCTATTTAGATTCAAGAAAAGAGATTTTTCAGATTGAATTAAATATTTTTATTTGATTTCAGTCTAATAGTTCTGAATGCAAGTAACTTATTTCTTGGTTCTAAAAAGTATTCTTTACTTTAACGAAATTTCTGGTTTTGGTTTAAAAAAATCGATCACACTTCAATCAAATAAACAAGCAACTCAAATCAAATATATTGGTTTTAAATTTAGAAAATCAAACAAGAAAATATGGATTTTTGTTTCAAAATATTCAGATTTTTGATATGATGCAAATATGCTCGAATTGAGCTAATATTGCTAAGAAAATCACATTTCTTGACCAGAGAAATCGTTTTTACCCGTGTACGCCCACTCGTGGCTAAATTACGGAATTATCCTTTGGGGAAACAGCACAGATGTACACGATCTCTTTGCGCTCCAAAAAAAGTGTATTAGGATAATTATGAATATAGACAAAAGACACTTGCAAGCCCTACTTTATTAAATTAGAAATTTTGAGCCTTACTTGCATGTATATTTTTGAAATGTGTAAGTTCATAAAAAATAACCCGTCAATCTTTAAGAATGCTGAATCTGACAGCTTACGGGCTCTGAGAGCTCATAATAAAAACAAATTTAAAATACCAAAGAGTCGTATGGCTATGTTTAATTCTAGTTCCTATTGTACAGCAATCAAAATACATAATAAATTACCTACCGAACTGAGATCAGATCCTAATCCAAAAACATTCCTAAGAAAATTAAAATCTATATTAATTAAAAAATGCTACTATAATTTAAATGAATATTATAATGACAATGAATTCTATTTGATATAAATTATTTATTAATTGTTGTAAAATAGTAATATGTCTTGTGTATTACATAAATAATTTTATTTTCATTACAATTTAGAAATATATTTTAAAAATAATTAATTCCGTTGCACTTCCATTCATTCATTAATTTGCTAAGCCCAAATGGGTATCATGTTGTACTGGAATACTATTGATGACTCTACCTTTGTATCACATTCATGAACAGCAATAAATACTTTGAACTTGAACTTGAACTTGAACATCACGGTTATAAAGTTAGGTGTCAGACATTCTTGCGCAAGCACAAGGGACCATCTACGTCAGGTCACAACGCCAGATCAGAACGCGCCGAAAGGCATCCTTCATCCGGTACTTTTAAGACTAGTGTCTCGAGCTAGTTGCCCCGTGGACACGTATATAGTCCTTCTCTTCTTCTTGTTCTCAGCCGTTCTCAATCTTGTGGATGTAGGCCTCCTTCAATTTTTGTCATTCTTCCCTGTTTTGTGCTCTCTCTATCCACTTGAAGCCGGCCACCTTCTTCAGGTCATCAACAACGAGCCTCTTGCACCATGAACCATGTTTGCAAGCGACAAGACCAGCCTATATACGTACGTATAGTCCACTACCTAATATCCAGATAGGTTACCGGAGCTGTAAGCTTGCTCACTTCTCGTTGCACTAAGAGCTCGTGCCCCAGCAGTGGGGACATAAAAATGAGCTGATGATGATGATACTTTCTTTGTTAATAAGTCTTCGAGTGATGTGAAGGCCGAACGTTGCCAAACACTTCCCCAATGAAGAACAAAGTAGCTTTCACAGTTGTTTTTGTTTGCGCTTTGCGAGTTTATATGCAGCTCATAGCAAAAGTAAGTTTAATTTATTTGTATAGTCTAGATGATTATTTGAATCATCGATAAGTAATTAAAAAGGTTTTCAATGGTTTGACCTCAGAACAATAACTAAAGCTATAGAAGGATGGCTAAAATAAAAATCGTGCAACTATGTTTAGTTCCGTTCTATCTTATGGCTAGAAAAGGAGGTTGGAGTGCGACAAACGGTTGACACTTAGTTTTTATTTTTTGTATTGTTATGTCAAAAGGTCATCAGATAATCGGTGATCAAAAAAAATCTTTCAGTCCTTTATAAAGTCACTCACTACATTCCCTCAAATATGACGTCACAAATCTGGTGACACCTTCGAAATAACGAAAGAAAAGGGACAATCGATCTCTTTCCAATACATCACTTAGGTTCATTAGTTAAAATAGTACGAACTGATGAATGAGTGTTGCTATTTTAGTCCGGTTTCTATAGCTTTAGTTATTATTCTGAGGGTTTGACACAGTCGCAGACAGTAGAAGTCATGACATGAGCTAGACAGCCCGGCTAAGAGCCGAGGTGCTCGGAGATCAATAATGTTGTAATATAACAGTTTGAAGAATACACAAAGTAAGGTGTAACTGGTGTTTTATTCACCCACACCTTACACTACCCATGGGATCAGAACAATGTGTGTGATGTTGTCTAATTTTTATTTTATGTTGGAGGCCTTTGTCCACCAGTGGGACATATTATTTACGTCTCAAGATTTTCTATTCACCCATTTGCATAAACAATTGCCGTATCGTATCTCCTCTCCATTTTACGTGTGTAACATTCATTCATTCATTGCGCTCGATAGCTGATGTTTCCGCCTTTGTTGCGGGAAAGAGATGTAACTAGTGTGTTGAAGTGGGTCAGTTGGTGCGACGCAAATCTCTTGGCCCGTGGCGGGGGGTGTGCGGTGGGTGCAACCAGATCGGGATAGTACGCATTACGCAGCAGCTTTTATATGAGTACCTATATTTATGCCTAATCTTCACTACCACTACATAGTATAAAACAAAGTCGCTTCCCGCTGTATGTCTGTCCCTATGTATGTATGCTTAGATCTTTAAAACTACGCAACGGATTTTGATGCGGTTCTTTTAATAAATAGAGTGATTCAAGAGGAAGGTTTATATGTATACATGCATAATATAGTAGGGAAACACTGATAATTTTAGAGGTTTTACATTTTTTTGCGCTTACATTGCAAATGCTGGCTACCCTATGAGATAGATCAAAATAATGTACTACAGTATTGTACACCTTAAAAAGGTCTACAAAAAAGTCCGCAATAGTATATGTCTATCTCTTAGGGATAAAACCCACAATAATAATTTTTATACTTTACTTTTACGAGAAATAATGGCTTATTTACGAAGCGACATTAAGCAATACAGCATTAATCCTTATTCAATTAAGTATCTTCAATACATTTTGCATTTAATATAGATCAATATGGCCCTTTACAGCATGTCATTTAAATGAATATTTTCGAAGATATTACAGATTTAAAATGCAGGGACATAGCGGTTGCGTGTATCAGCATTGCATCCGTGCGAATCCGGGGCGGTTCGCTAGTTATATATATAAATCTTCTGTGTGTGTGTATGTTATTGAACTCGTTTCTAAACGGCTGGACCGATTTGTATGAAATTTTCTGAGTGTGTTCAAGTGGATTCGAGAATGGTTTAGATTCACAATTGGACCCGGTAGGTGGCGCTGCTATAGAGGTCCATCATGGGGTACGGGTGTTTTCAAACGGACGAAGTCGCGAGTGGGCCACTCACGTCACTTAGCGTCTTCTACCGCTTATACCACGGCGAGTGCTCTGAAGAGCTCTTTGACCTCATCCCACCTTCTCCCTTCATCCATAGGAGTACGCGTGCTGCTCTCCGGAGTCACCGCTGTACTGTCTCGAACATTCCATCGCGCACAAAGAAATTTGGTGACTCGTTTCTTTGTCGCACTTCCAAAAGATGGAATAGTCTACCAGCACACGTTTTCCCTCCTTCCTATGACGTGGGGTCCTTTAAACGAGGCGTGAGGAGGCACCTTGTGGGCCGGCAGGGTGAGGGTGCTGATGCTGTGTTGTTTCCACGCTGCACCAGTTGTCCTCGCGTCTGGACTCCGTTTCCACTTAACATCAGGTGGAGTGGAGTCATTTGCCGAGCAATGTTTATAAAAAAATATTCAAATATAAAAAAATACGAATAATGCAACTGCGACCGCCTCAGACTAGGTGGAGCAACGATCTTCGCAAGGTGGCTGGCAAGAGCTGGATGAGAGTAGCCGCGGATCGTGCTTGGTGACGTGCACTTGGAGAGGTTTATGCCCAGCAGTGGACTAGTACAGTAGGCTGATAGTGCTGACCGCCTCTGTGCTCTAGTGGTTAAGACCACCAGTCGTAGACCCAGCTGGTCCGGGTTCGATTCCCAGTACCTACATGTTTTTACTCGTTCGCTTGGTTGTTTGTTTGTTGTATTTGGCTTGCTTTAACCTTTTTACCGCTAACAACTTCTATAGAAGTTCGAGATTTTCGTGCCGTCCACGCCAGCACTTCTATAGAAGTTCTCCTTTGTACCTACTTTCGCTCCCTATCTTATTTATCTCTAGCTGCCGGAACACAACAAATGCTACAAATATTGGTGTTATGGCGACATATTTAGATAAGATGGTGGTATCTATAGTCAGGCGGACAAATAAGTCCTACCACCAACCAAACCGAGTACAGTCGGCGGCAGATCAACCTACCCAAATCTGTCAAATTTCTCCAATGAATATTGATCCTTATAACCAAACAATAAAGTTCAAAATTGATTGTAGAAATTTGACAGTTACAGTCAACAGCAAAGGTAACTGATGATTGGTCAAGTTTCAAAAATATGAAATCATTATGAAAATCAAAACTTTTTAAACGCATATCGTAAAACCTTCGAGTGTCTACTAGTATCTGCTGACTTTGATTGTAGTTATATAGAAAATACCGATTTACACTATCGAAACTTGCTGTTGACTGCACAAACATGTACCCCCGCTGGGAATCGAACCCGGGACCTGTGGGTCTAAACCGGTGGCCTTAACCACTAGACCACAGAGGCGGTTACGGGTTGTTATAAGGAATCTTGTTGTCGATTTTGTAAATAAATATAACTGCATTTATGTTACATTTTTTTTTATCCCTTGTATACAATATATACATGTTATAGTATGTTCTATACCGGCCAGTTCGTCACCTACAAAATCCCGGGGACTTTTATAAATAAAATAAAAACAATTTAGCACCCTCTTAAAAAACTGGGTACCGGTTCGCCATCTACAAAAAACCCGGGGTCTTAATGTCTAAATTAAATATCTTTCAATATGACATTTGGAAGCTATTCAAGATACCGCCCCGGAGTACTTGTTAAATGCGGCAAAAAATATTACGCCGAAGTCGGCGTACCGGAGTCAGTCGCCTGCTGTCAGTCGCGTTGCAAACTGTGTGTGAGGTGCGCGTACCGAATGTTTTATTAAATTTTGGTCATAAACCAAAGTAAAATGCCAGTTTGCGTAGTTTGTGAAAATAATACTACAAGAAATAAGAAGGGCAAAGTTCTTACACACACTACAATATTGAGTTGCCGCATTCACGGAGCTATTGTTTTTAGGTAGCGCGGTATCTAGTCGAGCGCGCGAGACCAATCATTCATCTAAGCCCCCAGATTACAACTTTTTAAAGTTCTTGTTGCAACACCCTTTATCAGGGTAAAAGGTTATTTCTGGTTAAGTGGCACATTCACAGTTGAAATCGAATAATCAAGCAGCATTTGACATTTCAGCCCGGTCACGTCACGACTGTCTCGCCATGTTAGATCCATTAGGACGCAGGTTCCCAACCCAATTTTTTATTTATTTATTTGCTGCCGCGCGCTAGGTGATAAAGATTTGTTTTATTTTATTTTTAAAACTTTTGCATAAAAATTTAAATGGTGGAGTCAATTTCAAGACATTAGGTCCGCCACGTAATATTTGCCTACAGCTGAAAATTCTTCTGTGCGTGTGTATGAAATTGAACTCCTTCTAAACGTCTGGACCGATTTGGATGAAATTTTCTGTGTGTGTTCAAGTGGATTCGAGAATGGTTTAGAATTACAATTGGACCCGGTAGGTGGCGATGCTATAGGGGTCCATCAAGGGATATGGATGTTCTTAAGCGGACGAATGATTTGTTTGTTTTGTTGTCATGGAAACTGTAAACGTTTAGTTTGTTTTGTTGTCATGGAAACTGTCAAAGCGGTACGAAGTCCGCCGGTCAGCTAGTAGTAGTATATATATTTATTAGATAGCTAATATTACTCATTTTGGTTGCCCAACGTTACATTGCAGTATCAGTTTTATGATGAATTGATTCATAATAATCATAAGCATAGATCTTTATTGATCCATTTGGTTCATGTGATCTTAAAACTAGTTATAAAAAGTCTGCTAATGGGTCTTGCAAGGACATTTCAATATTTACATAAAACTAGTGTTATCGTATATATTTTTTATATAATATTAAATCTTTACTTATTTTAGCACCGTTATTTTTTCTATTATTTTTTTTTATATAATTATTTTACGGGTAAGCTCAGTGCCTTCATCTCACCTCATCCATCTGTCCATAGTGCAAACTTCTGTTTTTTTTTTGTTTTTTTTGTTGCTTTAAGCACGGGAAGGCAAGCAGGCGGCCAGGATGGTGCTGAGTCCTATTTATTGTCTTTTTTGGGTGTTTTAGCGTTTTATTATTTTTATTGTCTATGTTGGTTCCTCATTGTTTTGTGGACACGTCACCGATTTAGGCCCTTCCAGAATACCAGCGTAGCACGTGCTGAGGCTGGGGCCTAGTTGGCCACTTTTTGTCTTTTGTCTATGTTTTGTATTGTTATTGTGAATATCGTGTAATTTTGTAGTGTGTGCCAATAAATAAAAATAAAAATAAAAATAAAATAAAATAAATGTATTTCATTTCATTTCATTTTATTTCACTTGATGTTAAGTGATGGGTTGAACTGATGATAAGGCCGAAGGTGGAAGCGCACTTCACCCGGGATCCTCAACTACTGAGGCACTGGCTATCTTATCTCTAACTGCCGGAACACAACAATGCTACAAACATGGATGTTATGACGACATATTTAGATAAAATGGTGGTAGCTAGCCAGGCGGACAAACAAGCCCTACCACCAACCAAACCGAGTACACAAACATATACCCCCCGCTGGGAATTGAACCCGGGACCTCTGGGTCTAAACCGGTGGTCTTAACCATTAGACCACAGTGACGGTTAGTTAACTTGTGATCTCTGCTTATACAACACATAAGCAAAATAGTCTATGGTAAGAAAAAGGTTGGGAACCACTGCGTTAGACGTTAAAAGTGTAAATTCACTACGACGCGTGATCTGGTAACTTTACATTCAATACTGATTCAAATTGCTTTTAACTTTAAGTCGAAATCAGCAAAGCACCACATAAGTTAAACGAGCAAGTAGGTTTACGATTGTTGTCTAGCTGTTCTATCTTGATCTCTATCCTTTCATAGTTGCCACACAAATGTATGTGTTGCAATAGACCTTCGTTAACTGGTCGTGTACACCATATGCTTTCAATGCATTTTAATAGGTAAATATGTATGACGTTAGTGAATCTATTGAAAGAGTCTCGTGGAAAATTGTATGAATCTATGTCAGCGTGTGAAAAACAGATGGATAAAAAACTTTATTGCGCACACTATAAACCACATGAGTAAATATAAGGTAAGTACCCGAACAGAGTCCAAGTTTCCTTAGAGCGCGCTGCAACAGGTACCACTACTACATGCACGGTTATGTGTGCGTGACCTCTCACCGACGCACAGTGGGACGAATTTCGGATTTGCGGACATTGAACTTTTTTGTCACATATCATTATTTTCTTTATGCGAATCGATAGCTCTAATTAAGGCGATCAGATGTTATTATGGCAATTTTTTTTGGAAATATTATATTGTACGTAAAAAAATTAATTTAAAAAAAAATTGTGTGGGACGATATTTAATAATACCTATTATATTATAGTATATAGTACCTATATGTATGGGGGTTTATATATTATATAGCGCCGTACACATAGCATTGTCCCGGAATGCCCCGTTCTCCAGATATATGAAGCTGAACTTAGGTACTTTTTCTTATTTTTCTTAGGGATTATTTTAAGTACTGAACTCCAAATATAGTTATAAAAAACGGAACAAAATGAATATTATGAATTGTATAATAATTTAATTAACTATCAACCAGAATATTACGTCAGGTGACATCATATATCAAAATTAAAACATGTAAAAAGGGAATACAATATATCAAAATTGAGTCTTTAATAGGTTTTAATTTACAAAGTTTGTATTGTTCCTTCCAGCTTAAGTATTAACAATTGAATTATTCTGTGTCGCTAATATCACAATTCACAACCCTTTCCATACGAGCTGATACGATCTCGATCAAATTTGACCCTTAACGCCATTTTTTGCGCCTGTTTCAGGCGGTCGTGTTTACCGGATTTCTTTATTGGAAGAAACAAAAAAAAAATATAAAAAAAAGCTGGAAGCCGGGGGCGTTCCGAAGAAATAACGAAATAAACATTGACGATGATCATATTATTAGTCGACTCGTTATAAACTATAGCCCGGTGATTTTAAGCCGAGATTCCGTCCGACGGACGTGGGTCTGAAAGGTTATTGCTTGTATCTATAAATTCAGGTTCAAAAATATCTTGAGTAGTAAGCATCAAAAGATTCCGAGCGTCAGGAGAGAGAGTCATCCTCTTGAGTTTGGCCATTCTTGGCCGTAACATTGTATAAGCTTAGGGTCTGACGACAAAAGAAGATTATGCAATATGTCCTCATTTGACGCATACCTGTTTACTTTTCTGGAATGGTGTTCTCTATACTAATTTATTTATTATTTCTAAACTCCTTGTTTCTCGCTTCTGATGCTTCTTCAGAAAGTTTTCCGATGGGAATCAACCCAAAATAATCAATTATGTCTGCTCCATGTATAAGTATTGTAGATACATGGACGCCCAATGTAACCACAGTGCCATAGAACAATTGAATTTCTATTGTGTCTGAACTAAGTCGTTATGAATAAGTATATTATACCACGGGTATATTACAAACAAGACTGATGTTTTTCGACAAAACTGAGAAAATTTAGAAACATCTACACGTTCTCTCCACTTGATATAGTTTGCAGAATAACATGGAACCTTTTGATTAAATCTTCATTAATGCTTGTAATGCGTGCAGTTGTTTTGCTATCACCAAGAAATCAGTGGCGGTAGCCAAAGTAACATTGAGAAAACGATAGCGAAGTTCGAAAAGAATAAAGTGTATGGGATTGACATAAGATTGACCACGTGATTTAGCGCGGCTTGTGCGCTACTGTGCTTTGAATACAATAAAAAAAAATGGTATCGATACTTCTGTCAAAGGAAGATACCGGTAAAAAAAAGTACCGGTAAGGTACGCTTTATATCATTTTACCTGGCTGACATATACTATTTACCGGTAAATTAAGTAACGGCTCCACGTTGATTGGCTAAAGCGCCATATTTAACAAAAGAAGTAGCGATACTTTTCTACATAACGTTACCTGAATTACCGATACCGAATTACCTTTATAGAAATAACGTTATTTATCGGTACTTATGGTGGGAATTTGGTAACGGTATCAAGGCCTGTTTTAAATTGGATAGATTGGTAGTTAAGGGGGGGGGGGGGATTATTTATATCCCCGGCAGTGTCATGGTCGCAAAATATTATTTGGGGGCCGTGTGGAGTATATCTATTTAGATAAAGGATGCAAGCATTTATTGCGTTATTATAATTCAAGATCAATTTTTTTTTCTGAATGGAAAGCCTTCCTTTTACTTAATGGAATTTATGCAATGAAAATAATGCATGAATAATGCATTTTAAATAATAAATAAGACTAAAAGATTATCTTTCGCAAGAGTATGTTTTGCATGTTGCGTGAAACGGAACGCGTCCGATTAAAATTAGTTGAGGATTGTCTCCTCAGTCTTTCTACGGTCACACACAGAGAGCTAGCTTATTATTATTATGAGATATAAAGTAATATTAACATATTTTTTATGTCATATAGTGCTGATGACGTCTTTGGTTAGATCAGAATGTAGCGAATTTGTTTTACGCAAGCTACGCCACGCCTTGTGTAAGTAAAATTATGCTTTTTTTGAAGGCTTCTCTACTAGGACCCAGGACAAAACTTCAAAAACCCAGGACATTAGTGTGAAATAAAGATATTACCCCGGACTCTGTCGAAAAAAAGATAAAATAAAATAAAAACATAGTTATCATATTTTTATTTATTTATAGAAAATCAACTTAATCGACTAGGGAGGTCACGTCACGTCACGAGACTTACCTCACGAGTGCGCGGATATATTTGCCGCACCGAATAACTAGGAAATGCTGTAATTTATTGCTAATCATTGCATTCTATCAAGTTAATCGGATTTCCCCCGACGTAAAAAGTGCCCGGGTTTCACCCGGACACATTTTAGAAACCCGCCCGGACGCTCCCGGACGCCCTCCAAACTAGGACAAATCCGGGGAAACCTTGACGGATGGCATCCTATTCTTTACTAACTAAACATTTAAATTCTAACCAATCTAAAAACACCACAGTGTTGTGATCTGATAAATCCATGTCTATGCGGAAGTCATTTAATAGTAATTCCCCGATCCGATCCGAACCCTTCGGAGTCTCTGGAAGGGCACGGGGACGCGCACTTTTAAGTGTGCGATGCCGTACCCCTCTAGAAATCCTCCGAAGGTGATTCGTTTCAACACGGCTTGAGGTTCCCTTTACGTACTTCGCCGCCCCTAAAACAAGCCCGGTGAAGCTGAAAATGCCCCTCGGCAATCAGCAGTCTCTCTCCAAAAAAAAAAAAAAAAATAGTAATAGTTCTGATGAGTTTAGTCCCTAAACCTATCAGAGCTATCACATAATCGGTGCCATTAGTGTGACATTAATAGACCAAGAAATATGATAAGCTTTGAAACAAAAGCACGCTCAAATATAGGGTTCAACGAATACGAACTCCTATGCCTTTTAAAAACAACAAAGCGAAATGCGCGCGCGCACGCGCCGATCAATGGCCGAATAAAATTAAAAGGTTTTGTTTTTTTTTTCTGTAAATTGGAGCGTGCAGCGGGCGGAAGCGCATTCCGCGCTCGCACTTTGTCTATTTTGGTTGTGTTGGACGTTCTGTATAGTGGGACTTTTGGGGATCCGCAGTGAAGTTAAACTCGTAGCTATATTGGGTTGCGAATGGGTCCCTTTAAGTCCGCCTCTGTGGTCTAGTGTTTTTTTTTTTTTTTCCTTATCTGCTAACGATCTTCTCCCACAGGATGGGAGGAATTATATTCTAATTATTATTTTTTTTAATTATTTTTGTTTTTCGTGGTTTACTTTTTAAGCCCACCGGTTTAGATCCAGAGGTCCCGGGTTCGATTCCCAACGCGGAGTACATGTTTGTGTGTACTCGGTTTGGTTGGTGTGGTAGGGCTTGTTTGTCCGCCTGGCTAGCCACCACCCTCTTATCTAAATATGTCGCCATAACATCAATGTTTGTAGCATTGTTGTGTTCCGGCAGCTAGAGATAAGATAGCCAGTGCCTTACTAGTTGAGGATCCCGGGTAAAGTGCGCTTCCATCATTGGCCTTATCATCACTTACCTAACATCAGGTGAGAGTAAGGCATTGTGCTTACCCGTAAAATATATTTAAAAAAAATCCTCTTGCGACTTAAATCGTGGAATCAAGCCTAATTTTTTTATTAACCAAAATGCACAGAGTAAATTTGCTTTAATAAAGTAAAAAACTTTTCTTAAGTCTCATATTGCTATGTATAAAACATGTGAAAATTACAGTTGCCTTTGGTATACATACTTGTGCATTGTGCTAAAAGTATTTTTAAATTTTATGAGTTACTAGCGGCCGCTCGCGGTTTCACCCGCGTGGTTCCCGTTCCCGTGGGAATATCTATATTATAAACTATCGGTATGCTGAATTTCATCCAAATCCATTCAGTAGTTTTTACATGAAAGAGTAACAAACATCCATCCATACTTACAAACTTTCGCGTTTATAAAATTAGTAGGATATATAACAAAAGAAATTACCAAAATTCTTAATTTATTAACGTTGTTTATATTTAACTCGTTTGTTTATATATTTTTTGCGCTTAATGCCTTTAAATTTTGTCAAACGTTGCACCGGTAAAGACTTTCAGTGCTTCGGAGGGCACGTGTTGCCGTAGGTCCCGCCCGTCAGCATTAGCAGTCGTTACCAACCACCGCACCGCGCTGGGCCCGCGTTAACCACCAGGTTACGGCCCGTTCTCCCTGCGGTGTTGACATCCATAGGGAAGGTTCGTCCCTCAGCAGTAGGAGACATAAAATTGGCTAGGGAGGGGGGGGGGGGGGAGAGATTGAAAAAGACAGGATGTGTCTAAAGTACCAGGCTATCATAACCCACAAAAAGGTAGGCGAGGTGTTTGAAGTACCAGGCTAGCATGAGGTATAAGGAGCTATGCGCTGGGCCCGCGTGCTGGTTTACGGCGCGTCCTCCCTGCGGTGTATCCATCCATAGGGAAGGCTCGTGCCCCAGCAGTGGGGACATCTAATGAGTTAGTGATGATCGTATAAACATTCTAGCGGCCGCTCGCGGTTCCACCCGCGTGGTTTCCGTTCCCGTGGGAATATCGGGATAAAAAGTATCCTATGTTTTAAACCAGGTTATAAACTATCTGTATGCCGAATTTCATCCAAATCCATCTATCCGTTGCAGCGTGAAGAAGCAACAAATAAACGAACATACATACACACAAACTTTCACATTTATAATATTAGTAGGATGTATAAGAAAATATAACCTACGGAACTCTCCTCCGCTTCAACTTCTCGCTCCCTGTTACGGAGTTATTTAAAACTATTAAAAAAATGTAGAACATCTTTCTACCAGAATTTGTACTTAATATTTGTTTTGACACTCACTTGGGAACTATGAGAAGGCGGCGGTTTATAAAGGATTTTTTTCTTCTTTTTCGAATGTTTTTTTTAT
Source organism: Eudonia lacustrata (assembly GCA_947562085.1). Taxonomy (NCBI): domain Eukaryota; kingdom Metazoa; phylum Arthropoda; class Insecta; order Lepidoptera; family Crambidae; genus Eudonia; species Eudonia lacustrata. The sequence goes on along the minus strand of OX387335.1, from coordinate 11,665,108 downwards.
GAGATAGTTTCAGACGGCATTTTCAGCTTCACCGGGCCTTTTTGGGGGCGGCGAGAAACTTAAAGGGTTCCACAAGCCGTGTGGAACGGATCACCTTCGGAGGTTCTCTAGAGGGAACGGCATCACGCACTAGTGCGTTGCGTGTCCCCGTGCCCTACTAGATTCTCCGAAGAGTTCGGATCGGATCGTATACAAAAGTAAGCTTTTAGAAGTTTAGCATTACGTAGAGTACTAGATTTAACGAGAAATGGGCCGGCAAAGTAGGTTGACACTTGACTAAATACGGGCTGGGGCGTGACTCTATCGGCTGGCCAGTCGGCCATGAGGCCATCTTGACAGGCAGTTAAAAAAAATGATATTACTTTCAGATTTTTTTTTTTTACCAGTTTCGGAATCCGGAGTTGTGTACCCAGTATCGTAAATCAGTTCCGGAGTCGAAAACTATCTGATATTGCAAGCCCTAGTTCGGATCGGATCGGGGAGCGGAACAACCCGAGGGCGCCTCTAAAGGTTCGGACCTCGGCTCGGGTAGACCGGGCCGTGGTGGAGGAGAGAAGCGCCCAGGTACATGTCTGTAGCTGGTATGTCGCGCGTGTGAACCGGCTCATCGTACCCTTGTTCTGCGAGTATAGTGTGTTGGGCCTAAACTAGTGTGCATGTTTAGTGTGGCGTTTAGCGGATCGGGCGGGGTTTTTTCGAATGTAGGTACAGATCTGCACATCGACCTATCCAAAACTTGTCTTTCTTCAATAAAGGTTCAACCATATGCCATATACATTGCAAATAGAGTGACTTTGCAATACAGCAACTCACAGGGTAATGACGCAGCTGATGAACTGCCCAAAAGAGGATCGATGGCAACAGTTTATGGACCGGAACCAATGCTGCCCATACCTCAGGCCCAGACAAAAACATGGCTGCGCCAATTAACCGAAGAAAAACATCTAACAGAATGGAGAAACAGTGTAGGTAGCAGGCAAACCAAGAAAGCAGTTCCGGTGACATCAAAAAAGCTTGCCCGCAACCTCCTCAGATTAAACAGGGACAGGATCCGTAAAATCATCGGTATTATTACTGGCCATTGTCCCCTAAACAAGCACTTATTTACGATAGGTGTGACCGACAGCCCTCTATGCAGAGGATGCATGGAGGCGGAAGAAACGCCACAACACGTGCTTATGGAATGCAGGAGTGTGGCAGATGAACGGGCATGGTTTCTCCACACCCAGGACGCTCGCGGAAGCCTGCAGTAGCCTGAAAAGGCTGCAAGCCTTCTGGGATATTCTGGGTTGGTTGGAGTAGGTAGAAGGTATACATACAATGGCCAATCAAATGGCTAAGTGCGGACACAGCCCAGTAAATCTAACTAACTAACTATGCCATATACATAAAGTTCAAAGTCTTACTGCCGTACTCGTACTAATGACAATTAAATCTTCTGCTGTCACTTTCTTATGTATAGTGCTAAATAGAGAAGGAAAGACATTTAATTGTCATTAAAATTAAAACGTCTCTGAGTACGGCAGTTAATGTGCTGACAAATTGTATTTTTCATACTAACGTTTTTTTAACTTTCTAAGCATCTATTTATTTTAACACTATAAAAATTGTAGAGCAGCGTGTTTGTTTCACTAGCTAAATATAGCAGACATTAAAAAGAAAAAAAATCAAGTCCCTTCAAAGCTACACTGAAACAAAAGATCAATTCCGCGAACAAAAAAAGAAGTCAATTTAAAAAAAAATATTGGGCGATAAAGACACAATAGAATAATCATTGTTATTACTGAAGCCTAAGTAACATAGTCCTAATTAAAGGTGTATAATAATATTAACAACCGGTATTGACTTTTAGAAGTAATACAACTATTAATAAGTGAGAACAAAACGTCAATTTCATAGGTAAGGTATTATATTAGAAAATGCTTATGTCTAGAAGACATTAGCTGCTAAACATAAGCACTGATAAGGAGAGCCACAGAAGCTTTTTTTAATACTATTGTGTTAGTTATTTTGGGACTCTAATTATTAGTACCTAATTAGTAGTTGATCGTCACCGGATACGCCCTGACCTGCCCCAACATGGCTTCGCGGTTCGTTCCAACCGACTTAATGCCCCTCTGTCTACTCTGACAGTCCGTCCGCCTATGACATGTTGTGTGAGATATGTGATGTGACACAAATAGTGTTGAAATGATTGCAACCTTCAATGTTATGCGGCGGAAATGGATTTCGCTTCGGTCATTATGGTGACAAACTAGCTACAAATAGTGACAAAACAAACAATAATTACATTAAGTGCTTTGCTTATACACTTATGTATTTTTGTGTATATGCAAAATCAGCCACTGAGCTATCGCCCTTTTGCGCTTCTGCAGCACACATATATAAAATTTCTTTGTTATTGTTATTATTAATTGTTTTTTTTTTATGTGTGTGATGTATTAGTTACAAATAAAGTTTTTTATTCTATTAAGAGCGTTTACGCCGCACACTAGCGCCGCCAATGAAAAAAAAAGCATATCTAGTAATTAGAGATAGAAAATCAAATTATGCTCAACAAACCATTTGAATGAAGTAATTTAGCATTTTTACGTCACCTAATGAACACCTGACATGTTATGGTTTAGTTAAATAAGACGTTACGGCCACTTTTAACTATAACGCCTTATTTAATTAAACCATAACATGTCAGATGTTCATTAGGTGACGTAAAAATCTCTAATTACTAGATAGGTTTTTTTTATTGGCGGCGCTAGTGAGCGGCGCTGCGTAAACGCTCTTCACAGATCATTGTATGTTCCCACTGCTGGGGCACGAGCCTTCCCTATGGATGGATAGGGAGAACGGGCCGTAAACCACCACGCGGGCCCAGTGCGGTGCGGTGGTTGTTAACAACTGCTAGTGCCAATGCAGCCGCAGTGGTTAACGTGCTCGGTCTGCGATTGCAAAGGTTAAGCTACTCTCGCAAAGGCCGGTCATCGCATGGTTGCCAAAAGTTTATCATCACTCGCTCCTACATCCCTGTGTGGTGCCGGGGATAAAGAATTGCACCACCCCATCTCAACCCGTGGGTGTCGTAAAAGGCGACTAAGGGACTATTCCAGAGGATGGGCAGCAGCATCTCTCTGAGGTTACTTTCAACCTACTGCGATCGCCAACCCGCCTGCCAAGCGTGGCGATTATGGCAAATACCCCCCATCTTGGGGGAGGCTTTTGTCCAGCAGTGGACGTCTTTTAGCTGAGATGATGACTCGCTCCTACGTGCTTCGGAATGCAGGTAAAGCTGACGGTCCTGGTTTGCTTTAGCAGTCGTTAACAACCACCGCACCGCACTGGGCCCGCGTGGTGGTTTATGGCCCGTTCTCCCTATCCATCCATAGGGAAGGCTCGTGCCCCAGCAGTGGGAACATGCAATGATCTGTTAATAGAATAAAAAACTCTATTTGTAACTAATACATCACACACATAAAAAAAACTATAAAAAAACAATTAAAAATAACAATAACAAATAAATTATAAATCCATCCTTATGGAAGGGTCGTGCACTATGAACATTTTTCCCACTGCCAAAACGGGAGAGTTTTGACGCAGTGGGAATAATGTTCACAGAGCACTAATAGACAATGATAATATTGACGATTTTTAAAGATTTCGATGTAATGATTCCTTCCGGATCTGACGAAATTGTCTGATCGCGCAACCGGCCTGGCCATCGGATAATCTTTTTTTCTTCGGAGGTAGTTGCTAAAGAAACATCTGCTTAAAGAGCTCTTTATATTTTTATTAATAAAACATATTTGTATTTGTTTACGGAACCCAATTTTAAATGGAAAATAATAATTAGCACATAGTACCTGCTGGTGAGTGTTATCAAGCCTATACCACAACTACAACACATTTTGCACTATTTCACTTCTTCACTGCACTTCATAACAAGCTTTCGAGAGGATGGAGGCCCTACAGGACTCGTTGGCTCAACTCCAGGATATGTTCACTCGTCGTATGGATACCTACCAGGGAGAGCTTCAAAACGCAGCCCCATCCGTGAACGTCTCTAACTTGACGGCTGATTTCACAGCGTTTAGGGCGTTCATTATGACTGCTCTGCACACTTTACAAGAACAAATGAGCCTCCTTGCACGTCAGGTGGACAGTATAGAGATGAGGAGCCGGCGCAAGATGTTGCTGATTCATGGCCTGCCAGAGAAGACAGACGAGGATGCTGCTGCGGTTGCTGTCGGTGCTGTCGTCGGCCGTATGAAACTGTCTATCTCGGCTAAGGATATAGGCCGGTGTCATCGAATGGGCCGCACAACTGCTAGCGACCGGCCGCGACCGATGTTATTGAAGCTGCACGATCTTGACGTCCGGAACAAGATATGGCATGCCAAGACCACACTAAAGGGTTCGGGTATTACGATCTCAGAGTTCCTGACGAAACCCCGGCATGATACTTTTATGGCGGCGCGTCAGAAATTTGGTGTCACCAAATGCTTTACGCGCCAGGGATTCGTTTTCGTGGTGAGTCCTGACGGGAAGCGCAGCCGCATAAGCTCACTTGCTGAGCTGCAGAAAATTGTGGTGGTTGCTGCACCTAAGCCTGTGGTTGCTGCGGCCAGGGTGCCAGAACCTGCTGTGCCGAAAACGAGGCGAGCGGGCGGCGGAGGCATCAGCAAAAAGTAGTGAACACATTATGTCAATGAGTAAACACTATTGTGTTATTAACAACCTTGTTGTGTTGTGTTGTTTTCGTTTGGCGGACATCTTCTGTGGACCCGATTTCGTCATTACAAGGTACATACATAAATTTACCCTCCACTTGCTATTTTTATTTCTATTTTTTGTGTTTTCAATTTGAGTTTTTTTGAGTTTTATTAATACCAATGACAGTGACAAACGACTGACAGACAGATGAATGAAATTTTTTTTTTTTTTTGTACGTTTCGTTTTAAGTTGTTAGTACTCTTTTTTTTTTTTTTTTTTTTATATAACATTGTAATGGGTCCACAGTCGATTGTCAATATTTTATACGTTATAATGTTTTTTTCTTTTATTTTAATTATTATTTTGTTCTTTTATAAATTTAATGATGACACGAACCAGCAGATGGACATAGCTTAAACTTTTAATAGTAATTTATTATATTTATTATCTTAAATTTATTTATTATGTCATCCTCAGGTGAAGGTTCACATTATCTTTCTTTATCTTCTAGTAGTAGTGGTGAGGAGAGTTTTGTCAGCATTCCTTCCCTTTCTGACACGCTTGAGTGTCAGTTTTCTGATGTACCAAAAAACTTTAACGTCATTCACTTTAATGCGCAAAGTATTCCGGCTCATTATTCAGACATACTGGCGTCGCTTGATCATAAAAATATTCATGCTGTATTAATCTCCGAGTCTTGGCTTAAACCATGTTTACCTTCTACTTCTTATGCTCTGCCTGGCTTTCATCTTATACGCAATGATCGAACTGGCTCACGGGGTGGCGGGGTTGCTATATACTTACGTGCTCATATTCCTTTCTCTGTAATTAGCACCTCGGCACAACCACCGCCTTCCAACGCAGGCGAGCATTTGTTGGTTGAAGTTCTTCTTTCTCACAACAAAATCCTACTTGGAGTTTACTACAGCCCTTCTTCACATGTAAATTTTTTCACATCATTTGAAAAACTACTTGATGAAATAATTCCTGCCTACAGCCATTCAATTATCATGGGTGACTTCAATACTTGCCTTCTTAAGAATGATTCTCGCGCTATTTCGCTTCAATCAGTTATCACTTCTAATAACTTATGTATTTTACCACTTACCGCCACCCATCATTCTCCGAACTCCACTCCATCGCTTCTTGACTTATTAATAGTGTCATCTCCCCAGCATGTTGCGAAGCACGGTCAATGCTCGGCCGATGTTTTCTCGTATCATGATCTCATATTCTTGTCCTATAAAGTTTGTCCTCCTAAAGCTAAACCCCAAGTCATTCTTCAGCGCAATTTTAGTGGTATGGATCAACAAATGTTCCGTGATGACGCTTGTAATATCGATTGGTCTCCTGTTGTACACGCTCAGTCTGTTGATGAACAAGTTAATATTTTTAACTCACTTGTAACCCAACTGTATGACAAGCATGCACCATTTCGAGCAGTTAAGATCAAACACCTCCCTGCACCATGGCTAACTAACGATATTAAGGTGTTGATGCATAAAAAGGCTACTGCGAAAAGCAGATTTAAGCTTCGTCCAAATGACCACAATAGAGAAAACTATTCTAAGTTTCGAAATCACTGCAATAGGGCGTGTAGGGATGCATTACGCCGCCACATACATAACTCAGTAGAAAATACGAACGACACTTCAAAAGTTTGGAAATTTCTAAGGTCGCTTGGAATTGGTAAGTCAAGACATAATGCTGCTATAAATAATATAAATATTGATTCACTAAATCTCCATTTCTCCTCTTCATCGTTTATCAATGATGCCGACAAAGCCACTACGTTGCACAAGTTATCTACCTTACCAGTTCTTAATTTTACTCCCTTTGCATTTGACCAACTATCGGATTGTGACGTTAAGAAGAGCTTGTTATCAATAACTTCCAATGCGGTGGGTAGTGACGGTATTAGCCGCAACATGTTAGTACCGATCCTTGACATCATCCTTCCAGTCCTAACAGTCCTTTTTAACAGCTCCATCTCTAATGCAGTATTTCCATCCTCTTGGAAAGACGCTCAAATAATTCCTCTGCCCAAAAAAAGTAACCCTAAATCATTTACTGAATACCGACCCATTTCCATTCTTCCTTTCCTATCCAAAGTCCTCGAGCGTCTTGTCCACAACCAAATCAGTAAGTTCCTTTCTCGTCATAATCTCCTTAACCCACTCCAATCCGGCTTCCGTCCAGGCCACAGCACCGTCACTACTTTGGTTAAGATCACCGACGACATCCGCCTTGGAATGGAAAACGGCCACTTAACTGTGCTAACTCTGCTGGACTTCAGCAATGCCTTCAACACCGTTAACTTTGAAATTCTTTTAGCTTTACTTCGTTTACTTAATATATCTCCAACGGCAACTAATTGGTTTCAAAGTTATCTGAACGGGCGAAGGCAGCGGGTTCGTCTTGAGGAGAAATTCTCTTCATGGTGTGACTCGACGGCTGGTGTCCCTCAAGGTGGCGTATTATCTCCTCTTCTGTTTGCAACCTTCATAAACTCAATTTCAGAAAAGCTTTCTACTTCTTACCACCTATATGCAGACGATCTACAAATATATTGTCAGGCACCACTCGGCAATCTTTCCGAAGCTATATTAACCACCAATGCAAATCTGGGACTTATCGTTGATTGGAGTCGAGCCTTCGGACTTAGAGTCAATCCAGGAAAAACGCAGACTATAGTAGTTGGCAGTTCCAGATTGCTCTCTAGGGTCAACTGGGAAACCCTCCCCAAAGTTAACTTTGATGGCGTGGACATTCCTTTTAGTCAATCTGTAACAAATTTAGGTGTGGTCATTGATAGTTGCTTAAGTTGGGGGCCGCAACTGCAAGCTGTTAGTCGCAGGCTTTACGCATCGTCAGCATCCTTGAGGAGGCTGCGCAACTTTTTACCCACTGCCACTAAAGTTGCGCTAGCGCAATCTTTGCTGCTTCCAGTTCTGGATTATGCTGACGCCTGTTATCTTGATCTCACAGAGGACCAGCTAAATAAACTTGAGCGTCTTCAAAATTTTTGTATTCGGTTCATATTCGGCTTGCGCAAATATGACCATGTTTCTGAGTACCGCTTAAAACTCAAGTGGCTTCCTATTCGTCTTCGCCGGAGTACTCATATACTCTCCCTTCTTTATAACATATTGTTTAATCCCACCTATCCTTCTTATCTTAAGGAACGTTTCAGTTTTCTTTATTGTTCAGATTCGCGCTCGTTACGGTCATCAGAAAACTTAAGCCTTAAAACCCCCCCACACAGCACCACCTTTTATGATTGTTCTTTTACAGTCCAAGCTGTTCGTCTCTGGAATTCGCTTCCAGTTGCGATCAGGCGTGCAAAATCCATTCACACATTTAAAGAGCTTGTGAAAAAATTCTACCTTTCCGATTAACCCTGTCCTGCTGCAATACTGCCATATCCGCTACTTTCCTACCTGAGACTACTATTATGTATAAGTAGGTTTATTTTTATATTTATTATGGTATTTATATACATATTTATTATTATCATCATTATGATTATAGATTTATCATTATTATTATTATTATTATTTTGCTTCATTTATAAAATAGACATTATTCTAGTATGTTTTAATAGTTTCACCTCTGATCTTACAGTTTATTAGCTCTCTCCATCCGACTGGTTGTCTGGAAGAAATCGCTTAAAAGCGATAAGACCGCCAAATTGTAACTTTGTAATTTTTTATTTTTTTTCTGTTCATGATTATGTTTTATAGTGTTGCAATAAAAGTATTATCTATCTATCTATCTATCTATCTAAATTACTACAAATTACTATGTAGGCGTTCAGTATGGGATCCGGCATTTACATAGCAATATGACCGTTGATTGCCACTTCAACTGTAGAGTGACGGTGGACGGTTTTGGGATGGGTAAGCAAATGTAGCTCTTCTGCCTCTCGACATTGATTGCATGTTGTGTACGCTGAGTCATGTGGCTTATTAGTTTCAAGGACTGTTCTTATAGAACATTTTGTTTGTTTTTCTTTTAATATCTTTGCGGATAGGAACTTGGTCTGCATTTCACGTAGTAATGTAAAGCCAAAGGTGGAAGTGCACTTTACATGGTATCTGTAACTATTGAGGATATGGCTATCTTATCTCTTCAGTGTTGCCAGTAGTCGTTTCTAACAAGGTACTTTTCGGTCTCCTGAAATAGTACGAAAATGGCTAAAAAGGTATGCAAAACAAAAAAAGGTAAATAGTTATTGGTTCAACAAGACAAGTGGGCAAAGTTAGCGAGTGCTGACTTTAAATCACGAATTAGTGAGTAGTGTGAACATGCGAAAGAGCTTAAAGGCACATGACAAAAAAATTTGCTTTCGTGTGAAACATGGAACATACCAGCTTTTAGTGCGCAAAACTATAACTCTACTCTTTGCCTAAAACTCGCAGCAAAATCGCCCTTTTCGTGCGATCTAGAACATTCTCTTTTTACCGTGAGTTGTCTTGTGGGCGACAAAGGCAAAGGGACCAGCCCATACATCGAATTTTTGCATTTTGGGATTCAATCGGTATAGAAAGGTACGGAATAGTACGATGTACAGCAAGGTACGTCAAAGGTACGACACACGAATAGTACGTTAATCGTACTAAAAGGTACGATCTGGCAACGCTCTATATCTTGAGCTACTGTCAAAAGCGAAAACACGACAATGCCACTGACACTGTTGTCTGTCCACGGGGCAACTTGCTCGAGACACTAGTCTTAAGGGCCACAGCATCGCTACTAACGCGCGTTAGTCGCATTTGCAACGCGCTACAGTCGCGATGCTATGTAGCGCGTACAGCATCGCGACTGTATCGATGCAAACGCGCGACCGTGTCGGACGACATCTTGGAGAGAACGGAGGGAGGGTGGCGCGTGAGTGGAGGACCAAGCATCAGTGTAATCTATGCATTCATCAGTGCAACACAGACAGGTCGTGACTAATGTTGCCTCAACGGAGTCCATCTTGCAACTGTAGCGATCGCAGGCATTTTTGTGCCGTTACTGAATCGCGTTTGCATCGCGAATGCATCGCGTTTGCATCGCGACTGAATCGCGTTTGCATCGCGACTGAATCGCGTTTGCATCGCGACTGAATCGTGGTTATGTGGGCGAGGGCAAACAGCTAGCGACACCATCGCGACTGTATCGATGCGAACGCGCGACAGCATAGCTACTGCATCGCTACAAAAAGTCACCGTGGGCGAGGGGCCTAAGAGTTCCAGATGAAGAATGCGCTTCGACGCGTCCTTATCTGGCGTAATGACCTGACGCAGATTGGTCCCTTGTGTTTGCGCAAGGTTGTCTGAAACCTAACTTTATAACCTAACCGTTCAAAATTCAAAAATTCATAATTCAAAATAATTTATTCAGTTTAGGCTACAAGTAGCTCTTGTGAATGCCACTATGCCATCGGTTTGTAAGTCTACTCTGGGCGGGAGATCTTGTACTGAGAAGAACCGGCAAGTAACTCAGCAAGTGTCCAGCTCATTTCTCCCTTACAGCGTCAAAAATATTGGAAAATGCCCTATTAAAGCAGGACACTTTCCATTACAAATAAACACAAAAAAATTATACCAACCACAACATGTAAAAAAAAAATCTAAGTTAAAAAATTTACATCAGATAATTATGTAAAAGTTTCAATTTGTACAATGTTATACAGTACCACTAAAGTACTCTAGTAAAAGTCATTTTTTTTTAAGTAAAACAAAGTCAAACTATAGTAATAATATTAAAAATAAGATAAGTATGCAAGAGCAGACCAGCCTCCACAGGCGGCACCCGTTCACGAGCATGACATATGAATCAGCCATCGCTTCGCTCAACCATATTTTAGGGAACGTACGGTTGTTAAAGTCGTGTGTAGCGGGGATGGCCTCCAACAAGGTGGACCGACGATCTGGTGAAGGTCGCCGGTAGCCGCTGGATGCGAGCAGCACAACCGATCGTTGTTGACTGCCTTTGTCCATCAGTGGGAGTCTTTTGGCTGAGATGATTATTATTATTTTATTTATTTACACACAAACTTACAACTATCGTTACAGGTTTTTTTTACCCCAATGCGATAGATGAAACGATTGAATTTATTTGTAACAAATTGTCCAACAAGATAATTTTGTGAATTCGCTCAATGAACACATGAATAAATCCGTCTCTTTATCGACGAGATTGATTGTGCAAAAGGCGCGTTATGAAGAATTTTGAAGATTACGGTGTCGCATCCACAGACAGACGCATGTACATAGTTATCCAATAAGAAAGAGTCAAATGTAGGCCACACGTCTGCGTCTAGTGTCAACATGTCATGGCCGCTAGGTCGTTGACCCGACGACGAGCGGGAGCCATTTTGAATGCGCCATCGATGACCATCGATTTGGATGCGCAGGACATTAAATGACCGTTTCGTTGTTATGTTAATGTGACATCTATTACGACGGTGTAAAGTGTAGATTCGTGACAGAAACGCGAAGTCGAGCTAGAAAAGCTGGATATTTTATTGAATTACAGTTTTGTTGTTGTTTATGCTAATGTGACATCTATAGCTTTGGGATAAGGTTTACATTTGTGACAGAGGCTTGCGGGTGGTATACGGTAAACTTTGCTAAAGCAAGTATACCTAATGAAGCACTTTAATGTATGTGATGTGTAAATATTTTGCTAACGGTGAATTTTTTTTTTGTATAGTTTTTTCCAAATATTTAAAGATTTTTTTAATGGCCCTATAGCTTTTGTTGTTATGCTTCTGCGCCCTGTAATGTCTGTCAACCTTATTTTAGGAAGAATGCCACTGGGTTAGTCTACGTACAAAGAGCGGTCTATCTAATCAAAAAACCTAAGGCGCGTCGCAGACAGTGCAACTTTAGTTAAGACACAATCAACTTTTTAAAAGTGTTCGTTCAAAATTGCCAGTTTCAGCAAAAGTATACAGTTGCCCTATTTCTAAATCATTATCCTCAACATCATTTTTATTTTTTATTTTTTTTATTGTGGCACGCCAAAATTGCTTCACTCTGCCTGATGGAAAGCAGCCAGTGAAGCCCAAGAAGTGAAAGCGTTCATCACAGCGCTACCACGCTGTGCCGAACGCTCACACTATGGCGGCTTGCATAAATGCTTTTTCACGCCCCGCTTAAATAACCCGGGAGAGAAAGAGGAGGGAAACACGTGTCCAAATGTTCATCCAAAAGACGTCCACTGCTGGACGTCTGCTTCGCCTAAGGATCTCCACAACGACCTTGATTGTCTTGCGATTCTAAATGAACTTTTGTCAACAGTCAGCCTTTGCCAGCTAGGGAAATTAAGCATCTCGAGTCTTGACACAACTAGTACAAATTTATCAGGTGCTAGTTGCAGCAACTGAAAACGGTTGTCGATCATTGAAACTAGCAACTAGTAGTTGCTATGTCTGCGCAGTTCCGTTAGGTTATATGGAACATATTATATTAGCCGTAGAACCTACAACCGTTGGGGTAAACGAGTTCTCGAGTGCAGACCGCGTATCGGCAAACGTAGTGTAGGACGCCCTCAGACTAGATGGAGCGACGATCTTCGTAAGGTGGCTGGCAAGAACTGGATGAGGTAGCCGCGGATCGTGCTCACTGGCGTGCACTTGGAGAGGCCTATGACCAGCAGTGGACTAGTATAGGCTGATGATGATTATATGGAACAGCCTTGCGAGTTGCCTGTTGCCGCAACACGGTGATCAAAGTCGCTATGTGTGCGGAACGCCTAAAGGTCTGAAGAGCTTTTTGACCTCATCCCACCTTCTCCCTTTCTTCATAGGAGTACACGTGCTGCTCTTCGGAGTCACCGCTTCACTGTGTCAAATATCCCATCGCGCACAAAGAAATTTGGAGACTCGTTTCTTTGTCGCACCTCTAAAAGATGGAATAGTCTACCAGCACACGTATTCCCTCCTTCCTATGATATGGGCTCCTTCAAGAGAGGCGTGAAGAAGCACCTTGTGGGCCGGCAGAGTGAAGTTGACTGATGCTACGTTTGTTTCCACGCTGCACCAGTTGTCTTCGCGTCTGGACTCCATTTCCACTTAACATCAGGTGAGATGGAGTCATTTGCCGAGCTAAGTATAAAAAAAAAAGGTGAGGTTAACAGCAATATGTTTCCAAAAAAAAATATCTTTTTTTTATATCGTGCGAGTAAGCTCTTGGCCGTCATCCCACCTGATGTTAAGTGATGATCAGGTTGAAGGTGGAAGCGCACTTCACCCGGAATCCTCAACTACCGAGGCACTGGCTATCTTATCTCTAGCTGCAGGAACACAACAATGCTACAAGCATGGATGTTATAGCGACATATTTAGATAAGATGGTGGTAGCTAGCCAGGCGGACAAACAAGCCCTACCACCAACCAAACCGAGTACACAAACATGTACCCCCGCTGGGAAGCGAACCCGGGACCTCTTGAGTCTAAACCGGTGGTCTTCTTAACCACTAGACCAGAGGCGGTTAAAACTGATAAACTGATTGATTTAGAGTCATCAGCTTTATTTTTCTAAATAAAATTGTAAGATATTTCATCATCATCATCAGCTCATTTTATGTCCCCACTGCTGGGGCACGAGCCTTCCCTATGGATGGATAGGGAGTACGGGCCATAAACCACCACGCGGGCCCAGTGCGGATTGGTGGTTGTTAACGACTGCTAATGCAGCCGGGACCAACGGCTTTACGTGCCTTCTGAAGCACGGAGGAGCTCGAGATAATAAAGTTTTGGTCACCCATCCGATGGCCGGCCTCTGCGAAAGTTGCTTAACCTCAGCACTCACAGACCGGGCGCATTAACCACTGCGCCATCGAGCCCCTCGAGTAAGATATTTACTTTAGCTGTTTTTAAATTGTACAATCTAACTCTATATTGACTCGTAGGGCTTCAGTCACGGTCGGCCTTCGCACCGTGTCATCGTCAGGTCACTAACACGCACGCGATCAGGTTTCCTGTGGCCAGATTACCAGCTTAAGCTGTTCCGTTCACGTGGATAAGGAAACACTCTTCCATTTTCTTTTTACATGACATCGGGAAGCCGTCGTTGGCCTTAATCTTACGTTGGTATGTGACATACCTACTCGAGAAGCATGAACACGATTGCGCAGTGGTTAACGCGCGCGGTCGGCGATTGGTAAAAATTAGCAACTTTTTGAAGAAAAAATGCTGCGTCAGGTGCACTACCAACTATGCTATAGTGGTTTCAACACTTTGTCTTTTTTCAAATTCAGCAAACAAATTACAATTTGAAAAAAAAAAATTATAACCAATAAGCAGGGTAGAAAAAAAACAGTTTTTTTTTATATTTTATAAAACAAACAGTTCAAAATGTTTAAAACTAGTGTTTTTTTTTGTTTTTTTTTTTACTTTTTTCCTTTAGGCATCAATTTCAAATCAATTATAGCGAATAATAATCCATTTCTAAACTATTTCCTAATTCACATTAGTAAAAATTAACAAAACGATAAATATTTGCTTTTTGTTGCGTATCTCTAATCTAATTATTAAAAAATATTATTATTAAAAAAAATGCCCCAGTAAATTTATTTTATACTATTTAGAGTCTTACATATTTATTCGTTTGGATTTATTTCCATTCATTTGCAATTAAAGGTAGTTTTAATCCCTGTTTTTTTCTTCATGTTTTAAACACTTTTTAAAACTTGTTTTAAACTGTGTTTTGAAACACTTAATAACAAAAAAAAAACTTGTTTTAATCATGCCAACCCTGCCAATGAGCAACTTTCTCAAAGGCTGGTCATCGGATGGGTGACAAAAAAATTATCATCTCGAGCTCGTCCGTGCTTTGGAAGGTACTTAAAGCCGTTGGTAACTTGGTAATGGCTGTATTAAAAGTCGTTATAAATCGCAGTATCGTACTGGACCCGCGTGGTGGTTTACGGCCCTTTCCCAATACATCTTTTGGGAAGGCTCGTGCCCCAGCAGTGGGGACATAAAATGAGCTGATGATGATGATGATGATGAATATTTTACAATATCTCCCCATCTTTTGCAAAGCCGCTAACCGTGTGGAGTCATTAAAAAAAGACAAAATAAAAATCATAACTTTAATACAATGTAACCCACACAAGAATTCCATAATCAAAGTTCATAAATGATACGTCAAATTCCTCATGTATATGAGCTGCAATTTGCATTTTAATTATAGTCCTTAAAGACAACACAATAAGACCTTTCACTCGTGAACACTATAATTTGGACACAAGCCACCACTGTTCTTGGTAGGTCATCGACCCACAAATGGTCGATTGTATGAACGTGTATGTATGTATCTATCATATTTGTATGCTCAATAAGGCCTGTATGATATGAACTGTCAGAATCATGGATCAAAATTTCGTTTGGTGTTATAATATTGACTGCCTTTGCGGTCTAGTGGTTCGTTCACCGGTTGTAGAGACAGTGGTCACAGATTGGCAACTGAGATTCACAACCAGTTGCCAAAAAAGAAATAACATTCTTTCTACTCAAATAGATTTTTCTTTTCTCGCATCTACCTCACAGTTTCACAACCAGTTGCCACAACTAACTTTCTTGCTACACAACCACAATTGCCAATCTAAAACAATAAAATATACAAACTTTTTAATCACAATTGAACTTAACCAGACTAACATAGTTATGTAACTAAGTATTTAGTAAAAACTACATCGAAAAGTGTTTATTAACTTTTTTTTAAATTCTTACGGGTAAGCACTCTTGCCTTGATTTCACCTGATGTTAAGTGATGATAAGGCCAATGATGGAAGCGCGCTTCACCCGGGATCTTCAACTAGTGACGGATAATCCGTAGCTCATGCTGAGTGCAGACCCTGTTTGGCGACACTGTGCATGCAGCAACGTATGCATATGCATAATATAATAACTAGAGTATGTACCTACTGTTTTATTTCGATTTTTTTTAACATTTTATTTTCTTTTTGTAATCTTTTGTTTATGAATGTTGAGTGTACAGTGTTAGTCAAATAAATACCTATTCTATTCTATTCTATGTATATGTATGTAAATGGCTAATATCCTAATGTTATTTAATCGAGTTTTCTTGTACTAATGATAAATCGCTATGATATAATAGCATTAATGATCCGAAGGAATAATTCATTATTAATTGCTACATTTATAAGAGTTTCGACTGTCTTGTCTGTTTTTATCCTGCTAATATTATAAACGCGAAAGTTTGTAAGTATGGATGTTTGTTACTCTTTCACGTAAAAACTACTGAATGGATTTGGATGAAAATCGGCATACAGATAGTTTATAAACTGGATTAACACATAGGATAGTTTTTATCCCGATATTCCCACGGGAACGGGAACCACGCGGGTGAAACCGCGAGCGGCCGCTAGTAATTTATAAAGTTAGAATTGAGTTTGTAATTTCTTTTTTTAAATTATTATTGCTTTTTCGTTTTACATTCGATTCGCATATAAGTGATGGCGCTGTGGTGAGGTATTATGACGTCATAATACCTCACCACAGCTCCCCACCGTCTCACATAGTATACTAACAATGATTCCGTATAATAATAGTTAGTAGGTACATTGTTTGCGCGCGTTACATGGGCGTTTTCACACGAATTATGCAAAATGAGCTGTGATACTTTTGCACCGTTGTGTTCGTACATTAGTGTGTGTGTGGTACAAGCGTTGAACTGATGGAGGGCACGCAATAACTTTCTGGAGTAATCAGCTAGATACTGTACTGTAACGTTGTCGTTGCAATTTACTCAAGGTTATTTTTTTTTTAGGCTATGTATCTTATTTATTATTATGCCTCCTTGGTAGTTATAAAAACTATTTGTCAAATTTATATGCACGGTTCTGAAAAAGAATAATTTGAATGTCATGTCATTGTCATGGAGTTTTATTGTAATTTTGATATGATCATGATCAGTCTTGCAAAATTCTTCAGTATAATAACATTGTTTTATAGTAACATCGTATCGTATTATTATTGTTTAAAATGTAATTTGTGAATAACCTGTGTCTATAAACAGGTTTTTCTGCTTAATTATAGATTTTACCTAAATGAATATTTACTGTGGATCTCCTGAGTTTTAATTGGCCTTCAGGAAACAGTACCACTGCTGGGCAAAGGGCATTGAATCAAGTCTTCGCTTCAAGTGATGGATGTTGGCTCAATCACCACGCTTGTCAAATAGTTCAAAATTCAAAATATTTTTTTCAGTTTAGGCTACAAGTCAGATGCGTTGTAAAGGTGCTACTAGTGAGTATTTTGTTCTTGATCCGATCGGAACCCTTCGGAGAATCTAGTGGGGGAAAGGGGACACCCCCCTACTAACAGTCAGGTTACAAATTAGGTCTCTAGGACAACCTGCGCAAGCAAACTAACTTGTACCATCAAGCTAAGCGTATATATGCTGAGACGCAGGTGACGCACAGCACTGTGCAAATTTTGCGGGGCAGGGCAGTTGGGGCAGACAATTTTTTTTTTTTTGGATTGAATTTACAATTGATTTTTTTGTATTGTGACATCTAGAGCCTTCTGGACCAAACATTAATTTACTTAATTGCTATGCCCTTGCAGGGCGTCACATAATGACATAACATTTTTTAAGACCTAAGTACTTGTACTGTGTAACTTTTGTGACATGCAATAAAGAATAAATGAAAAAAATAAAAAATCTATTCTATTCTATTCTATTCTAAAGATTCTGATTCTGATTCTGATTCTGACATAGGCTGTGAACGCATGCTCTGCGACTAGGGTTGCCAACTTGTTTTCAGGAAATTAAAGTAAATCTATCACTAAATAGTATATAAAAAAAGGATTTGAAGAAAAATAAAGTATTTTCCAAATTTATTTGTTTAAATGTTTAAAAACATATTTCTTTGTACTCTTGGCACTATCTAATATTTTTTTATTGTTTTATAGCACTTTCAGAAATTAGCGTTACGTTTCTTTTACAACGCGCGCATTAGTCGGAAATAAAGTATTTTCTATACTTTATTTTTATTAAAAAAAAATAAAGTATTGTGATGGAAAATAACGTAGGATACGTTATTTTAAAGTATGGTTGGCAACCCTATCTGCGACGTAGGTAAGTGAGACAGCACGGACACATGAGTTGTCAATGTCAATGTCAGAGTCTGATAATGTGTGAGTTGTTGCTACTTTACAGTTTTCCAAGCATAGCAAAATTAAAAAACGTTCTGAAAAAACGTTCTGCTAATTGATAATGTGTACTATCAAGAGAGTTCTGTTACTTGTTCTGTCATTATTACAAAATTATAATGAAATGGTAAAAAAACATCGACACGCACGCGTCGCGCAGAAATCGGTGCCGGGCACTACAACGAGGCGCAGGGCAGGGCAGACACATGTCTGCGTCGCACGAGCCGCCTGCCACAGCGTACGCAACCTTGGGCACGACCATGCATTATGCTACGGTCACACTATCACAATAGAATAGAATAGAATAGAAATCATTTAATTCAGGCAACAAATTATGTACAGATGGTAAATTACATAGAGGCCCATATTATAAATACCTTACAGACTAACATACATACAATTTATATATAAAACTAAAACTATCGCGATAACGCGAAGATTTGCGTTGTCGCGAGACACGTCTGGCCAAACAATTCGTCCTATCGCGAATACAAATGCCCTTCGCGACGCTGTCGGTAAATTGCCGCACATCAAAGGGTTTTATCGCGACAAAGTTCGTGCGGTTGGCTACACTTCGCGTTCTCGCGCTCAGTTGACTGCGAGGCGTCGAACGGTTTAACGAACGTGTTGCATATTCTGATTTGTGTTAATTATAGATTGGAGTAATGAATATTGGAATATATAGAAAATTATGAATTTTTGTGTATAGATAACATCTACCATCGCCTTTTATTTATCTTCTTTACCCTTTTATTTATTTTGTTCTAATAATAAAGATGCAGTAAATAATTATTTGCCGACATGTATTTCCAATATAGCGCAACCACCGCCTCCTTCTTTTTTCACTGTATATTTATAAATATTTAATTCAGCTTAGGGTAGCACTTAAAAAAAAATTGCCTCTGCCATTTTTTTTTTTTGCGAAATGAATTATCGCGACGGTCTAGCTAGATTATCGCGACGTAGCTAAGTATTTTTGATGTGGCCAAGCACTTCGTCGTAGATCGAACACGAAGTTTTATCGTGACAACAACGCGAACACGAATCTTCGCCTTCAAGTCTGGTTATAGTATGAGAAGCGTTGAAGCCTGTGAGGCGCTGGCGCTGCTGTGTGCGTTCTTGCTTGAGCGCGGCATGTATGAGGTTCTCCTTTCTATTTGATCAGATTCTTGTGTCTGTGTTAGGGTATGCAATCTCACGAGATTTTGGACCCAGCCGAGATCTCGCGAGACCAGAAAGTCAGTCAGATTTTCAGTCAGATTGGGTAATTTCACTGAAAATTTATGTAAGTAATTTTTTTTTCTGCTGTTTTGATGGGACTTTAGTTGATTTCGACTATGTCAGCTCCATAGTTACTTCTTTGTTAGATTAGGTACATCAAAAGTGAGTTCCATAGTTTGTTCTTCAGGGCATCAGTTATTCCTAAGAGCAACTGAGAGCCCGAAAAACCTAACCACTTCTCTGAATTGCTCTGAGTTTGGAGCTGTTAATGCCTCATAAATTTTAGAAAGCCAGTTTAATCGATCTGTTCTCAATGTTCTTTGTAATTTCACGTGCGTTATGCTGCCGCTCAATCTCGTAATCTCGCGAGATCTCGTACGAAATTTGTGCGAGATTCAATCTTGCAAAATACGGACGAGATTGCATTCCCTAGTCTGTGTGTATGCAAATGGCGATTCTACAACAGTTGTAAAGACGCTACTATTATGTTGCGGCGATGGAATTTTGATGAAAGTGTCTTTTTATGATAGGGCATTTTCCAATATTTATGACGCTGTAAGGGAGAAAAGAGCTGGACACTTGCTGAGTTTCTTGCCGGTTCTTCTCAGTACAAGATCTCCCGCCCAGAGTAGATAGACTTACGAACCGATGGCATAAAATGACGTTCATAAGAGCTATTTGTAGCCTAAACTGAATAAATGATTTTGAATTTTGAATTTTGAATAACACTGTACTGGGTGCAATGTGCCTTTTTTCATTCGCTATTCGATCACGGTTAACGAAAACGAGAATTTGTTGGCCAAATGTTAATTCCCCTTGTATGCCGCCAGGAGGCGCTGCTTCAATGCCATACTAATTTTCGTTTTCGTAAACGTAATCGAATGAATAGGTACGGATAGTACACAAAACTCACGCTGGGTGCCTAGCGTAGCGTTTGTATTGGTTTATGCATATTTAAACATAATACGGGTATTATAATATAAGTTTTGAGTTGTTGGTAAACTCGGCCGAAACAGTACCTAATTTTTTCGACGTCAACTCGACCACACATACAAAGTACAAAGTACACATACAAAAGTTAATATTATGCCTATATGACTGAAAATAACACAACAACTTTAAAATAACCGTTGTTTCCATAACGTCAGAATGTACATATTTATTATTAGGTTGGGGAAAAAGTCTGGCAAAAAGTTATCGGACAAAATGGCACCTACATACTTTAGTTAAATGTAAATAAACTATATTAAAAAAGTTTTGAATTTTCTTAAAAAAAAAATGCGCAGAAACTTTTTCCCCAACCTAATACGTTGTGTTTTTGTTGTAAAAACATCGATCGTACTTGTTTTGCGTTAGCTGAAGTTAAGCAACTTTCGCAAAGGCTGGTCATCGGATGGGTGACCAATAAAGTATCATCTCCGAGCTCCTCCGTTCTTCGGAAGGCATGTCTTGCCGTTGGTCCCGGCTGCATTAGCAGTCGTTAACAACCACTGCACCGCACTGGGCCCGCATTAACCACCAGTTTATGAACCGTTCTCCCTGTGGTGTATCCATCCATAGGGAAGGCTCGTGCCCCAGCAGTGGGGACATACAATTATCTAGAGAGAGACAGAGATTTCAAAGTACCAGGGTATAATAACCCACAAGGAGGTATACCTGGCGTGATCTATTCTCGGGATGAGGTCGTGAGGTGGTTGAAGTACCAGGCTAGCATAAGCTATAAGGAGCTACGCACTGGGCCCGCGTGCTGGTTTACGACCCGTTCTCCCTGCGGTGTATCCATCCATAGGGAAGGCTCGTGCCCCAGCAGTGGGGGCTTAGAGTGAGCTGATTATGATGATGATGATGAAGATGATGAAACAACCTCACACGAACACTGAATATCGGAACAGTTTTCTGCGCTTTCCGAGATTTGTGTCGCTGATGCTATGGCCATACTATCGCGATAACACGAAGATTTGCGTTGTTGCATGCCTAAGGGGAAGGGGACGAGAAAACTCAAGGTTTACTTATCAATTATTCATTAGGATTAGGAGTAAGCGTATTGCAATGCGTTTGGTGTGAACTTCATGTGTTAGAACTTAAGGCGACGCACCGCTAAACAATAAATCTCATACGGAGCGTTTGCGCCCCGTACCATAAGAAAAACTGTTTTTTTCCCTTCAAATTAATACTACAAATTATTAAAAAAAAATGGACTACAATATTGAAGTGAGTGTTGAGACTAATCTACTAAGAAAATGTAGATGCTTGAATCGGTCTGGTTAGCCTGTAAAATGCAAATCTATGTTTTAAAAGAGGTTACTTTGATATTTTTTTCTCTGTTATAAAAGTTCGACAAATCGTGTTTCTGCAACTAACAAAATGAAGTCAATTAAATTAAAAATCATGTCATCAAATATCACTTTCATATGTTTTGTAATTGTTGTGAAAAATCAAGATCCCCGCCACGTTAATTTCCAATGCGTCGTCTTAAGAGACAGTGTCTTTGGACTCGTGAATAACCTCCCCCCCTCTCTTTCTCTTTTCAGACAGCGCGCGCGCAAGATGGCGGACACGGACACGGAGACGCTGCCGAACGGCACCGGCGGCGCTCTTTCCACCGAGGAGGAAGAAGAGCGTATGAAGCAGCGCCCCGCGGATATAGACGCTGTGAGTTTATTGTTTTTTTTTTTTTTGTTTTTTTTGTTGCTAAGACCGATCCGATCCGAACCCTTTGGAGAATCTAGTAGGGCACGGGGACACGCACTTTTAAGTGTGTGATGCCGTTCCGTCTAGAAAACCTCCGAAGGTGATACGTTTCACACGGCTTGAGGTACCCTTTATGTACATCGCCGCCCCTAAAAAAGCCCGGTGACGCTGAAAATGCCGTTTAAGAAAACCAGCAATCTCTTTCAAAAAAAAAATATTGCTAAGCTCAAGTGGCAGTGGGAGGGTACATCGCTCGCAGGACTGATGGCCGCTGGGGAGGAACAGTCCCGAGTGGCGACCGCGTACCGGAAAGCGCAGTGTGGGCAGGCCTCCAACAAAGTGGACCGACGATCTGGTAAAGGTCGCGGGAAGCCGCTGGATGCGAGCACCACAAAACCGGTCGTTGTGGAGATCCTTGGGGGAGGCTTTTGTCCAGCAGTGGACGTGTTTTGGCTGAGATGATGAGTTTATTGTATAGCCTTTCTTTCAAAATTCAAAATTCAATTCAAAATTCAAAATCATTTATTCAGTTTAGGCTACAAGTAGCTCTTGTGAATGTCATTATGCCATCGGTTCGTAAATCTACTCTGGGCGGGAGATCTTGTACTGAGAAGAACCGGCAAGAAACTCAGCAAGTGTCCAGCTCTTTTCTCCCTTACAGCGTCAAAAATATTGGAAAATGCCCTATCATAGCAGAACACTTTCCATTACAAATAAACACAAAAAATATATATAAGACAATTACAACATGTAAAAAAACAAAATAAAAAAATGTAAGTTAACAAATTTACATCAGATAATTATGTAAAGGTTTCAATTTCCACAATGTCATACAGCACCACTACAGTACTCTAGTAAAAGTCAAAAATTGTTTAGGTAAAACAAAGTCAAACTGTAATTAATAATACTAAAAATAAGATAAGTATGCAAGAGCAGACCAGCCTCCACAGGCGGCACCCGTTCACGAGCATGACGTGTTATGCATGACTTTAAGTTACTAAGCCGGTAGTTGAGTCCCGGCTGACTTACCGGACTGGTGGGAAGTGGCCGCAGTAGTCTGGACACGATGAAAGAACGAGCAGATGATGCAAGTAGGGTTGCTAACTATACTTTAAAATAACGTATCCTTCGCTATTTTCCATCCCCATAATTAATTCTTAAAATAAAATAAAGTATGGAAAATACTTTATTTCCGACTAATGCGTGCGTTTGAACGGAATATTCCTGTTACCTTAATTTCTGAACTACTTAATGATACTACTCAGATGAAGTGAAACGAAACGCAACGCTTAAATAAATATCCTTGGAAAATACTTTATTTTTTCTTCAAATCCTTTTTTTCATGTGAGGCGCAGTCAGATCAAACACGTGTGCTAATGCAGGGTCTAACAAAATCAATAAGCGAATGATTAAGGGCGGTATCTATACATCATTCTGAATACAATGACATAAAATGGGCTCCAGTTCTATAGTGATTTTTCAAAGTTATGTTTTCCAACAAACTAAATCAATTAAAATAATGCACATCATGAAACATGCTGTATCTTTACTAACACGCACGCAAGCGCCAATAAAAAGATACTGTACAGATACACGCACACAATTGAAAAACCATTCATACACACACGGCTATCTTTGTGTGCGTGTAGTACAGCTGTACGGGTTTGGAAAGGGTGTATTTTTTGGTGAATTATGATAATGTTTTGTTGATTATCTCGGTAACGAGCCTGTAGTTTTGGACCAAATTTGGTGAGCATGCTCAGTGTGATGTATAGATGCTCCCCTTAAACGTTCGCTTATTGATATTGTTAGACCCTATATATGAGTGCGTTCACGTAGAAGCGTTGTCGCTAATCTCGCAACTTAAAATACAATGTTCCTTCTCTACTCGTAGTGATCACTGTATCCCTGTTTCCAGGACGTCCGTGAAATGGAGCGGCGCAAGCGTGTGGAGGCGCTCATGTCCTCGAAGCTGTTCCGCGAAGAGTTGGAGCGGGTGCTGGACCAGCAGATGCATGAGGGGAACGACGCGCCGCTGCTGCAGCGCATCAGGGAAATGGTGGGCGGACGGCTGCACACTGGAAGTCTGAGGGTGAGATCTCGTTCACTAGCGGTGAAAATATGTTTAAGGGTGGTTGGTATGCTGTTGGATTATTATGAAGCTTAGGAGCTCACATGTTTTACCGTCTTATTCGCCAGCAATACGCGTAATAAAAGCGTATTTCCAGGTTTGAGAGCAAAGTGCTTAACTGACTTATTCGACTGTAAAGAAAGTAGAATAGAAAAAGAAATACATTTATTGGCACACACAGTGTACAACAAAAATAATTACATAAATAAATAAATAAACTTTCCTACACTCACACCAATTATCTAGCCCAAGAGAAGCTTCGTTATGAAACTCGTTAAATGGTTACTAGACAACGGATAAACATACTTAAAATACTTAAATACATACATACTTTATTATACATAGAAAACTTCGAGATCCGAGACAATATAGAAAAACAATAATTTCTAAATTGATCCGACCGGGGATCGAACCCGGGACATCAGAGATGGCGACACCATGAAAACCGGTGTACAAACCACTCGACCAAGGAGGTCGACACTCACGTAAATGACTGTACTATATGTACTACTTTTTAGCGGCACTATTGACATCTATCGAACGGTTATTGCAACCGACAAATTTGTAGTTAAAAAATTCAGTGCTTACGTCAGCTTTCCTGGTAGTATAATGCGCGGAATGTTGCGGAAGACCCAGGTTCGATTCCTGATTGGGTCGGATAGGCGTTTAATTTTTTCACTATATTTTATAATTATGATGATGCCAATTTTGGAGTGTCTCATGTTCCTCCCCTGACCAGGGTCCTGCCTGCGTGCTGCCCATCAACGACATACGCGGCATCGAAGGCGTCGGCTACGAGAAGGGCGAGAAGATACTGCGCTGCAAGCTGGCGGCCGTCTACCGGCTGGTGGACCTGTTCGGTTGGACGCAGAGTGAGTGCACACCCATCCATTACCACACCACGTTTGACGACGCTGCACTTTTTAAAGTTTTTCTACACTATTTGGATCTTTGGTTTGACAGAATTTATATTTACACAGGGGATCACTCATCCTACTGTGAATACCCGAAAAGTGAAAGTAGCGGTTCACACCCATCCATTTCCTAGATCTTGTTTAATAAAGCTAAAATTTTACAATTTTTTCTACGCACATTTCAGTATTTAAGAAAAAATTGATTTAGGCTTACAAAATAAGCTAAGTACAGTCTAAGCATGCACTTAATTTGTATTACACTATTACATTGAACTAAACCGTAACTCTTATGGTAGTAGCGGCTATTGTTGTAAAATAATATGGAGTGCACAGCTATCCATTTCCTAGAGCAGGGATGGGCAAACTTTTTCATTCGCGTGACAATATTTACTAACAAAATCTATGGCGGGCCAGACTATTGAATTTTTTGCTGGTTTTTTCTCAATAAATATTTTTTTTGTGAAATAAAAATATTGACAGGTATGCATTTTCTGAAACACACACGCACTTGAATTTTTGTTGGATGGTCGCGGGCCGGACTTCGATTATTCACGGGCCGGAGATGGCCCGCGGGCCGTAGTTTGCCCATCCCTGTCCTAGACCTTTTTTTTACTCACATTTTGGAACTTTGATTTGACAGAATTCATATTTAAACTCTTAGTGGAGATTACCGTAAATACCCTGAAATTGAGTAGCGTCTATTGTAGCATGATAATTTAAAGTGCACACCCATCCATTTCCAAACCTCGTTATACGACGCGATATATGATTTACATTTAAAATACCTAATATATTTTATGAAAAAGTACAAATGAAAACAAACCATTAAAAAAAACCCAATAGCTATATAAAATCAAACAAAAAAATTAAGAATAACGATATTCTATTCGTTCTAGCCGGCATCACGGGCCAGATCACCGCCCGTCTCAACACGGCCGTAGAACAGGTGCTGACCACCCCGCGCGGGCTGCTGCCCCACGAGGTCACCGCCTCCGCGCTCGTCAAGGTGGACATGCAGGGCGTCGTGCAGGACCAGGGCACCACCAACTTCCCCATCAACGTGCAAGGTGAGCGGTAGATGGTAGATGGACTTTGAACAGGCGCTGTGAGGAGGTAGCTGGGTAAGTGGACTTTAAACAAGGACGAAGAGGAGGTAGCTAAGTGAGGGAGGGATGGATGGTAGACTAGTGAAGGTAGACATACAGGGCGAGACTGGCAAACCCACCAACCACCCATGGCCTGACTCAACCATCAGGTTATACAATGAACTCCACTGCGCGCACTTCTTCACTCCCTACAAATTATGCTAATCTATGTCCATGTCCCCATGGTCCTTCTCCCCTCTCTGGGGCGGACGTACATGAAAACACCTTCGGTGTTTACCTAGCCGTTCCGCGCCCATCTATCAGTGGTTCCGCTACTGGTTACTTGTAAGGGAGAATATACACCTATACATATATGTTTACCTTATATTATGTACCATGTTAGCCTAATATATAACTGTGTGTTGCTATTTAGTAAACAGTCTATTACCAACGTTTGTCTTTCAATCATCTCCTAACACCGCACCTTTACATGGCGACCCTGCCTTAAAAGTGCGACGCGCGTGTGTCCCTTATAAGGACTAAGTGTAAACAGCCACGGCGAGCTTCCATTCTAATTTAATAATGGATTACATAATTGAAGCTGACTTAGTCCGCCGGACGCGTTACTGTCTTCTGAAGAACAACGCAAACATTTTGCCAATTAAAAATGGGCAACTATAAGAGCACCGAGAAGGAGCATGTGGTGATTGCTCAGACATCAGGTCTGGGGCAAAACGACGCAGCTGTGCAGCAGAGTCAGAGCCACGAGACGACCAATGTGCTGCTGATGGTTATTTGCGTGGTGTTGGCGTTGGGCATACTGGGCTTGACGTACAAGTTCGCAAAGAGATGTCACGATAAGCAGATTCAGCAAAGTCTGGACGATCAAAGGCTCTTGAGGTATTCAAGCATCCTGCGTCGACATCAACTGAAAACCGAAAGTGTGTGAGGTTGTGTCAGTGAATGCGGAATAAAGGTGTTCTCGAAAATACGCACCCATCACCTTTACAACTTCTCACAGCGTCTTTTTCTTCCCTTCACGGTCGTCTTTCTTCGCCTCTCTCTCTCTCCAGTCCACTCCGAATCCTGTGCCATTTGCGAGCGAATTGTCTAATAAGTCCCTACGTGCTTCACTATATAAATTGCACTCTCACAAAGCGTGGTGTGCGTCCTCCACGTACAGGGCGAGACTGGCAATCTGATTTACTTACTTACCCATGGTACTGGTGGAGTTTAAATGGGGATAGTGCGCAGACAGCTGGGTAGGGAGACTACACAGTGCCATTCTGATTTACTTACTTACCCATAGATACTTAGCTAGGCAGGTGGAGTTGAATAAGGAATAGTGGGGAGGTAGTAGCTACGTGGTAGATAGACTTTGTAAGTTTCGAAGGAATTTTATGTGAACGACAAACGAGAAGTTAAGTCACTTGATACGAAGTGATCGTCAGCGGCCATGGACATCATCATCAGTATCCGGGGGGGACTTTAAAAGCCCTTGACAAGTTTCGTAAAGAATCTTATGGGACTTCTAATTAAAACGTATCAAAGAGGTTTTTAGCAGGGTTTCTATGTGGTAGACAGATGAAGGTGGACATACGTAGCGTGTGGCAAGACTGCGGCATTCTGATTTACCTACTTACCCATAGATACTTAGCTAGACAGGTGGTGTGGTAGGTGAACTTTAAACAAAGGCTGCAAAGAACCATAGTGCGAAGATAGCTACTAGCTAGACAGGTGGAGTTGAAGCAGTGACTGTGAGAAAATAAATAGTAGACGGTCTTTTGTCAATTTGAAGGTTTTTTGTGTGTAAAAGTTGCTGTCTGCAAAAGAGAAGATGAGTCACTTGATAGGAAGTAGTCGTCGCCGGCCTGGACTTCTACAGGGGAGACTTTTAAAGCCATTTACAAGCTTCTTAAGGGTGCGCCGTCCGTAAGTGACAAGTGTCATATGTTTTATTGGAAATGTCGTCGTCCATATTTATTTGATGCCGCGCGGCCATACTAATTTTGTATGGGAAATTTAAGGTGCGTAATAAAAAATAATTATTTAAATAACCACTTGATGAATCGAAAATGTAGTCTAGCAATTTGTAGTTTATCCATTGATGATTGTTTAGACAAAATCAGAGGTACAATAATTTAGATAAAATATAAGAAATCTACTAAACGCCGCCACTCGTTTTCATGATTTTTGTCCAACTTTAAATGATATTGTAGAAAAAACTATAGCGTGTTATGAATTTATGGTTCTGGCAAATTGTAAACACGTTCCCTATGATACTAAATATATATTTTGTTCATTTAATACGATAGTATTTTCAATTATATCTACTTAACCGTAACTGCATTTTTGGCATTTTTTGGTCGGCGCACCCTTAAAGAATCGTGCGTACAGCTAGGGAATGGAACGCGCTGATTGCGAGTGTGTTCCCTGAAAAAAAGACCGTCTACTATCTGTCTTCTCCAGCTCCAGGTTATCCTGGACCTCTTCAAGGCCAGAGTGAACAGGCTATGTCTAGGCAGGCATGTTCCATCCTCGACTGCACCGTCACCTAACATCAGGTGAGGTGTGGTCAAATGCCTGCCTATAACCAATAAAAAAAAAATCTCATGGGACTTCTAATCGAAAAGTAGATTGCTTAAGATGCGACATGTATGGAGTAAGGGCAAGACAATGGCACCAACAAGGTGAGGAGGCAGCTGGTTCTCAACAACTGCTAAAGATGAGATACTTGTGATTTTTCTCTTTTGCCCTTCATAAGTCAATTAATGGTAAAGATTTATTTTTGTTAAGAATTAGACAAAAACGGATAACTTTAGTGCGCGTAAGTCCTATCATTCATTTGGGTACGAAGAACCAATATGTCCCAAAAATTTTTAAAATCAATCTTGAAAATATTTCCAATTATAAGATTGTATAGTCGACCATGAAATTGCTTTATCACTTTTGACAAAAACATCCATTACAATAAAATTTCGCTAAGGCTCATTGTCAATTATGACAACGTATCTGTCACTTGGTCTTTTAAACAAAAATAGAACTTTTTGTTTTATTATATGCAAACAAAATTCACTTCTAAGGTGGTAAAGTAATTTCATTACTTACTTAATAATATCGTGGTCCTATTTTACTAACATCCTAAGCGATAAAATTTTAAAATTCTTACATTCAACATACTACCATAAGAATTGTTTGTGCTACGTAATTTTTTTGTATTGTTCTTACACATTTCCTATATCTTGTTTCCGTCAGGTTTCTCCGTGCACGCGTCCGTGCACGCGGCCCGGCCGGACGTGCGCTGCGTGCTGCACGTGCGGTCGCCGGCCGCGCTGGCCGTGTCCAGCACGCGCCGAGGGTTGTTGCCGTTGTGCCACGAAGCCGCACTGCTGGGGCAAGTGGCCAGCCACCAGGCTCACATGGGTTAGTCAAACTATAGTATAAATTACTATAAATTAACTTTCCTACACTCACACCAATTATCTAGCCCAAGAGAAGCTTCGTTATGAAACTCGTTATATGGTTACTAGACAACGGATAAACATACTTAAAATACTTAAATACATACTTATTATACATAGAAAACACCCAGACCCGAGACAATTTAGAAAAATAATAATTTCTAAAATTGACCCAACCGGGGATCGAACCCGGGACCTCAGAGATGGCGACACCATGAAAACCGGTGTACAGACCACTTGACCAAGGAGGTCGTCAAAAATAAACTAATGGTTGCATTTTGTGGTTGAAATTTGAACGCTATCGAAGTTAAGTTTTGATAACAGAGATGTTGTATGAAAGACTCTTAAATATAATGTTAAAATTATTTTAAGCCGACTATCAAAGGTCATTTTGATATGTCAAAATTCAAAATACAAAATTCAAAATTCAAAATCATTTATTCAGTTTAGGCTACAAGTAGCTCCTGTGAATGTCACTATGCCATCGGTTCGTAAGTCTACTCTGGGCGGGAGATCTTGTACTGAGAAGAACCGGCAAGAAACTCAGCAAGTGTCCAGCTCTTTTCTCCCTTACAGCGTCAAAAATATTGGAAAATGCCCTATCATAGCAGAACACTTTCCACTACAAATAAACACAAAAAATATATATAAGACAACCACAACATGTAAAAAAAACAAAATAAAAAATGTAAGTTAACAAATTTACATCAGATAATTATGTAAAGGTTTCAATTTCCACAATGTCATACAGCACCACTACAGTACTCTAGTAAAAGACAAAAATTGTTTAAGTAAAACAAAGTCAAACTATAATTAATAATACTAAAAATAGGATAAGTATGCAAGAGCAGACCAGCCTCCACAGGCGGCACCCGTTCACGAGCATGACATATGAATCAGCCATCGCTTCGCTCAACCATATTTTAGGGAACGTAACGACCCGACGCACACGCCACCACCGCAGAGACAGTAAAGAGAGCATGACACACTCAAGATACTCTAAATAAAAACTTAATGATCTATTTAACGCAACGCTGTTTGTTATCTGTAGGACAATGCTGTTAAAATAAAAAATAAAAAATCAAAATCAAATCAAAATGTCAAATGTCTTCTACGGGAAAGAACAAAAATGTTTGGACTTCCTATACATTAGCGAACACTTGATTAGCCTGATTTGTATGAAGAGTAAAAATTTTTGACTTATTTCAACCCATGTTACTATCAGAAAGTTGTTTGAGTCGCTCCAGAAAATTTGCGCACTGGTAAAAAAATATCCTGTATAGGGGAAGTGAGAGGAATGAGTATTTACTGCATTCTCTTTATGATTTGTAAAAAAAATTACGTCATTAATTAATTAATTAATTCTATATTCTATTTTCTTATTGTAATATAGATTTTAATTTTAAAAATTTATTTAATTTATTTTATTATTTTTTTTTAATTTTAATTATTTATTTATATTATAATTTTTTAAATTTTTTTGCGAACAAATTACAAAAACACAAATGTTAAAAAAATTCCACGAGCAGGATTTGAACCTGCACCCTTCTGACATACCGGCTCAGGTGCTCCCTCAATTTTATGTTATTGTAGTATATGCTATCGTGGTTCTAACCAGCCCGCCGAAATTATTCAACTCAATCATTCAAATAGATCATAAATCTTCGATTATTCAAATTGCTTATTACTAAGGTGATATAAAAACACAAATGTTGAAAAAATTTCCACGAGCAGGGTTTGAACCTGCACCCTTCTGACATACCGGGTCAGGTGCTCTTCCAATTGAGCTATCGTGGTTCTAACCAGCCCGCCGAAATTATTCAACACTATTTACTTTTTACTTTGAAAGCCAAAGGCGCCCATTCAATGTCAACAACTACCGTCATTAACATCCGATCATAATATTTTTACAAATACTAAAGATCAGTTGAGAAGTAGATATCGTTTAATAATTTCGGCGGGCTGGTTAGAAATCAGTCAACCTTAGTATTTCCTCTTAATCATCACGCTTGCCAAATGCGGGTTGGTGATCACCCGGGCCCTTCGGGTATCGGGCCGTGCGCTCTGCGAGGCGTTCATTGTATAAAAGTGTCTGTATATTAATGTTTTGATTCCCCGCCAGGCATAATGGACAACGAGGAGCACGAGAGGCTGGTGCGGGCGCTGGGCCCGTCCGCCAAGGTGCTGCTGCTGAGCTGCAGCGGCGCGCTGTGCTGCGGCGCCACGCTCGAGGAGGCGTTCCACCAGGCGCGCCTGCTCACCGCCGCCTGCGAGGTGCAGCTGAGGGTGGCTGCCTTACCGCTGGATGACCTGCACTTGATCGACGAGGAGACCAGTCGCCAGGTCGGTCACCCATCTTGTTACTATACCAGAGTTTAGGTCGCATGACAATCGCGATGGCTGCGTTGCCGCTGGACGAGCTGCGCTTGGTTGATGAGGAGACGAGTCGCCAGGTCGGTCACCCATCTTGTTCCTATACCAAAGTTTAGGTCGCTTGACAATCGCGATTGTTACTTTTTTTATTTATGTTAGAATTGTCGTTTTTGATTAGTTTAAAGGTTTTGTCAGATGCTACACACACCCATCATTTTGAATACCAACATTTTGGTCGCTTGACATTCGCGATTGTCACTTTTTTTAGAAAAGATCGGTTTCAGCGAGTATAAGGCGCAATGCACACCCTTCATTTTACACATCACTAATTTAGGTCGCTTGATATTTACGATTTATGATGAGTTTTGTCGTCAGGTGCTACGCACGCCCATCATTTTAGGTACCAAAGTTTATGACACTTGATGTTTGCGATTGTTACATTGACTTTTCGGCGCATCATCATCTCAGCCAAAAGACGTCCACTGCTGGACAAAGGCCTCCCCCGAGGATATAGGGGTATTTGCCGTAATCGCCACGCTTGGTAGGCGCATTTCGGCGCATATATGAGTATAATTAGGTAGGTGTAACGCACACCCGTAATTTTTTACACCACTTCTTAGAGTCACTTGACATTCAAGATTGTCTCAAGAGGACGTCTTACCGGTTGATAAGCGTGCGATCCATGACTTTATATACCATTATAAAAGGTCGCTGTACATTCACGATCGCCACATAGAGTAAGTCATCCGCGCTCGAGGAGGCGTTCCACCAGGCGCGGCTGCTCACCGCCGCCTACGAGGTGCACTTGATCGATGAGGAGACGAGCCGCCAGGTTGGTCACCCATCTTGTTACTATGCCATTCTCGTATGACGCTTGACATTTGCGATTGTTTCATAGTAACTATAGTTTTTGATGAGTTTAAAGGTGTTGTCAGGTGCTGCGGCATACCCATCATTTTTTACACTAAAATTTATGACGCTGGAAAGGTGCTTCTCTACGGGTCTAAGGGTGTATTCAGATGCTATGCACACCCATTATTTTTTACACCACTAATTAAGGTCGCTTGACATTTACAATTGTTACATAGAAAAATACTTTTTCAGGAGTTTAAAGTATTTTAACGTGTAAACTACTTTGTTATAAGAATAAAACTGTATAGTTAATTAAATTCATTATAAATTTTACGCAAACATTAATAAAACATGATGTTGAGACTGCCCCGTTTCTGCAGTGCGTCGGGAATGTTTGCTGAATATAAAACAGATGGTTTTGGCGCAAGCATCCGCAAAAAAACAGCATCCCTTATTCGCAGAATTAGGGACAGTCCGAACGCCATCCTGAATACTATTGCTGATAGGCGGGACTCGCCAATGTGGAAAAGCTTTGTGCGGAGAGTGATATATTGATCACCGCTCCAACTAATTTTAATTAATAAACCCAAATAAATAATTTAATGCTAACACCTAGTTTTTATAAGATTGTATACTAACACCATAATTGTACACTAACATAGTTTATGTTTTTTTTTTTTTTTTTTTTTTTTTCGGTCGTTGTGGAGATCCTTGGCGGAGGCCTTTGTCCAGCAGTGGACGTCTTTTGGCTGAGATGATGATGATGATAGTTTATAAGAATATTATGTATACTAACGCTTTTATATGGGCCTCGGTCT
This sequence comes from Eudonia lacustrata, assembly GCA_947562085.1. Lineage (NCBI taxonomy): Eukaryota > Metazoa > Arthropoda > Insecta > Lepidoptera > Crambidae > Eudonia > Eudonia lacustrata. The sequence goes on along the minus strand of OX387335.1, from coordinate 11,631,681 downwards.
GAAATAAATTATTTCTATTTTATTTATTAATAATTTAAAAAAGGTTGCACTATTAAGAGCGTCTACGCCGCACACTAGCGCCGCCAATGAAAGAAAACATAGTAATTAGAGATAGAAAATCAAATTATGCTCAACAAACTATTTGAATGAGGTAATTTAGCATTTTCACGTCACCTAATGAACACCTAACATGCTATCGTTTAGTTAAATAAGACGTTACGGCTACTTTTAACTATAACGCCGTATTTAACTAATCCATAACATGTCAGGTGTTCATTAGGTGACGTAAAAATGCTAAATTACTTCATTCAAATAGTTTGTTGAGCATAATTTGATTTTCTATCTCTAATTACTAGATATGTATTTTTTTTCATTGGCGGCGCTAGTGTGCGGCGTAAACGCTCTTAAGTACTTTTTAGCGACGAGAACTGGTACCTACCAAACTGTGTCGACTACTGAAATCATTTTCTGTTTATCTTATTTCTTAATCTTCCCCGTTTGTCCCCACAGATGTACGAGCAGTCCCGCCTGCCCCCCGCCGAAGGGGGCAAGTGGCGCGTGGGCGGCGAGGAGTTCGAGGCGCTGATGCGCATGCTGGACAACGCCGGGTTCCGCACCGGCTACATCTACCGGCATCCGCTCGTCAAGGTACCTGCACACCCATCCTGTGTGACACCACCGTCTAGGTCGCTACACATTCACGTTAGATATTCAAATGGCAGACAAAGACACGCGTCTCTAGTTCAGTTCTATGAACATTGCACACCCATCCTGTGGCACACCACTGTTTAAAGTAGCTTTACTTTCACGATAGCTGCATTAAGTTTATTGTGAGGAATACGTGGCGGGGAAAAATCATCGGCTATATCTACCGGCATCCGCTTGTCAAGGTAACTGCACATCCCTCTAGCATACCATTACGTAGGGTAGCTTCACTTTCGCGATTGACCTCTTAACTGAACGAGAGCACACTAATACACCCATCCTTTGACAGACCTTTGTCTAGAACGGTCGGAATGGAAGTCATCCAACTGATAAGACGGAAGGGTTCGGAATACCAGGACGATACTATACAAACCCATCCTTTGACACACTACTGTCTAAATACCTTCACATTCCCGATTGACTTCCTAATAATAATCAAGAATTACAAAACACAAATCTTGAAAAAATTTCCACAAGCAGGATTTGAACCTGCACCCTACTGACATACCGAGTCAGGTGCTCTCCCAATTAAGCTATAGTGGTTCTAACCAGCCCGCCGAAATTATTCAACACTATTTACTTTGAATGGGCGCCTTTGGCTTAAAAAGTTAAAATGTATTTGTAATTTGTTCGCATCAACATTAGCGTTAAAAATTATATAAACAAAACAAAAACATTTTAATAATCAAGAACATGTGATGCCCGGGCAGTGTAACGCACACCCATCTTTTAACATACTATTACTCGGGGTCGCTTCACTTTCACGATTGACCTCCTGTTGACATGCGAAGAGTTTGAGGCGCCAGGACGGTGCTATGCACACCCATCCTATGACCCACTACTACGGAGGGTAGCTTTATATTTACGATACATCTTCAACGGATAGACGAGAACACGCACAGTCAGAACAGTGCATCGCACACCCATCTTTTATCACACCACTTCTTATAGTCTCCCAAAATTTAATTATTTAAAATAAACATTTATAAAATACAGTGAAAAAATTAAATGCCTACCCGACCCAGCCGATACCTATCGAACCTGGGTCTTCCGCAATCCGGGCGGCTGCACTGACCATTATGCTACCGGGAAGGCTGACGTAAGCACTGAATTTTTTTCTCTGCTTTTTAATTTTTGGGTGCTTTTTAGCGGCAGAGTGCGAACGATTATTGCAACAGCGGCAGAGTGCCATCTATCCAACGGTTATTGCAACCGATGGATTGCGGAAGACCCAGGTTCGATTCCTGGCTGGGTCGGGTAGGCATTTAATTTTTTTACTGTATTTTATAAATATTTAATTCAGTTTAGCACTTAAAAATAAAAAGTAATATTTAAAATAACATAAAAGTGGATTATTAAAATCCAATTGTATTGTGTTCAGAACGACGTGCCGAGACCGAAGAACGACGTCGAGGTGCCGCCTGCTGTCTCCTCGCTGGGATACCTGCTGGAGGAAGCTGAGCTGTACAAGCAAGGGTGAGTTATATAGAAATACTACTTCATCTACTAGTTTCCTTTCCTACTCTTTTTCTGTGCATGCTGTCCGGTTATGGAATTCTTTGCCTGAGCGCATCAGAAGTGCTCGCACGTTGGAGTCGTTCAAGGGTCTGGTTCGGAGCCATTTTCTAAATTCACCTTAGTTATGTTTATTTCTTTTATGATTTATATTGCATAAACTCTGTTTAATATATTTATTTTTACATGTATATGTATAGGTTTATTTGATGTTATTATTATGATTTAGTTTATTTTTACTTGCACCCATTTTTATTTTTTCAATTTTATTATTTTTCGCCCAAGGTTGCCTGGAAGAGATTGCTTGTTAGCAATAAGGCCGCCTTTTTTATACAATTTTTTTTTTTCATCAATTTGTCTGTATCTGTATTTTTTGTGTGCAAATAAAGTTTATTATTATTATTATTACTAATTTTTAAATTTTTATTAAAATAAACTTTAGAAAAGTGCTTTTAAATCTTCTTCTTATTCTTATAATACCAATTTTACAGACACAAATCGCTCAATCTATGTAAACTATTACATGTACTCGTTTTAATCGCAAATGCACTAAGCGAGCGTTCATTATAATAATATAATGAACTTTCCTTCACTCACACCAATTATGTAGCCTCAAGAGAAGCTTCGTTATGAAACTCGTTAAATAGTTACTAGACAACGGATAAACATACTTGAAATACTTAAATACATACTTATTATACATAGGAAACACCCAGACCCGAGACAATTTAGAAAAACAATAATTTCTAAATTGACCCAACTGGGGATCGAACCCGGGACCTCAGAGATGGCGACTCCATGAAAACCGGTGTACAAACCACACGACCAAGGAGGTCGTCAAATCGTTCATTGAACGATATCTGGCCCGTTCTCCCTTTGGTGTCTCCATCCATAGGGATGAATGAGCTGATGATGATGAAGAACTGTCGTCACCTCTTAGAGACAGTGTCATCGTCATCATCAGCTCATTTTATGGGGCACGAGCCTTCCCTATGGATGGATACACCGCAGGGACAACGCGTCGTAAACCACCACGCGGGCCCAGTGCGTAGCTCCTTATAGCTCATGCTAGCCTGGTACTTAGACCACCTTACCTACCTTCTTGTGGATTATGATAGCCTGGTACTTTAGACACATTCTGTCTTTTTCTATCTCTCTCTGTCTCTCTCTGTCTCCCTCCCTCCCCCCCCCCCCCTCTAGCCAATTTTATGTCTCCTACTGCTGAGGGACGAGCCTTTTCTATGGATGGAAACACCGCAGGGAGAACGCGCCGTAAACCACCACGCGGGCCCAGTGCGTAGCTCCTTATAGCTCATGCTAGCCTGGCACTTCAACCACCTCACGACCTCATCCCGAGAATAGATCACGCCAGGTATACCTCCTTGTAGGTTATTATAGCCTGGTACTTTGAAATCTCTGTCTCTGTCTCTCTCTAGATAATTTTATGTCCCCACTGCTGGGGCACGAGCCTTCCCTGTGGATAGAATCACCGCTGGGAGAACGGTCCGTAACTGGTGGTTAACGCGGGCCCAGTGCGGTGCGGTGGTTGTTAACGACTGCTAATGCAGCCGGGACCGACGGCTTTACGTGCCTTCCGAAGCATGGAGGAGCGAGAGATGATACATTTTTGGCCATGGTCACCCATCCGATGACCGGCCTTTGCGAAAGTTGCTTAACCTCAGCACCTGCGGCGCGTTAACCACTGCGCCATCGAGCTCCTCTTGAGACACAGTGTGATAATCATAAGTTTCTTTCAATAGCATATGGAAGAAAGGCCAAGGCAAGACCGGCGAGCGCACCCGCTGGCTGAACTCACCGAACGTGTACCAGAAGGTGGAGGTGTTGGAGACCGGCACCAACGACCCCAAGAAGATCACTAAGGTAGAATACTTGAGGGTTGAGGCCGAGTAGGCCGGTATCACAGACCCTGGAACATCAGTCACCGTTTTAGGGTTGGAGCGGCGATGTCGATCGATAGCAAGGATATCGATAGTGTGGGTTTTAAAATGTATGTCACCAGTTTAGGGTTGTGTTGCCGATGTATCGATAGATCTATGGCTAAAAGTATCGATACTGTTGCTATTCTGAAACACCCCGTCTTCAGTTTAGGGTTGGACTAGTGTGGCCAATATATCGATAGTTTCATTGATAATATCGATGGTTAAATGTATCGATACTTTCACGTCCTTGAAACACCCGTTACCATTTAGGCTAGGAGTGGTGTTTGCCGATATATCTATAGTGTCGATATTATTATTTATAAATAAACACAATGTAACGTAATAAACGCACACTCATATAGTTTGTTAAAAAGTAGAGCACTTGACTCGGTAAGTCGGACAATACGGGTTCAAATGCCGCTTGTGGACATTTTTTCAACGTCTTTTTCGCAGTAATACAATAACGAATGAGCCGCTAGTTTATCGATAGTATTGTACTACGGCAATAGTATGTTTGTTTGAAACTATCGATAGTGAGATCATCGATATTTCGGCAACAGTACAATGGAAGGTTATGTTCTAAACGACCCGAAGAAATACAACACGCAGTTTAGAGTTGATATCGCATAAAACCATGTATATTGTATTCATACGACGCACAGAATAATGGTAAATAATAAGTAAATGGTAAAATTATTATAATTATTAGAAATCGTATTTCATATAACATGCGAAGCGAGTGAATCTTAAAGAAAAGGGTTAAATATTAATTTAAATTGTCTTTTCATCAAATATTTATAAAATACAGTGAAAAAATTAAATGCCTACCCGACCCAGCCAGGAATCGATCCTGACGGCTGCACTGACCATTATGCGACCGTGAAGGCTGACGTAAGCACTGAATTTATTCACTGCTTTGATTTTGACTGCTGATTTGAAAATTTTTTTTTTTTTACTGTATTTTATAAATATTTAATTCAGCTTAGGTGTAGCAATTAGCACTTCAAAATAAAAAGTAAAACTTGTCTTTTCATCGTTTTGGTCCAAATAACTTGTCTCTAAAACATTGAGCTGTTGTTATGTCTTAAAAGCCGTTATCAGCAAGCTCTGTTCATGCTACTCTGTAAATTCAATTCGCATTTACATAGTAAATTAAATTATAATTACATTGTGATCATTATTCTGTGTGTTCCATAACTAAAAGATTATGTTATTATCAATAGTATGTACACACGCATGCACATATCGGACTGCTGCATAACTGTCAAATCTTCTCATATAAACTTTGAACCTTATGACTGAGGCATATGGTTGAAAACGTTTTGAAGACATTTGACAGTTTTAAATAGGTTGATATTATGCTGGCTGCGTCTGTACTAAAGCAAACAAGTCTTACTGCCGTACTCAGAGACGTCAATTAAGTTTTAATGACAATTAAATGTCTTTCCTTCTCTTTTTGGCACTATACATAAGAAAGTGACAACAAGAGACTTAATTGTCATTAAAACTTAATTGACGTCTCTGAGTACGGCAGTAAAGTTATCATTAATTAATTCATCAAAGAATTCATGTATAATTCTTATATTATTTTTTAATTATAATAATGATTATAATGTTCGCGTCACAAAAGTGATTTACAATATTTTAAATTAAAGAATAATTTTAAATATATTTACAAAAACATTCCATTTTTAATTTTGAGATATATTTTTTATTTTTTATTTATTGGTTAGTTAGTGGGTTTTCTTGTTTAACAAATAAGTTTTGAAGGTTTTTTTTCTAAATAGTTTTTAAAGGAATCTGGTTGTTACGTGTGAGCTTTACACACTTTTAAATTATATAGTGATTATTTTAATAAAATATAAATTATTTTTCTTTCTGTTTATAAAGCTTGTATATTTTAATTCCTACACCAAATATTTTAGAGACTGCAGTTTTCTTTAATTTTGATTTTATTAGAAATGATATATTTTAATTATATAATATTATATAACTGTTGCTTATAAATAGGTTTAAAATGAATAATGAATGTTAACCATTTCATCGATATAGTGTAATAAGTCTTACAACACTTTAAATAGTTTTTAAAAATCGAATACTCAAACTAGTAGCCGAACGTTTCAAACTTTTAGATGCAACACATTTTAGTGTTTTCTTTTTGTAGATGACTGTACTGCCAATTAAAGTATTTTATACACTTTTAATTAAGTTTTCAATGGTATTTAAAAGCAAACTAAAACTACTAATAAAAAATACTACGTGATAATTTTTTTATTAGAAAAAAAAGTAACCAATCAGGAAGCTCAGTAATCCCGGTAATCCAAGGGTTGAGGGTTCCCATCCGAGCTTCCGGTTCCGGTTGATATTTTCTAATAACCTAAAAAGATATATTTGAAATTCATAATTTCTAAATAATTTTATTCAGTTTAGGCGACGAAAAGCACTTATGAGTGTTAATAGAATTGTAAATGCAAAAATCAAAATAATAAAAATACCTACACGGTCGCTGGTTGAGTTAGCCCGTGACCACGGCCGGTACAATTCGGTCAAAACGTCGCATATAAAAAGGTTGTTTTTTTTAAAGGAGGGTCTTTTATATTAGATATATTATAAAGTAGTATAGTTTGCTTTAAACGTCGTTGAAAATTTAGTTTAAAGTAAAGTCCTGCTAAGCTTTGATACTCAAAGTTTTTGTTAAGTTAAAATCGCAAAAAAAATATAGGTGTATGCACCTTTATAATAGTTTTTTTTTGTACTAAAGTTGAGTATTCGATCAAGGTTGGTTTGAAATAATTCTCTATAATACTCTAAAGAAGGCGTGTTATAATCCTGCTTATTTATATTGAAGGAATACCAAAATTTTTAAAACTAAAAACAAATAACTTTATGTATTATAAGATCAAGCGTGTTAGGGCTGAACGTATGTAAGACTCAATAGATGGAAACACTTTAAGTCATAAATAACTTGGAGTAAGTCATTGTATTTATACTGTCCCACTGCTCACCCGGTAACCTATCTGGATATTAGGTAGTGGACTATACGTGTCCACGGGGCAACTCGCTCGAGACACTAGTCTTAAAAGTACCGGATGAAGACTGCGTACCGGCGCGTTCTGATCTGGCGTTATGACCTGACGTAGATGGTCCCTTGTGCTTGCGCAAGGATGTCTGACACCTTACTTTATAACCGTGAGGTTGGTGGGGGGTGTCAGTATAAACTTTAAAGTAGTGTGTAGCAGGGTGTCCCACTGCATCCAAATGCATCCATCAATGAAATTACATCGGAAGGTTCGTGATCTGTATTGTAGATAATAATTTCAACATTTGCTGAATCGGTCTCAATGGCTGAGTAGCCAAAAGAGCTCTGCCCGATTTCCTTAGGTCTTGGGTTCAATTCTGCATAGCCTAGGTTTGTGATCACCAACCCGCATTTGGCAAGCGTGGTGATTAAGCCATTACCCATCAATAAGGACTTGATTTCAATGATGGATAGGTTTGCCCAGCAGTGGGACAGTTGTAGGCTGTTACTTTACTTTACCGAATCATGTTTTGTTTTATATCAACAGCAGGATGTAACACGTTTTAAATGATATGTCAAGTAATAGCGCTCAAATTCGCTCAATGTCTGTCTGAAACTGATATTTTTTGTTGTATCACTTTTTTTTTATTAATTTAAATATTAAGATATACATAATAAATTATACCATCGAAAAATCATGTTCGTAGAAACATAATATATTAAGAGTTATATTATTATATTAGTGCAGAGATATTTTTACAACAGTAGCCAAATTTTTTGTAGCGACTCAGCCTTCTCCTAAGTAACATGGGCAGGTCTTGCAACCGGTACCGAAAATACAGTGTTATCATATCGGTAAATACCTATATTTTCCATTTCGGTTCCTGGATACCGATTCTTCAATAAGTAAAATTCAAAATCATTTATTCAGTTTAGGCTACAAATAGCTCTTATGAACGTCATTTTATGCCATCGGTTCGTAAGTCTGTCTACTCTGGGCGGGAGATCTTGTACTGAGAAGAACCGGCAAGAAACTCAGCAAGTGTCCAGCTCTTTTCTCCCTTACTGCCAGCGTCATAAATATTGGAAAATGCCCTATCATAAAAGGACACTTTCTATCACAAAAAAAAACCAAAAAATGTAAAGGACAATCACAACATGTAAAAAAACACAAACATAATAAAAAATAACTAAACCGGTACTACCTACCTAGTACCTAGTACCGGTATTGTACCTCAAAAATACCAATACTTACCTGCGACATTGCCAGTCTGTTTATCACGTGATATAAGAGCGCAATGCGTGCAATACTAATAATGCACTAATAAATTTGGTTACCTGGTACCGGTATTAGTACCTGTATTATGGTGTATAATACCGGTATACCGGTACAATACTACTTACCGGTACTCATCGGTTAACCTGTGTTCTTAATACCGGTATCAAATCGTTATCGGTACTTTATTAAAGTCAAAGATACCGGTTATTGAAAATACCGGTATTCCAAGCCCTGAACATGGGTCGAGATATGACAAAAATGCCTGGTCTCTTTATACTCAAATCAGGCTGATCACCGATTCTGAGTCGCTACTGAAAATTTGGCTACTGTTTTGAAAATAACTATGTATACAGATATTATTGATGTCGATAATTATATTGCGGTGTAAAACTGAGTTTCTCACGCTTCGCTTCGTGTGTAGTGTTAAAATTGATTTCTTATTTTGACCCGACATCTTTTTTCTATTGTTTTTTAATTTTGATAGAAAATTCGTTCAATTGAGGGTGAATACTTTAAATGAAGTAGATTTTAGGTAGCAGAAATTCTCCATTTATTTCAAATGCAAGTAAAATTATATTATAACGTCTTTTGAATAGTTTTCTCGCTTCTGCGAAACCATTGATTTTCCTCATACTTTCGTCCCATATATCAGATCGAAGACAGTTTAAGCCATAAACTAGAGTAAATCCAACATTATACTGTTGTTTCATATTGTGCATATTACTTATAACCAGTGGTCGGAGTAGGTATATTGATTTTAGATACTTGCGTCATGATATCATAACATGGACATGCATTTCTTCCGGAATGTACCGGAGTTTCCAAAAATTTGGTAAATAGAGTAATAAAATAAAAAACCATATGTAAGCAAACAAAATTGTTTATTGTTAATACAAATAATCATTATTACAGTTTTATTAAAAATAATTATTTTTAATCCTCATCGGTTACAAGTTCTACATTTTGATTTTCTGTCTCTATACAATTAAAATAAATAACTATAATTTTTTCAATATTTTCTAATTTTAAGCTATTTCTTTTAACATCTAAGATCCATTTGTAAGTGGAAAATGATCGTTCAACATCTGTAGATGTCAATGGAGCGAATTTGAAATAAAGTTTCTGATTATTTGCTACGCTTTTTTCAATACTCTCGCTGTATTCTCTATCTCTAATCTCTAAACTAGCAGCATAGCGTTGAGAGTATTGATACATTTTTAACTAGTTTCATGTAATAATTTCGATGTTTCGGTATTTTTATCATAATAATCCGGAAACTCGGAGGAGTATCCATATTAACATATACGTTTGATGTCAGTGACCTTAATTCAATATACCTACTCCGACCACTGCTTATAACTTTATATTCACCATTTGTGTATGCAGAAAAAAGCCAAATATATATAAATTTTGAAGTACTTTTCCTCAACTGATATATTTTTTATTAATCTGTTTATGTTTATAAAATATGTCTTATAAGTCTTAAAAGTATAAACACACTATAAACTACTATTCATATACTATATTTTTTTTAAACTTCTGGGAATATCGATTTTTTTTTACTTCACTGTACTTTCCTACCATAGACAATAGATTGTCAAAGACACGGCTTTTGTTTAAAACAGACGTGAAAAAAGACGTCGGGTCATTATTAATATTGGCTTCAAGAATTTGTGCTTATAGAGAGAGTATCTTTACATAAATAAAATTGAAAAAAAATAGATTATTATATCTAAAAATTAACTCTTTCACTTATGAAATGCTTTTGATGAAGTAAAAAATATTTTTTGTTTTTTTGTAATTTTTGTATAATTTTTTGTTTTGTGTGTTTTTGACACGTGACTAATAAAATAATGTTTTGCAGTGGGTGGATGCTAACAACGATGAGGTAATTAACAGTTTCAAGTGAAATCATCAATTTACTGTTATTTTTTTTTCTTTTCTTTACTGTACTTCTGTCACTTCACTCTTTTCTTTACAATTAATTCTCTTTTTTAATTTTTCTTCGGCTGGACTTTGATCTTGCTAGGATATAATTAGTTTTTTGGTTATTATTTACAAAATAATTAAAACTGTTTTTTTTGTAATTTTTCAAAATTTTTGTGTTATTTAAAACTTATTAATTCAATTTAACCATCTCTGTGATATAGTGGCCAAATGTGTTAGACCCAGACGTGTCCGGTTTGATTCCCAATTTTTTAAATTGTATAAAACTATTATACATAAATAAATATATACTGAACCGTATACAGAAAGAAAATAATTGTATATAATTTTTATACAGAGATATGTCTTATATATTCTAACTAGTTCAACCTCATTTAAAACTTTGTTAAATTGAAAAGTATACATAACAAATCAAGTCCTATATTTATAATGTATACATAACAGTACATATGGAACAAGTCTGAAGCATGTCTTAGTCCAGCTATTCCTAACTTCACTATGGTTATACTGGTTAAACTATTGTATGTATTTGTCCGTGCAGGGTCTCCAAATTAATTTTTTAAGTTGAAAATGATTTTAATTAATTAACTGTATTCATCATCATTATCAGATTATACTGTTCTTATTGCTGGGTTTAAGCCATATACTACCACGCTGGTATTAACGGTTGTCGCTATACGAAAACAACACTATGCCACAAAACAAATGATTTACAGAATGCATCTATCAACAAATAGCTTGTGTAGGGCATGTGGAGAGGAAACGGAGTCAATGCAGCACCTACTGTGTGACTGCGACTCTCTGGCTAGGAAAAGAATGGGACTCCTGGGGTCGGCCTATCCGAAGCCGGAGGACTTCAGGCTCTTCGCTCTTAAGGACGTTGCCAAACTTATGGCATCTATCTTTACAGAGGAATAATAGTGAAAGGATGGGGTTGCACAAAAGATCCCGATGGGTCGAAGTGTTACTGCGAGAGGAAAACTTTGGCAGGCCCGATAAGATAAGATAAGATACGAAAACAATCGATACCAACGATGTAACCATTTGATCGTCACAGTCGGCTATAATCGACAAGCGATAGCGTGCCCTGTACGCTAACGACGACAATACCTATAGTTTATAAAAAACAAAAAATCATTTTTTTGTTTTGTTTATTTAATTTTTAACGCAAATTTTGTTGCGAAACAAACAACAGCCAAATTTTATAAACAGCTTACCTACTTCTTAACTGATCTTTAGTATTTGTAAAAATATTATGATCCGATGTTAATGACGGTAGTTGTTGACATTGAATGGGCGCCTTTGGCTTTCAATTTAAAAAGTAAATTGTGTTGAATAATCAATCGGGAGAGCACCTGACCCGGTATGTCAGAAGGGTGCAGGTTCAAATCCTGCTCGTGGAAATTTTTTCAACATTTGTGTTTTTGTAACACAAAATAAATATATTTGGAATTTTAGGAATCTTTATACCTGTTGTAAGTTTTTAATTTGAATTGAATGCTGGGGATCGTTCGTTCGCTTCCGGTGCTGCCAACATAATACGAAATGTTGGATGCTATCCGTTCCACACAGAATTTAGAGAAAACCGGTAACTACCGCAATGAAAACGGAACGTAATATCCATGTTTCTATTGGCAGTTAAAACAAACCTTTGCTTTTTAATAGAATTTGACTTGATGGTTATCCTATCAATCGCTTTGTGTCGCTCGACTGCAATGAGTGGGTGAGTAACTCAAACGCGCCAGACGCTGCGCCATTGAGTTCTCTGTTATTTTTTTTTTTGTTAAAGAAAAAAATATATATTTAGTTGTAGTTAAAAGTAAGATTAATTATTACTTCCTGCTTATACCTTTTCAATTGCCAATTAATGAATTAAATAAAATTAAAAAATGGAATTTTAAATACAATAATTAATACAGAAAAGGTATTCGTCAAAACACCAAAGGTGTACAAACGCTGATCTTCCGTAGAAACCTAGAGAGATGGCACCAGAAAATAAACAATTGATGAGATCAATCTCGGATGCAAGTTGTTGGTTCTAGCGTGGGAAAGCTTGACCCCAGCTGTGGGAAGTTTATAGTAAATGATAACTTATATTTGCATTCTAAAATTTTACATAGTGTATTATTCTCGCGGAAATTAACATACAAAGTGCTTAGGGATATTTATATATAAATGGTTTTAATTACATCATTAGGTTGTTGGTGTTTACATCAGAAACTGATTTAAGCTTTTTAAATACCACTAATAAACCTAATCAATAGCATTTCATTCAGCCCTTTTACCCTGGTAACAACAGGATTGGTTTTAAACGATTCTGTTGAACAAACGCATCGAGTATGTACAGTGTAGCGAAAGGAAAAATGGAAATGTTGCCACATTCAAATGTTAAAGTACCTACCTCCTGCACCCTTTTTGTTTCATCCTAGTTTTGTTCCTGTTTTAAAATCTGTTTTGTCAATGTCGACCGGTATGTCGTCATCGAGATTTCGAGAGTGTTGCCAGTTAAAAACAACTACGCTTATAGTAGTTTTTTATTTTGTTGTTGGCAACACTGATAGTACACTTTTACAGACAGGGCTCGCTTGAGTATTTAAAATCGCTTTGCATGAGGAATGTATATGAGAATGTATTTTCTTTAGAAAATTCCATTACAAAAAAAAAAAAACTTTTTTTTCTTTATACTGTACACGCTCGATGACTGCCAGGTGTAAAAAAACTAATTTAATTTTAATTTTGCTCCAACCACTTTTCCCGTCAGCTAAAGCACTTTTATTTATCTATTTCTGTTTACTCACAAGCTTCCTATCACTAACCCCCTCTTACCGCTTTCTATCTGAATAGTAGAAAATTTTAAGAACTGGCAACATTTTTCACTAATTTGTAAACTTTTTTCTCTCCCCCTTTTCCTTTCGCTACACAAACGCGGCGGATTGTCGGTCTTATCGCGTACGGCAGTGGGTTCAAGATGGCTCGCCATCACACTCCAGTACGCCGGTCAAGATTGACACACTACAGTTTGTGCCTAAGAACACCAATCCTAAGGAGTTCAAGACGCTGCAGCAGCAGGTATGTACCGTTTAATTATTATAAATAAACTAAACTGCAAACTTTCCTACACTCACACCAATTATCTAGCCCCAAGAAAAGCTACCTTAAGAGTGCGCCGACCAAAAATGCAGTTACGGTTAAGTAGATATAATTGAAAATACTATCGTATTCAATGAACAAAATATATATTTAGTATCATAGGGAACGTGTTTACAATTTGTTAGAACCATAAATTCATAACACGCTATAGTTTTTTCTACAATATCATTTAAAGTTGGGCAAAAATCATGAAAACGAGTGGCGGCGTTTAGTAGATTTCTTAAAGTTTATCTAAATTATTGTACCTCTGATTTTGTCTAACATGTTGACTGCCGCAAAACCAGACACAATAGAAAATTTATTGTCCGTAGGTCACCGGTGACCTACGCGGCAGCTAACGTGCTAAACAATCATCAATGGATAAACTACAAATTGCTAGACTACATTTTCGATTCATCAAGAGGTTATTTAAATAATTATTTTTTATTAAGCACCTTAAATTCCCCATACAAAATTAGTATGGCCGCGCGGCATCAAATAAGTATGGACGACGACATTTCAAATAAAACATATGACACTTGTCACTTACGGACAGCGCACCCTTAAGAAATTCGAGAAATGGTTAATTAGACAACGGATAAACATACTTAATATACTTGAATAAATACTTATTATACATAGAAAACACCCAGACTCGAGACATTTTAATTTCTAAATTGACCCGACCGGGGATCGAACCCGGGACCTCAGAGATGGCGACACCATGAAAACCGGTGTACAACCCACTCGACCAAGGAGGTCGTCATATGTACTATAGAAACGCCCTCACGAGCACGAGCGCACTACGAAAAGGGCAGCTCGGTCATCCAGTTACTGTTGAGTTACATAGAGGTGACGTCACAAGCAGTTGCCATGACACTGGAGAGCGTCTTGGCGCGAATTTTAAATAAAAACAATAAAAGCTTTTTTTAACTAAAAAAATCTTAATTTTTCACAATAATAATAATTTTTATGGAAATACTAGATGCATTAGAATGTTAAAGTACAGTTTTTTAAAATCAGTCATCATGCCTATTGCCAGATGCTACGGGTTCGACGCCCGTGCGTGGTATATATATGTTTTAAGTTTAACAATAAAATTGGTAAACTTTTACATAAAAAAAAACTTGTATTAACGTCACTCGACTCGTTCAGATCAAAGAGAACCGTCGCGCAGACAAGATCAGCGCCGGCCCCCAGTCCCACATCCTGGAAGGTGTCACCTGGGACGAGGCCAGCAAGCTGGTGGGAGAAGACGCTGCCAACACGCACACCGGGGACCACGTGGTGAGTGATCGAATGCTCTAATTTCTTTGTTAATTTTACATATTGGGTCCTTACCTATGAATTTGACGTTTTTTTCGCACTTATTAATAGGTGTGTATTACTTCTAAAAGTCAATACCGGTTGTTAATATTATTATACACCTTTAATTAGGACTATGTTACTTAGGCTTCAGTAATAACAATGATTATTCTATTGTGTCTTTATCGCCCAATATTTTTTTTTAAATTGACTTCTTTTTTTGTTCGCGGAATTGATCTTTTGTTTCATTGTAGCTTTGAAGGGTCTTGATTTTTTTTCTTTTTAATGTCTGCTATATTTAGCTAGTGAAACAAACACACTACTTTACAATTTTTATAGTGTTAACATAAATAGATGCTAAAAAAATTAAAAAAATGTTAGTATGAAAAGTATGAGGTCTGAGAAGCCACCCTCATACCGTGCTGACCATCAAGACACGTACCAAAAAGTTTGGACAATCGTTCCTTTGCCGAACTGCCCGTATGTGGAATGCGCTTCCCGCACACGTGTTTCCCTCCTCTTTCTCTCCCGGGTTATTTAAGCGGGGCGTGAAAAAGCAGTTATGCAGGCCGCCATAGTGTGAGCGTTCGGCATAGCGTGGTAGCGCTGTGATGAACGCTTTCACTTCTTGGGCTTCACTGGCTGCTTTTCATCAGGCAGGATGAAGCCATTATGGCGTGTCACAATAAAAAAAAAAAAAAAAAAAAATTATAAAAAATCTTCATACAAAACGTGACCTAATATTTGTCTTATCGTTAAAAGCCGGCTCAACGTGTACCATTCTCGTCCCGCCAGGTGTTAATGGGCGCCGCTTCCAAAGGCATAATCCAGCGCGGGTATCAGCACAACGCCACTGTGTACAGTGCGCCGTACGCGCGCAACCCGTTCGACCACGTGACCGACCGCGACATCGACGAGTACCGCCGCGTCGTCGAGCGCAAGAGCCGCGCCGGCGACTGTGAGTGCAAGGCCTTGTGTACGCGCCATTACAGGAGGGGGCAGGAACATCAAGACACTCATCATCATCATCTCAACGTCCACTGCTGGACGTCTTCCTCCCCCAAGGATTTCCACCACGACCGGTTTTGTGCTGCTCGCATCCAGCGGCTTCTTGCGACCTTCACCAGATCGTCGGTCCACCTTGTTGGAGGCCTGCCATATCCAGACACTGTTTACAGGGAAATGAGACAACGTACAGACTCTGTTTATAGAGACAAGAAGCGACTGGGAGCAGTAATACCCAGACATTGTTTACAGTGAAACCAGACAACATACGGACATTATTTACAGAGACAAGAAACGACTGTGAGTACGCTGACGCGCTAGACACTAGGCAAATACTACATAACAGACCGCCTATTCATATTTATAGTACCAAAGTATCGTTAAAAGACACTTTTTACTAGCACACACAAAAACACACTGTTGAAAAGAAAATACATACATATAGACATTTTTATTTATTGTATCTACCAAAGTATCGTTAAAATACACTTTTTTCAAGCACACACGCATACGCATACGTATATGCACACGTACACGTATGCGCGCACGCATTAACAATGCCACATGGTTAGGTCGGATTATGAGTCACTATGTTTCTTCATAGTCGCTTTACGGTGCAGTCATATTCCAATATAGACACTATAGTGACTTTGATATAGTCACTATAGTGACTATGATATAGTGTCTTTAGAGGGTTTTATCGCGTGCCTTCGACCACGGACTCTGACAGACTCTGTTTATAGGCACAAGCAGCGACTGGGAGCAATAATACCCAGACATTGTTTACAGGGAAATCAGACGACGTACATACATTGTTTACAAGGACAAAAAGCGATTGAGATTGCGCTGATGCGCAAGACACTAGACAACGACAATGCGACAGCTTGGCAGACACTATTTACAAGGATATAGACAAAACACGCATACATATACTCAACTTTATAGACGCTACTACTGACTTGGGCACTGTTTACAGGCACAAGCAGCAGCTGACAGCAGTGACATACAGACACTATATACAGCGACAAGAAGCGACTGAGAGTGCGCTAACGCGCAAGACACATGCGACCACTTATCACACCGCCTATTCATATTTATAGTACCAAAGTATCGTTAAAAGACAATTTTTACAAGCACACACAAAAACACACTGTTGACAAGAAAATACATATATATTTAGACATTTTTGTTTATTGTATCTATCAAAGCATCGTTAAAAGACACTCTTTTCAAACACACACGTATGCGCGCACGCATTAACAATAACACATGGTTAGGTCGTATTATGAGTCACTATGTTTCTTCATAGTCGCTTTACGGTGCAGTCACAATTCAATATAAACACTAATAGTGACTTGGATATAGTGACTCTGATATAGTCACTATAGTGACTATGATATAGTGATATAGTGTGTTTAGAGAGTTTTATCGCGTGCCTTCTTACAACGGCTCAACGTGCCTTCGACCACGTGACCGACCGCGTTATCGGAGTACTGGTGCGTCGTCGAGCGCAAGAGCCGCGTCGGCGACTGTGAGAGCACGCGCATGCCGATGTACGCACTTATTACAAGCACGAGCGGCGCCTGAGGGGGCAGGAACATACACACTATTTACAAGGAAATGAGACAACGTACAGACATTATTTACAGAGACAAGAAACGACTGTGAGTGCACTGACGCGCTAGTCACGACAGAAATCCACATGCGACCACTTTACAAACGCTATAAACAAGGATATACATCAGATAGACACAACAATTTATAGATAATACTACTGACTTCGACACTGTTTACAGGCACATGCAGCAGCTGAAAGCAGTAACATCCATACACTGTTTACAGGGAAATGAGACAACATACAGAATTACAGACCTATAAATAGTTAATACAAGCAGCGACTGAGAGCAGTAATATACAGCAGTAATACCTGTATTAGTGGCCTGCCACTTGACAGACACTAATGATAAGGATGTACGTAAATAAATATAGACACCCCCTCTTCATATTTATAGTATCTACCAAAGCATCGCTGAAAGACGCTCTTTTCAGGTACACATTAAGAGCGTTTACGCCGCACACTAGCGCCACTAATGAAAAAACAAACACATCTAGTAATTAGAGATAGAAAATCAAATTATGCTCAACAAGCTATCTGAATGAAGTAATTTAGCTTTTTTACGTCACCTCAAGGACACCTGACATGGTATGGTTTAGTTAAATATGGCGTTATAGTTAAAAGTGGCCGTAACGTCTTATTTAACTAAACCATAACATGTGAGGTGTTCATTAGATGACGTAAAAATGCTAAATTACTTCATTCAAATAGTTTGTTGAGCATAATTTGATTTTCTATCTCTAATTACTAGATGTGTTTGTTTTTTCATTAGTGGCGCTAGTGTGCGGCGTAAACGCTCTTAAAACGCACTATTTACAGAGACATCAATTCTAGTATCATCATCATCAGCTCATTTTAAGTCCCCACTGCTGGGGCACGAGCCTTCCCTATGGATCATCATCATCATCATCATCATCATCATCATCATCATCATCATCATCATCATCATCATCATCATCATCATCATCATCATCATCTCAGCCATAAGACGTCCACTGCTGGACAAAGGCCTCCCCCAAGGATGGATAGGGAGAATTCTAGTATAGACAGTACCTTTCTACCAAAACATCGATAAGACACTATTTTTAAGCACACACGGACACGCACCTATACGTATACGTATACGTATGCGCGCACACATTATCAATGACACTTGATTAGATCGTGTTTTTGAGTCACTGTATTTCTAAATAGTCACTTTACGGTACCTACATAAACAATCACATTTTTATTAACATACACACTTAATTATAACAAACAACAATAAAGAAAAAAAGAAAAAACAGATAGACAGAAAGAAAAAAAAAAAAAAATAATTAATAATTATTTATTAATTTATTATTAATAAATAATTAATAATAAATTAATATATTTTGATATAGTGATATCACTTCCCCCGCCAGAGTCCTTACCTCTCTAATTTTAAACCTAGTGCAGTAACGATCTATGTTTCCATGTGCTTGCAGACGACACTGACCTCTCGGAGTCCGAAGCGATCAGCGCTGCGCAGATCACTTCCCCGGCGAGCGCGCCCTCCGAGACGGAGGAGGAGTCACGCGACGGTAAGTTTCATTTATTTAATTAATTACTGGCGGCCGCTCGCGGTTTCACCCGCGTGGTTCCCGTTCCCGTGGGTATATAGGGATAAAAAGTAAGTATCCTATGTGTTAATCCAGGTTATAAACTATCTGTATGCCGAATTTCATCAAATCCATTCATACTTACAAACTTTCGTGTTTATAATATTAGTGGGATTTGTTTCAAAATTCAAAATCATTTATTCAGTTTAGGCTACAAGTAGCTCTTGTGAATGTCACTATGCCATCGGTTCGTAAGTCTACTCTGGGCGGGAGTTGTACTGAGAAGAACCGGCAACAAACTCAGCAAGTGTCCAGCTCTTTTCTCCCTTACGGCGTCAAAAATATTGGAAAATGCCCTATCATAGCAGGACACTTTCCATTACAAATAAACACAAAAAATATATATAATACAACCACAACATGTAAAAAAAACAAAATAAAAAATGTAAGTTAACAAATTTCAAAATTCAATTTTTAAAAGTCAAACTATAATTAATAATACTAATTTTATATATTTTTTTTATTTAGTTTTTGTTTAATAACAAAAACGCTACAAAACTGATTATAACCAAAAAGAGAGTTCCTCTGTATATCAATAGGCAGCAGGGCTTGATACCGTTACAAAATTCTCACTGTAAGTACCAATAAGTAACGTTATTTCTATAAAGGTCTGTGGTACCGGTAATGCAGGGTAACGTTATCTAGAAAAGTATCGCTACTTTTTTCGTTAAATATTGCGCTATAGCCAATCCGCGTAGAGTGGTTAGTTAATTTACCGGTAAAAATCACCAAGCATACCGGTAATTTTTTACCGGTATCTTCGTTTGACAGAAGTATCGATACCGATTTTTTTACGGTATTCAAAGCCAGTTACAAAAATACAATTTAATGTATTTTTTCCAGAGCATCGAGTATTGAGAATAGAGACGAAACAAGCTCCTATCAGAAGTCAGCCGGAAGTCGTCCTCAGCGATGGTAAGTACTCGTTATACACATTACTAACTGTACTCTTTAAACGGTACAGTCGGCTACAAAAATGACTGACCACTTAAGTAAATTCGACAGCAAAGTTAAGTTACTAAAATCACAATATTTTAAAAGGTAAATTAATAGACTTAAAAAAACAGAATGTTATTCATTTTTTATTTAATATTAAATAGATCTTTTTTATAAGCTTTCCTTAATATTTTAATTATAAGTTGAATGTTTTATGATTTTTGAGAGATTATCTTGCATCTTGTATCTTAGACGAATTGGCATTTTGGCATGTTTTTTATTTGAGATAAGTATTATTTGAGATGCATGTTTTTTAGTTTGATATTTTGTTAGACTGTGTTTGTTTTGTTACGGTTCTAATTACGAGTACAACATAATTATATAGGGTCTAACAATATCAATAAGCGAACGTTTAAGGGGAGCATTTATACATCACACTGAGCATGCTCACCAAATTTGGTCCAAAACTACAGGCTCGTTACCGAGATAATCAACAAAACATTATCATGATTTACCAAAAAATACACCCTTTCCAAACCCGTACAGCGGTACTACTCGCACACAAAGATAGCCGTTGTGTCGTGTATCCGTACACTATCTTTTTATCGACGCCTGCGTGCGTGTTAGTAAAGATACAGCATGTTTCATGATGTGCATTATTTTAATTGATTTAGTTTGTTAGAAAACATAACTTTGAAAAATCACTATAGAACTGGAGCCCATTTTATGTCATTGTATTCAGAATGATGTATAGATACCGCCCTTAAACGTTCGCTTATTGATTTTGTTAGACCCTGTATACTTATTTCTTAAACAGTATTATACCAAATAAGTAGTTACTCAAGTGTAGCCTAATGTAAGTTTATATTTAAACTCGCACTCAGTAGGCTTAGCCAAAGTAACATTAAGAAAACGATAGCGAAGTTCGAAAAGAATAAAATGTATGGGATTGTCATAAGCCTGGCTAAATCACGTGGTCAATGTTATGTCAATCCCATACATTTTATTCTTTTCGAACTTCGCTATCGTTTTCTTAATGTTACTTTGGCTACCGCCACTGTATTGTTGGTCTAGCACGAACTTCTATCGGAAACGTAGCGTAAGCTTTAATATTTATTAATCCTTACGTTTTGATTTAAAAAAAGATACGGCTGTATGATCTAGATATCCCTTTGCCTTTCCTATATCAAACGGAAGAAGAAACGTAACTAAAAATTAAATGACGTCTATCAGCTGTTAGTTAAAAAAAACGGGCGCAGTGGCGCTGTACCTAGTTTCAATTTTTGATTCGATAATAGTTCGTACTAGTCTTATACAAGCTGTTTGGTAATATATGTATAATCCCGAAACATAGTCATGCAACTAAGTATAAATAACAACGTGGTCCATACAAAATCATATTTATGAATTTTTTTCCATACAAAAACTCAAGGGGTTTGAGTAAGGGTGGATTTTTTTTTTTTAAATTCATTACCGCGATAAAATATACTTCAACATAAAAATAAACGCAAAGTCGAAAAACTCATAGTTTGTGATAAAATGCTCATATAAAATACGAAAATGTATAAAAAAATATTTTTGCTTGTCGCGCCTCAATTTTTATTATTTGAAAGAACTTGTCAAGACATAAAAAATACTAATACAACATTTCCCAGTATTGGGCAGTTTTTGAGATATCGACTCGACTCGATTTTATTATATTATTTTTGTTCAACTCTTACATGTTACTTCTGTTTCATTTGGACGACGAGTTTGTCGACCAAGAACAATGTATTAGCTATACCTAGGGTTGTCACTTAATTTTACTAAGTAACAAACAGCCTTAAGATCTCTGCCATATGGTGCATTTCAGGTATGTTTATAAGTTTCCGGGGTTCTATGCTCTGTGCCTTATTTGCCATATTCGGGATTATACAGGTCAAACACCTTGTATAGTTAGTTTTTCGAGGATGCCTATATAGTTTTAGCGAGTCTTCCATAGTATGTATGCATGTGCCATTTCTTTTTTAGACTCAGTCGATTTCTTGAATATGGAGCGAGCGCACTCGGACAGGACCAAAGGTTAGTTGTTATTAGTAGTTGGTGAACATTTTTTAAAAATTTAATCACTTAAAATTATCATAATTTTTTTTCGATTTTTATTAGAAAAAATAAAAAAAAAAATTTTTTTTTCATTATATGTTAAAGTTTCCCCGATGTTCTGAACATTTTGTCTGTTAAGATTTTTTAAATATTTACTAATAATCACACTTGGGTGTATGTAATATATTAGTATATTCATAAAGTTTGGTATTTTATATGTTTATAAGCATGATTGCATAGCTTTTCGCACTTTTGGCACAATTAATTGTTATTTTGCATTTTATCTAAAGCATGTTTTATTACTACACCAACAAGCCCATTTAGCGTACGTATATTTTTATAACGTAATCTATTTACCGGTTATTAATACCGGTAATTATTTTATTTTATAATAATTAGAAAATATATTATGAACAATTTTTAATTATGTACTTATCGGACTTTTCGTAAGGATTTGTCTTAAAAGATTTGAATTTCTGGCCAGGACGTATAGTCGACTTTTTGAAGTCTTGTATAGGAAATTTATTAGGCATTTAAAATTCTCTGTATTGACTGAAATATCGGCTACCCGATTGTGGCAATACGATCATGAATAATTACGATAGATACCGACCGGGATCCGAACCTGCTGCCCGATGAGGAGGCGTTTATATCTTCGGATGCTGCGTCGCCCGCGCCCAGGACGCATGCCGTTAAAGGTGAGATATATGTCGCGTGATGTCTTGTAGGCTTGATCAGGGTTTGATAACGTTATCAAATAATAATATAAACCAAAATGTATACTTTTGGATGCAAATACATTCAAATTGATATATAATAGGGGGTCCGAGACAGCCTATTTTTCGATCATGTTTTGTATGGAGCTAGGACTTTTTCACTTTTTGCTTTTTGTGAAGCGAAATCGCGAAGTGCAGCGTAGTTGAATTTCAAGGTTATTTTTTTATTAGACAACAGAAATCTTAAAATTGAAAAAAAAAAAAAAACAAAATCAATCTCTTTTTGTTAGCTGTTTTTTGGCATTTTGTGAAAAAAAAAAATTGTGTTATTTTTTGGGATCCCCTTTTCTACACCCCCTTTTTATTGAGATGTGATTTCAGATGTTGTAATTTCAATATAAATGTTCTTTTTTAAATATCTTCTTTTATTTGTTTGTTTGTCTAAATCCTTACATGTGTTTCTATTACTATTTTCCTATGAAAAGGTCGAGACTTGAGCTTGCTTTCTGATGACGAGGTGTTTATAACGTCGGCCGCGATCCAGCAGCCGGTTGTGGTTAGGGAGCAGGTCATTGTCCATCAGCGAGTTGTGAGAGGTGAGAAGAGAGGGAAACGGAGATAGGCTGATCTGTGGTTGTCCTTGTCTATCTTAATTTTTGGGTGAAGGAGTTTCAGCTTTATGTTCAATGTTTGAAAGGTTGTTTTAGAGTGAAGCAGATATGCAAAACAGTCCTTTTCTTTGTTGAATTGTGTGCGAGGAATTTTCAGCTTTATGTTAAATGTTTTAAAGGTTATTTTAGAGTGACGGCGATATGCAAAACGGTGGTCGTCCTTTTCTTTGTTAAATTGAAGGCGATAGGAATTTTCAGCTTTTTGTGTTTTAAAGGCAATTTTAATTTTTGATTTGTTTTTATTGTCTTGTCTTAATTTAAATAAGAAATAACTTTATTTGCCACTAACAAAAAACACAGTATACAGTAGGGGTAGCATCCAAGCAGACTCGCCGATCCGATCCGAACCCTTCGGAGAATCTAGGAGGGCACGGGGACACGCACTAGTGCGTGATGCCGTACCCTCTAGAAAACTTCCGTAAGTGCTTCGTTTTACACGGCTTGAGGAACCCTTTAAGTTTCCTGCCGCCCCAATAAAAGCCCGGTGAAGCTGAAATGCCCAGTGAGCAAACTTTCTCATAAAAAAAAGTTCATGCAGAGTACAGATTAGAGTCAAAAGGGTCTATGGCTCAGTGATTGCAGGAGACCCACACACAAACCCTGTTATTATACTATAAGCTTACATACTACACTCAGGGGCACATCTAACCGCCCACCTCGTTATTTTCATACTAACACTAGTGGACCCGGCGGACTTCGTACCTTGCTCGCTTTGACAGTTTCCATCAAGTGATTAAATTCTCTTTGGTTTCCATGACAACAAAACAAACGAATCATTTTGTATTGGAAAATTAAATTTACGTTTTTAGTATATTTATAGTCTGATTCCCGTGGGAATATATCGGGATAAAAAGTATCCTATGTGTTATTCCAGGTTATAAACTATCTGTATGCCGAATTTCATGTAAATCCATCCATCCGTTGCAGCGTGAAGAAGCAACAAATATACGAACATACACACAAACTTTCGCATTTATAATATAATAAGTGGGATGCTTACTTTGCGACTATACATAAAAATGTCAATACATTCCTGTATAGATCTGTATGCTAATGTTTAGGTTAAGAGCGTTTACGCCGCACACTAGCGCCGCCAATGAAAAAAAAACATATCTAGTAATTAGAGATAGAAAATCAAATTATGCTCAACAAACTATCGGAATAAAGTAATTTAGCATTTTTACGTCACCTAATAAACACCTGACATGTTATAGTTTAGTTAAATAAGGCGTTATAGTTAAAAGTGGCCGTAACGTCTTATTTAACTAAACCATAACATGTGAGGTGTTCATTAGGTGACGTAAAAATGCTAAATTACTTCATTCAAATGGTTTGTTGAGCATAATTTGATTTTCTATCTCTAATTACTAGATATGTTTTTTTTTTCATTAGTGGCGCTAGTGTGCGGCGTAAACGCTCTAAAGCGTTCGACTGTCTAATTAGCATTTTGAAAGAGTACCGAAACCATTGCATTTGTTCCATAGAGGCAGAACAATGAATGCTTAATCACATTCCATACAATGTGATATGGCAGTAATGCTTAGCTTAAACGAAGGTTTGGAAACGGGAAGAAATTTTTAAAACTGTTCAAAGTGCTAATTGGACAGTCGAACGCTTAACCTAAACATTAGCATACAGATCTTTGCAGAAATATATTGACATTTTTATGTATAGAGTTCCCCATCTCAACCCGTGGGTGTCGTTAAAGGCGACTAAAGGCCCATTCCAGAGGATGGGCAGCAGCATCTCTCTGAGGTTACTTTAAACCTACTGCGATCGCCAATCCGCCTGCCAAGCGTGGCGGTTATGGCAAATACCCCCCATCTTGGGGGAGGCCTGTGTCCAGCAGTGGACGTCTTTTGGCTGAGATGATGATGATGTATAGTGTTGCAAAGTGAGCCTGTTCGTATGAAATTGACACGGGGTGGGCGGTTAGATGTGCCCCTGAGTGTATTAGGTGCATTGAAAGCTTTAGTATCTGTTGTATATATAAAGAAATATATATTGTTCATATTAGTTAGTAGATTTTGATATCTATTAGTAAAATTATTATTGTCAATAGTGAAGTGTAGTGTTGTATTTAAAACCTTATGTAGAATATCATTAGTTTATTTAAGTATGTATTAACGTTACTATTTCCTTAAATTACGAAATATGGAAAAAAATCATTTAAAATTTTCCAACAAAAAAAGTGTTGAAAAATCATCTGTGATTTTTCTAGAATTTTGACAGACGACTCATTGTCACTTCATCAGTTGCGATTACACTATCCGCTACTTATCTACTTTTATCTGACTCTTTAGTCGGTTAAGGGCTGTTTTTTCAATCGTCAGTTCAAAGTTTATTCATTGAACAATTTTGACATAACGACAGTATTCGTTGGATAAAACTTGTTTGAGGGTTGAAAAATCGGGTCTAAATGTAATAAAAAATCATTATAAACCATAGTGAACCTAACCTTTAGATTTTCTAACATTATGTAAAAGATGGACCATATTTCTTATTGGAATATATGTTGCTGATATAATAATAATCTAAACGTTCTTCATACTATTTGAGCAACGTTTCCAAATATAGTAACCCAACTATAATGTTGTCCATTTCAAAACTGACTTATTTAATATATGAGTAAAGCACAAAGAACGAAATTTTCGCTCATGGAGTGAATAAATCAGCTCACAACGCGTTGTGGTCACTGCAAAATAGCTACAACTTGAAATCCGAGTTGTTACACTTATAATAAAAAGAGCGAAGACGCGTTGTGGCATACATAGAATGACTTTGACGCGTTCTCGCTTAGGTCCAAGACAGTACTCGTAGAACAAGAGTACGACGAGCCAGTTCACACGCGCTCTATACCAGGTACAGCCATGTATCCGGGCGCTTCTCCCCATCACCACGGCCTGGTCAACCCGAGCCGAGGTTTAGTCTTTAGAGTCTTTAGATGTTTTCCAACCCATAGCGACATCTTAGTAAAGGTATGAAACAATGAAACATAATTAATGTCGTTGACTGCACCTGGGAACATATAGGGTATAACAAAATCAATAAGCGAACCTTTAAGGGGAGCATCTATACTTCACACTGAGCATGCTCACCAGATTTGGTCCAAAACTACAGGCTCGTTACCGAGATAATCAACAAAACATTATCATGATTTACCAAAAAATACACCCTTTCCAAACCCGTACAGCGGTACTACACGCACACAAAGATAGCCGTGTGTGTATGAATGTCATACAACGGTTTTTTAATTGTGTGTGTGTATCTGTACACGATCTTTTTATTGACGCTTGCATACGTGTTAGTAAAGATACAGCATGTTTCATGATGTGTTTATTTGATTTAGTTTGTTAGAAAACATAACTTTGAAAAATCACTATAAAACTGGAGCCCATTTTTTGTCATTGTATTCAAAATGATGTATAGATACCGCCCTTAAACGTTCGCTTATTGATTTTGTTAGACCCTGTATACATGTTTTCACACGTTGTTAGCTGTTTCTTAACTCAATAAGCGATTTCGTTCTTTAAATGTAACGTTTGCTCTCACTAACCTTATTAACACCTCACCTCGCCAGGTATCGCCCCGTCCCGAAGCATCCATGAAGCATTATCCACTAACAAACGTTCATCACACGACTATTCGCGCAACGCACAACTAGATGTCATAAAACAAAAGTACGATACCACCGAGTCGGATAAAAAT
Source organism: Eudonia lacustrata (assembly GCA_947562085.1). Lineage (NCBI taxonomy): Eukaryota > Metazoa > Arthropoda > Insecta > Lepidoptera > Crambidae > Eudonia > Eudonia lacustrata. The sequence goes on along the minus strand of OX387335.1, from coordinate 11,604,469 downwards.
CATCCCAAATGCAAAACTAGTTTGCACAACCGTTTGAGAAATGCAGATGAGGCGAAAGTCGAAGTTTTGTGTACGCAAAACACTGGGCTTTTAAGTTCGCGCTCGAGTCTCAACTCCATACCTTCGATAGAATGGGATGGGAGATGCAGATCCGAGTACGCCTTTCGCACACGCTCGTTGCCAAGGCAACGCGTCAACAATTGCACCAACAACACCACTAAGTTGTATAGGACGCATTCTCATTGCGGTTTCATCAACAATTACGTCAAAGATCCGAATCCTGTGCATTACCATCTGCCTAGATGTAAGTCTTGCGGTGCTACCAACAATTCGTACGCCTGGCAATTGAGAGACAGTAAAGTTAAACAAAACCCTTCTATATTCTTATCCGTGGATAATATTCCCCAAAACTGTTACGAAGTTCAAAGCAACCGCTTAAGAAATGCAGAAAATTCTAAATTTGAAGGTGTATCATTACGTAATACCGGGTTTTTGAGTTCGCGCTCTAGCCACTCTATTCCTGATAGTAGATGCAATCGGGTGTGTCTAAACAATAATAATGTCGTCACGGTACACGAAAATGTGTTACCCGTTTTTGAAGTCGCTAAAGCGGAAACTGAATTCGTAGACAGCCAAGAGTTCAACGAAGATAATTACTTGGGAGAGTTGAGCAATAGTTTTTCAGTTGAAAACCAAACTATTGTGGAGATGCCTGTTACGGATAAGACTGATTTTGATGCTACAATTACTGAAGATGTTAAGAATGAACCTTCAGGGGACGAGAATAATGGTGACAATGCAGATGTTTATAGGGCTGAATGTGCACGCGTGGAAACAGGATTAGAAGACGTGAATAATAATATAGTCGATGACCCTGAAGGGCTATATCACAGTTTCACAGACGAAATGGATTTCGATGAGGCTGTATACGAGAGTCCTGTTAAAGACTTAGTAGAGAAAGATATTCGTGATTATTCAGTACCAATAAATTTTTATTGCGAAGATTATGGTCAACGAGACGATAGTCCCAGACAGTCGCCATTGAAACGACGCGAAACACCCAAAACCAACGTGTTGGAACCCATTCTGGAAGAATCGAAGAGTTCCTACGATGATTCTAATAATTCTATCGATAAAAAAGATAAAACTCCAGATTTAGAAAGCGTCATCACTATTATTGAAAATGTATTTGAAATAGCTACGTCAGCAGTCGAATTGAAAAACGAAATTTTAACTGTTAGCGATAATAAACTTACAACAAAAGATTTTAAAGAAAAGTTTTTAATCAATGATAAAGAATTAGAAATTACCATCAATGAAATTGAAAGTGTTTCAACAAATATGCGAACGGCTATCAATGTTTATAGGGAAACTGATGAAACTATAGATAAACACGCAGTGGAAGGTGTCTATGGTAGTGAACTCGATATTATTACTAATGAAGCCTCTACGGCCGGCGAAAAATCTCACAATAATGAAAGTAGAGAAGCAAGACCAAGTCTTTATAGCGTCAGTTCAGGAAGCGAAATCGTCAGTTTCGATTCAACTGTAGAATTCGAGAAATACGAAGTAGTCTCAGATTTGATTGTGTCCATTCTGAATAAAATCGATTTTGATGTACAAGAAAGGAATTTCTTCAAAGTACTCGAAGATCGTGTTGTTGACTTGCAATTTGATATTAAAAATAACAATGTTTTAACAGATAATCATAGTGTAGATATTAGTGATAGTGCCTTAAAAGAAAATATTATATCTGCCGATGAATTTCCTGAACTTTTCTCTATGAAGCAGATAGTAGATGAAATTGAATCAAATATTAATTTAAACGAAACAGTCTCGACTGAAGCGAGTGAATGCGAGGCCACACAGTCTCTTAAAATTGCAGAATCCATATTCTATTTCGTTTTTGATGCTGCAATTTTCGCATGTTCCCGTAAAAATAGAATTAAGAAAAGCCATAATGTTATAACAGTAGTTGATAACGAAGATATTCTTTATACAGCTATTCCTTTGTGGGATGACGCGCAAAATGTACAAACGTTTCGAGAGATAAACGACCTAATTATTGAAGAGTCAGAGGTTGACTCTGAACGAATCAAAAGTATAGAAACTTGTCTAAGCGGTGCACAGGAAGGCAAAGTAAGTGTAACTAACGAATATACCGAAAACGAAGGTTGCCCGTCAGAGGCATTCATCAATAACAAGCTTTCTATGTCGCATATGGACAATGAAACTGCTTCTGCATGTAATGACCAAGACAGTTGCGTTACATATAAAGAAAACCAGGACATTACCCAAATTTCAATCAACGAAAATGAAGATATAGATCAAATTGTACGGAATATTGATTTGTCAGTAACAGATACTACTCAAGATTTATCTGTTCGTGATTTTGATGATACCACTTACAATTTAAACGGAAATAACGAACAAGATGGCTTAGAAACCGATAGCTTGATACAAGACTGTCAACAGGACGAATCATCACCACTCAATTGCAATAATTGTGACGTAGAAATTGAAAAAGGCGAAACGGCCGACGATTTTCTTAATAAGACATTCGTTCTTGATACAAAATCGACAGATATGAACACAGCTTTCGTTGTAGACATTAATTGCGATAGATTCTCGTCTCCCCATGATAACAGTGATTTTGAGAGCTGTGCAGAATCACCAATTAAAAGTTGCAACGCGAGTTTTGCAGAAGATCTAAGTGTATATTACGAGAAAGATGAAACTTTATTTGGGTCTCCATTTGTCAAGAAAGCGCCTGTAATATCAATGTCACAGACTGAGAATACAGGCGGTATTAAATACTGGTTATCCTTCGACGATAGCCTAACTGAAGATAGGCCTGTAACTAAAAACGGAAGGAAATATGACGAGAACAAGATACCGAGTTTCGTCAAAATCGATATCAATAATGACGATGGCGATAAAGACTTTGATTGTTACAAAAGAAACGGTATTCTCCAAGATCTCAACGAGAGTAACTTTAACACGAACAGTTTTACGACCGCGTCCGCATCACGCACCGAATACAATTCTTGCGATTCGCATATAGAATACGATTCGCCGCGCAAACGATTGCTTTACGACTCGAGAATCGATGGTGTTAAATCAGAAAGGAAGTACTCTAGCTGGCCTCCCTTCGATCAGACTTTGTTCTATAGGATCATTTCTAAGTTTAGGATGTCCGAGAGTTTTGATCCAAGCGATTTGGAAGCGAGTAGACTTGATGCTAGCTTTTGAAGTTAGGTTGTGAGTGTTGAGACTTGAGTGACGACGTTGTTCATGTTAAATTATACGAGAATTGGTATGTCTTTGAAGCAGCGTCTCCTGGCTTACAATGAGTTCATGAAGCAGAATTTTAGCAGTTTTGTTACAGTTGTGAAAACGAGACGCTTGTACCGGCGTATACAACGTTTAACAGAAAGGTGCGGTTACAATGAAAATATCAAAAGTGTATCCGATCTAGATCTTATAAACAGAGTTAATAAGACATTATTATTAAGTTTCATTTGTCATGCAATTGTGGATTAAATGTTTATATAGTAGGCCCTTGTCCAGCAGTGGACGTCTTTTGGCTGAGATGATGATGATGATGATAATAGTAGTGAAGTCATACGCGTCAGGACGTGCGCATAAGCAAGCAGCAGTGATCATAAGGTAAGTACACAGAGGTTACTAAACCACTAGGGCTGTTGTTTATTTGTTGTGACGTCACAATAGAAATTTCAATAAAAAATAGCATAACAAATTACATTTTACTTTTTAGTTTCAAGTGCTAATTGCTGCACTGAAGCTAAATTAAATATTTATAAAATTTATAAAATCGAGTGGAAAAAATTAAATTTTAATTTTTTCACTGTTTTTTATAAATTTATTTAGCAATTAGCACTTAAAACTAAAAAGTAAAAATTTACTATAGCGTTGTGTTATCAAATTTGTGGTATTTCTTTATTTATCTGCAAAGCTGAATTTGCATAGCCATCGGTTGCAATGACCGTTGGATAGATGGCGCACTGTGCCGCTATTAGCACTCAAAGCATTAAAAAAGCAGTGACAAAATTCAGCGCTTACGTCAGCCTTCCCAGTAGCATAGCGGTCAGTGCAGCCGCCCGGATTGCGGAAGACCCAGGTTCGATTCCTGGCTGGGTCGGTTAGGCATTTAATTTTTTCACTGTATTTTATAATTTTTTATAAATATTTAACAAATTACAGTTAATAATTATGTCTTAGTAACTCTGCGTATAAGATCTAGATCGGATACACATTAGATCTTTTCATTTTTACCACACCTCTCTGTTACACATTGTATACGCACCTCGTTTTCACAACTGCGAAAATGTTGCCTTTATATTGCTTTTAAAGCTCTTAGGAGTTACCAATTTTGACGTTAACTCGTTTTCGTTAACGCGATTGAATTGTGTATACAACTTGCTCTTGACCCAGTGGCACGTCGGACAACGTTGCCTCTACTCTAGTATTACGCCATCTTCGATCAATTATGTAATAGATATAGGATTCGGAAGGAAAATGCATGTCGATAGTGGTCCTGTGGTGGTAGCCAAAGTAGCATTAAGAAAACGATAGCGAAGTTCGAAAAGAATAAAATGTATGAGATTGACATAAGATTGACCACGTGATTTAGCGCGGCTTATGTCAACCCCATACATTTTATTCTTTTCGAACTGCGCTATCGTTTTCTTAATGTTACTTTGGTTAAGCCTGCTGTTTGCTCATACCTATACATTTAAATGTCGAAAACAAGATTTTGTTTTGATCTGACAAAACATTGTATTGCATCAACAACTTCAGCTGTGAACCTTAAATTTTAAACATAAAGATTAAATTAAGGTTGCAGAATATTTGTACTTAATATTGACTGTCATCGCCGCAAACGTCATTGTTCGCGTGCCGTTTTTTAAGCGCTTAACTATCCAAATCTGTCAAGTTTCTTCAATACATTTTCAACCATATCATTAAGATATAATGTTCAAAATCTATTAAAGAAATTTGACATTTTGTGGTAGATTGAACTGCTGCCGTATGTACATTATTGATCGAGGTATGCTATGCTATGCTTCCAATAAATGTCTTTTATCCTTTTTTATCCTTATCCTATGTTATTCTTCTGGCACTAGGTTTTGAAGTTTAATACTGGAATATCTTTCTAAGGTTATCCAACTAATGAAGGTTGGCATTCGGCCTCAGAACAATAACTAAAGCTATAGAAGGATGGCTAAAATAAAAATCGTGCAACTATGTTTAGTTCCGTTCTATCTTATGGCTAGAAAAGGAGGTTGGAGTGCGACAAATGGTTGACACTTAGTTTTTATTTTTTTGTATTGTTATGTCAAACGGTCATCAGATAATCGGTGATCAAAAAAAATCTTTGAGTCCTTTCTATAGTGACTCACATTACCTCAAATATGACGTCACAAATGTGGTGACACCTTTGCTATTTTAGTCCGGTTTCTATAGCTTTTGTTATTATTCTGAGCATTCGGCTTTGCATGTTTCATCTTGTCTATGGCAAGGCGAAAGAGTGAAGAGTTGTAATTCAACAACTTTAAACAATAATTTAGTAAACGCATTTTTTAGATACGTACGCTTAACTTCGTCTATAGAATAAAAGGAATGATTAGAATTACATATTTTTTAATTGTAATAATAATGCGTAATTATTAACAAAGAAAGAGTGTTATTGTAATTATGGAACTTTTAGAACATACAAAGTTACAAGAATAAGTAGAATTGTTTAAATATATAGAGCGTTGCGCGGATGGTCTATGCGTAATGGTATAAATGTCTTTTTTTTATTAATTTTAGGTTTGCACGGGTTTTTTTTGTCATTTCGTTAAGTTATTATATATTTTGTGTTGTTTTTTAAATAATTTATTGCGCTTTGTGTATTTGTTTTTAACATTTCACGTTTTGTGTAAAGGGCGTTTGCATGCTTATTGTTTTTATTTAAGAAAGAAATACTTTTTGACTTTGGTATGCTTTACAAAAAAGGTTTAATGAAAAAAGATATCATCGTCGGGGTTGGTTCAAAGCTGCGGAAGTGGCATTGGTGATTACGGCGGCGGGCGTAACCATTCTTAAAGATGGGATATATACTTGAGTGCGAAAGTTGTTTCGTCGAATTTTGTTTCTTCGAAAATCTTTCAACAACATCTCTATACTGCGATGCCTTGTTAGATCGACGTCTTGTCAATGGTATGTTATAAATTATTATTATTAAACACATTAACATAATCGAGTTGTTCCTACGAAAAACTAAAGGATCAACCACCAAATAAATAAAGGACATAGAGATAATCAACGATTTTTTAAAGTAACATAACATTGCAGTAACAAGACGTCGATGGTCACCTGTGGCCTGCTGGTTTTATTTCAAAACCTATCGCAAGCACCAGGTTCTCACAAGGGATACTTATGGGTTCCATTTACTGATGTGACTTCATTTTTATCTCTGTACCTACTTTTATACCGTTATACCTACTTATTTTTACCTTGTGATGAGAAAATATATAAATATTTGAATTTGATTTTTTTTTATTTTGATTGAACAAGGTTTCGCAATAAAATCGTTCGCAGTACACTTTTTCTATGTAACGAAACATCGCAGTAACAAGACGTCGATTTAACAAGGCGTCGCAGTATACAGATGTCGTTGAAAGGTTTTCGAAGAAACAAAATTCGATGATACGGCTTTCGCACTCAAGTAGGTATCCCCCTAAAGATGGATCTTACCTTATGATTGACGTACACGCCTGCTCATTAGGAGACCACAAAATGTCACATTTCCTCAATAGAAACTTTAAGTCTTACACATAGGGTTGAAAATGTATTGAACAAATTTGTCGTTTTGGATAGGTTGAAATGCAGCCGTTTGTACTTTTTATGGAAAATAACTTGATTACTGTATGCAGAAGCCAAAACAATTGTTATGTTCTAAGGGACGTGAAACTACCAATTAAATAATCTATATTAATATTATAAAGCTGAAGAGTTTGTTTGTTTGAACGCGCTAATCTCAGGAACTACTGGTTCGAATTGAAAAATTATTTTTGTGTTGGATAGTCCATTTATCGAGGAAGGCTTTAGGCTATATAACATCACGCTGCGACCAATAGGAGCGAAGCATCAGTGAAAAATGTTGCAAAAACGGGAACAAGAGTCTAAAAAATTAAAAATGCTGCCGAAAGTCACTATTCCACGCGGACGAAGTCGCGAGTACAGCTAGTTAAAGATATAGTTTCCTTGCTTCGCCTTCCTCTTGAAAAAATACTGTTTTCACCAAACGCTGCAGTTTTGAACTATCCCCGACTATGTGGTATGTTATGTCTTGTTCATGTCTAGTATGCCTTTCTATCAACTTCGGTAATGAATTCTAAGTTTTCATATGCACATGCAAATGTCCTATATCTGTCAGGTTATATTTCGTTGCCTTGAAAAAAAACCTTTTATAGGAAAAGATGTACCAATGACATTCTTAACTTAACATGTTATTTTGTGTCTTTGCCCATGAAATTGACGTTTTTTTCTCATTAATATTTTACTTCTAAAACACAATACCGGATGTTAATGTTTTTGTACACATTAAGTTGAGATTATGTTACTTACGCTTCAGTAATAACGATGATTTTTAATTTTGTGTCTTTATGGCCTAATTTTTTTAAATGACTTCTTTTTTTGTTTGCAGAATTGACCTTTATTAATAAACAGACCTATAGTTTCCCTTATTTTTACAAGCTTTTACAAGACTATTGTAGCTTTGATGGGACTCGTTTTATTTTTAAGGTCTGCTATATTTAGCTAGTGACACAAACATACTGCCGTACATACTGCATTTTTATAGTGTTAACATAAATAGATGCTAAGAAAATTTTAATTTTTTTTTATAAAAAATCTTCATACAAAACGTCAATTTCATAGGTAAAGGACTTAATATTATAATTTGTCTGTTTTGGTATATTATGTGATATTATGTTGTTTGTCGCACCGCCTACCGATCGTTAGTAGAGAATGCTATTTGGCATTATGTCCGCCATTTTATTGTAGAATACGGTGCTTTATCGATGGAATTTGTTTTTTAATATCTCATTGCTAACGCTTGGTTCACTGTTCACTGTTGTAGTTCATTTATAGATAAAAAGAGATGGACTGACTGAGTATCCTCACAATAGAGGAACGGCATCACACACTTAAAAGTGCCCGTGCCCTACTAGATTCTCCGAAGGGTTCGGATCTGATCGGTAACCCTTTGACTGATCCGAGATCCGAGTGACATTCTGGCACAGAATAACTAATAGTACTACCGTACAGAAGACTCACTCTCTAACAACAATCAAGTTTAGGTATGAAAAATTGCCTACACTTTCGATTTTCACGCGAAATTGAAACTTATCGTATGACCCGAGCATTCATATTCCGTTAGGCAAAGCCGACTCGATATCGATTTGACGTCAGTATATTTAAGTTACATTTCGATTCATTGTTCTTTATTTTATTTAGACACCCGTAAACACAACATTATCTCTTATACGGATTATAAGATAGTCTAGTAGTCATTGTTCGGTGCACACAAATCGCAGAAATGATCGTTCGTTTTACGCGCGACGACGCGCGACGTGGAGCGTGCGAGTCGAGTGGCACCCTACTGCCACACGCCTGCCCGGAAGGCCCGCCGACCGAATGTACCTAAACTGCGGAGTGACACCCCCCTGCTTCTGGGTCCTCCTTATTCTGTGCCAGTGTGTAGTAGTCTAGAAAGAGACAATGTCTGGCCGCACTATCGCGCCGTCTCTCTCACATTTCCCCGCCTATATTCACTTTAGTAAGATAAGGAATCTGCAGTCCATCTCTTAATGTCTACAAGTGTTTTTTATATGTCGCCTGTTGTATGAATAATGCTTGCTTTATGTGTTTAATACTGTTTTGCTCGGTGTGTGTATTAATGTTAATAAAGTGGAATATTTGTATTTTAAGTTTCATTTCTAAGGCATGCTGGGGTCTTCTGAATAGTACATAAAACGTTGCATAGATGGCGTCACTAGCACACTCGGTAAAAAAAAACGGAGATCCCCTACGTTATTTAGTTATGACTGCGGTCTCACAAACCAGAGTCCCTGGGTTTGATTCCCAGTGGGGGGAAGGTTGCTTGTTTGTCTGTCTGCGTAGCTACCACCAACTTTGTCGTTATAACATCAATGTTTGTAGCATTGTTGTGTTCCGGCGACTAGAGGTAGTCGGTGCCTCAGTGGTTGAGGATTCCGGGTGAAGTGCTTCCATCGTGAAGTGCTTCCTTCGCCTTATCATCACTTAACATGTCGGCCAAGTGCTTACTAGTAACTTCCCTAATGTTTCATGAAACTTCTAATTTCAAGATTATCGGTGAGATTCAAAAGTCGTCCCCTGAACAAAAATTTTAAGTTCATACAACGTGTAACACAAACGTGTGGTCAAAATGAATAGATCCGAAGTGTATCCGATCTAGATCTTGTATGTGTTGTTACTAAGGCATGATTATTAACTTTAAGAGCGTTTACGCCGCACACTAGCGTCACTAATGAAAAAAAAACATATCTAGTAATTAGAGATAGAAAATCAAATTATGCTCAACAAACTATTTGAATGAAGTAATTTAGCATTTTTACGTCACCTAATAAACACCTCACATGTTATGGTTTAGTTAAATAAGACGTTACGGCCACTTTTAACTATAACGCCATATTTAACGTAACTAGATATGTTTTTTTTTCATTGGCGGCGCTAGTGTGCGGCGTAAACGCTCTTAATGTGTTATACAATTTTTTATTTAATATTTCTATTGTGAAGTCACATCAAAATAAACAAGTCTCAGCCCTAGTGGTTTAGTAACCCCTTTGTACTAACATTTATGATCACTGCTGCTTGCTTATGCGCGTCTGACGCGCTCACTTCACAAATATAAATATTTTATTAACCATTGCATGACAAATTAAAGTTATTAATTATGTCTTAATAACAACACATACAAGTTCTAGATGGGATACACTTTGGATCTATTCATTTTGACCACAACTTTTTGTTACACGGTGTATATATATATTTTTTTTGCAATATTCTTACTGTTTGGTGTTTTGTTTAATGTGAACGCAAATAATAAGTTGTCAAATTCATTTGATTTTTATTAAAGCCACGATTTTTTATTTACTCTTGTCATTTAAATAATAATTTTTATCTAAGTTAATGAGATAAATTAATTATTAAATTATATTATTTATTAAATATTGAATGAATTTGATAGAATTCCTAATCTGATTTACTTCGGCAATATTATTAAACTATACACTACTAAACTGAAATAAAATATCATAAGAAATCATCAGCTCCTTTTTATGTGCCCACTGCTGGGACACGAGCCTTCCCTATGGATGGATACACCGCAGGGAGAACGGGCCGTAAACTGGTGGTTAACGCGGGCCCAGTGCGGATTGGTGGTTGTTAACGACTGCTAATGCAGCCGGGACCGACGGCTTTACGTGCCTTCCGAAGCACGGAGGAGCGAGAGATGATACATTTTTGGGTCACCCATCCGATGACCGGCTTTTGCGAAAGTTTCTTAATCTTAACAATCGCAGACCGGGCGCGTTAACCACTGCACCATCGTTCTTAAGAAAAGATTATTATAATAACAGTTCTGTGAATCCACATAGAAAGCTAATACGCTTGTGTCAGCCATGGGTTCACGTAGTCTAACGGAGCTATGGAGAATAAACTGCGATATATCGCATTTAACCGTTCGTTTAACCTATCGACGACTATTATGAAGCACTAATTACTCTACGCACTAGCTGATAAGCTATCTACCGGTTGTGTATACAATAAGATTGCTGAAGTATATTGGAACGCTTTGAAATTGCCCGCACTGCATGCTAGCTTTTGATTGGATCCGTGGGCGAAGCTTCAGTCGACTCAGCGCGGGTAAAGGTGAGGTCTATCAAACTTCTTTACTTAATATAGTGCCTTTATATGTTTTGGTATTTTTTACAAAGATAAAGAAAAAAAAAACAGTTTTAATGAAGCTTTCTATGATGAACCGACTCGTGGCTATGACACGACATGCGTGTCGCTATTACGCGATGATAATGACACGCATGTTGTGTCACACATATTTTGTGTGAGGCCCCTAATGACTTTGATTTGAAAAATTATGCAATGAATCGGTTAAGGAAAATACAAAGGTTATAGACTAGATAGGCAGTAGTAGGCAACATTTTTTTATTATTATTTATTTGTTACATATTTTTTATATTTGATACTTGTTATTGGACTTTAAATATCATAATTATCCAGATAAATAAACGTTTTCTTTTTAAATGTTGCCTTCCTACTTTCTTGATCCCTGTATTTACCTAGAGCATACAGTTTCATTAAAATTAAGTTATTGATTTGATTTTTTTTTGTTTTTTAAGTTTGTATGGTATACTGATTCGTATGAAGGCTTTTAAGCAAGTATGCGCACGGTTTTTTATGGAATATTGAAATATTTTTTCTACTTTTATAACCTAACTGAGGAAAGTGTCATAGTCTGAAGAAAACGTTAAAATATTAATGAAGATTTCCATTTTATTAGTGATTATTTTATAGGGTGTTCGAAATATATACGACAAGAGAGAAATGTGAAATGAAAGAAAAGGGAAAATGTATAGTCTCAGTACAGTAAGAAATTCACACGATGATTAAAAAAAATACTACTAAGACATTTTATGATCATTTTTTTGTTAGATTCTTACTAAATGTCACAAGTTGGCGGTAGGCCCCCTTTTTTTACGTTTCCAGATTGGCGTTGATTTTTCGAACATCCTTACAATATATAACATTTTAAATAAGTATCTCCTTTATATATATTCAAGACTACGCCACTTTCCCGTTTGAGCTTCTATGCACATATTGCACGGGCTTCTACTAACTTATGTAACAAATAACGATTTTTTATTTTATTTTATTAAGTTTTTCAATTTTTTTTTAAATAATTTTGAAGTTATCTAAGGTACCTATATTTTCTTAAAATCTTTGAAGTCTGCAACAATGTTAGAACTTAATGATGTTTGGAAAATTTAACATAATGTCTGCCGTCGCCATTTTGAAAAACTTAAAGGATGACTTTTTTCTTTAAATGAGACTTATGTAGAATCTTGCACACTTACACATTGATATTGAAAAACCAAAAACGAAAATTCAGAGATAATTATGTGAAAATAATAAATGTACACTTGCGTGCAAAGAAATCGGCCCACCGTAACATATTCATAGTAAAGATTTTTCTTTACTTTTTTCTTTTAAATTAATCGGTATAGTGGACTGATTTATTTGCACTTAACTGTATATTGTTTACCATTTATATTTCCAATGTTATATGTTTGTTTGATCAGGTGAACACACGGTGAACGGCGACCACTCTGATGCCCACCAGAGCACCTTCTCGCACAGCAGTAAAGAGGTACGTACACTGAAAGCATTGGAAAGAGGAAGGTAGAGAAAGGGGGGTAAGATATAGAGCGATGAAGGTAGGGAGAGAGAAAACCTTCGTTCCTAGTTGGTACAATTCCTAATTCGTACAATCGGCAAATCTTTCCCAATTTGTACAATATGTCATTGATTGTGTTATTGAAAGATGTAAAAAGGTGTCTGCAACAAAATTGCCACAGGGACATTTTAAGCAAATTTTTTGCACCATACATATTTGAAAATTAATTACTTTATGGTATGGAATATGGTAGAAAGATCAGAGCGCCTAGCCAATTGGCAAACGCTCTCTCCTTGTTGTACTTTCGTTACGATAAATTCGTCGTACACTGCTTGGTACTGTGCCAATTGCCAGTAAAAATACAGTAGTGCGCGCGCAATGTACGACAGAGGGTGAGCGTTTGCCAATTGGCTAGGCCCTCAGGGTGGCGATTGTCTAAGAATATTATTTTAACCACTTTAATCAAAAAAATCCATGACGCCTCTCAGGCGCCATCCGCACGGAATCAGTGATAGATTCCGCTTTGAGAAAAGGTTTACTGAAGTGTTTCAATTGACCAATATCCAAAAACGAACGCTGTAGGCATGATCTACGTGACAAATTAGGAAACTTTTATTAATAATAAATTAAATTGAAATAATTAATAATTAATTAATAATTTTAATTTTATTAATAATTAATTAATTTTATTAAATTGCTATTACCTTTTTGTAGAAAATATAAATCGGGAATTGTACAAACTAGGAATTTGTACCAATGGGGAATTGTACCAACTAGGAACGAAGGAGAGATGAGGAGGTAGGGAAGGGCGAGGGAGACGAGGGAGTTACAGAGGAAGATAAAGGGGGGGGGGGGGTGAGGTAGGGAGAAAGAGGGAAGTTAGAGAGGCCAAGCATAGCAATGGGAGAGAGAGAGGATTTGTTAGGTGTATTTTCCGATATTTTTATTTTCTTGTATAAAAAATTCCGATCGTCTTTTTTCACTGTAGACAAATTTCCGAACGCCTTATTTCCCATAGACATATTTTCCGATATATTTATTTTCTTGTATAAATATTTCCGAACGCCTTCTTTCCCTGTAATTTTTTTTAACATACGCAAAATTTCGTAGTCATTAATTTTACTAGGGGCAAAACTTCTTATTCGCTTGTATTACAATAGGTGTAAACCAAAGTAGAATGAGGCCCTTGATTAGGTTATTAATCTACTTGGTTAGGTTTTGCTACATCGAAAATATGTCTATGGGAAATAAGGCGTTCGGAAATTTGTCTACAGTGAAAAAAGACGATCGGAATTTTTTATACAAGAAAATAAAAATATCGGAAAATACACCTAACAAATCCTTTCTCCAAAAAGAGGACGGTAGGAAGGGAGAAGGAATGAGAACGAGATAAGGATGTGAGAGAATTTAAGATGCTTTATGTATAGTCGACAATGAAGTTGCTAAACCACCTTAGAAGTGAATTTTGTTTGCATATAATAAAACAACAAGTTCTATTTTTGTTTAACCTTTTTACCGCCAACAACTTCTATAGAAGTTCGAGATTTTCGTGTCGTCCACGCCAGCACTTCTATAGAAGTTCTTCTTTGTACCTACTTTATTAAAATACATTTATACGTTGGCGTACAGCGGGACATCACGTGCAGGATAGTTGGGCGGTGAAAAGGTTAAAAGACCAAGTGACAGATACGTTGTCATCATTGACAATGAACCTTAGCGAAATTTTATTGTAATGGAAGTTTTTGTCAAAAGTGATAAAGCAATTTCATGGTCGACTATACACACACAGCAAAGAACTTAACTATAGGTTGTCTAGCTAAGGCTTAATAACCGCCCCTTTCTGATGGTCTATTGCATCTTACCTAGAGTCGTCATCAGCTCATTTTATGTCCCCACTGCTGGGGCACGAGCTCTCCCTATGGATGGATAGGGAGAACGGGCCATAAACCACCACGCGGGCCCAGTGCGGTGCGGTGGTTGTTAACGACTGCTAATGCAACCGGGACCAATGGCTTTACGTGCCGTTTTGTTCACCCATCCGGTGACAGGCCTTTGCGAAAGTTGCTTAATCTCAGCACTCGCAGACCGGGCGCGTTAACCACTACGTCATCGAGCTTTTAGCATTGAGGATCTGGGATCAATTTCCAGCCTTGAAGACGTAGCAACATAATTAATATTGTTATAATAAATAATAAATAAACTTTCCTACACTCACACCAATTATCTAGCCCAAGAGAAGCTTTGTTATGAAACTCGTTAAATGGTTACTAGACAACGGATAAACATACTTAAAATACTTAAATACATACTTATTATACATAGAAAACACCCAGACCCGAGACAATTTAGTAAAACAATAATTTCTAAATTGACCCTGACCTGGGATCGAACCCGGGTCCCATGAAAACCGGTGTACAAGTTATATTATTGTTATTTAAGTAAATGGGGTTGTGACTGTGAACAACTTGCGCTTGAGATTCTCTAAAATATTAATTACGTGCTAAATCAAAACTTTTTGTGAATTCGCACCATTCAGTTGATAAATTATTTTTCGTCGCAACCCAGGATCTGACTCTTACCATAACTTCGTTTAAATCTTCTGCAGGGATCTCCATCCAAGGAGGTGTCGACCGAGGACTCTCCGAAGAAGGACAAGAAAAAGAAGAAGGGCCTGCGGACGCCCTCCTTCCTCAAGAAGAAGAAAGAGAAAAAGAAGGAGAAGAATAGCACGCCGCAGCCCGCCTAGAGGTCAGGTGAACCACGCACGTTGTTTTTAATTCGAGTCACTAAAACTGACAATTGTTTGACATAAGTTTCCATAGAAATAATGTCAAACTGACATTACAACGAAGAATAGCACGCCGCAGCCCGCCTAGAGGTCAGGTGAACCACGCACGTTGTTTTTAATTCGAGTCACTAAAATAACAATTGCTTGACATGTTTCCATAGAAATATTGTCAAACTGACATTACAACGAAGAATAGCACGCCGCAGCCCGCCTAGAGGTCAGGTGAACCACCCACGTTGTTTTTAATTCGAGTCACTAAAACTGACAATTGCTTGACAAAAGTTTCCATAGAAATATTGTCAAACTGACATTACAACGAAGAATAGCACGCCGCAGCCCGCCTAGAGGTCAGGTGAACGTTGTTTTTAATTCGAGTCACTAAAATAACAATTGCTTGACATGTTTCCATAGAAATAATGTCATACTGACATTACAACGATAGACTTAAATGTAATTTTATGAGTGAAATTAAAAATAATTAGACTTTATGTCAGTACGTCAATAAATAAAATACTTATATACAGGTTGTAGATTTGCATTCCCGCCATAAATTTACAGCTGATCGTAATTGGTACACTTAATGACTAAAAAATACTTTTAACACGGAGAAAGTAATAAGGAACCGATTGATTAATAAAATGATCTCAGTGTAAATTAGAATAGCGACCGTCGACTGACGAGAATAGGGGTGCAGACCGTAGTAGGTACATAAGAGCGCAGCGGGCGGACATTAAGTCGATGAACTTACGTAAACTTGTAGGTACTATTATGTATTCTGTGGTAAAGTGGCTTACTCTTACGCATAAGTATACTTTGTTGCAATAAACTATTATTAGGTACTTACTGATCATGTTTAAGATACTCGCAGGTACTGCTCAAAGTGGGCACCTTCACGTTCTATGCACAAATGAGCACGGCGCCTTAAGTTTCTAGGTAACTTTTGCAGCACACTACGATTTGACCTTACACTCTCAAAAGCCATTAAAATATTTTGTTTTAACTGCACAACACTCGTGATTTCGTCTTTATAAACCATTCTTTTTATGTCTCCCCACAAATAAAAGTCACAAGGAGTCAAGTCTGGCGACCTCGGAGACCAGGGCACTGGCCCACCTCGACCAATCCACTCGGTTCCGAACACTTCGTCCAAATAATCGCGCACTTGGCGTCCATAATGCGGAGGCGCCCCGTCCTGGTGGTAAAAGAGATTCCGGTGAAGAGCTAGTGGCACGTCGTCAAGCATTACGTCAACTACGTGCTGCAAAAGTTGCAAATACGAGTTGCTGTTGAGATAACCCTCGATGAAATAGGGCCCGAGTAAATGTCCACCAACAATGCCAGCCCACACATTGATGCTAAACCTATGCTGGAACGAATCTTTTTTGGTCTTATGCGGGTTCTGTTCGCGGTGAGCCCACCAATGTTCATTGTGGACGTTGTAAACACCGATGCGCGTAAATATACACTCGTCCGTCCATAGAATGCTGGCTTCTCGGTGTTCTAGTACCCAGTGACAAAAAGTGACCCGGGCGGCATGATCTTGCTCGTTCAATTCTTGAACTCTTCTGAAGTGGAACGGGTGCTGTTGCTCCGACTTAAGAAGCCGCCAGACTGTTGTGTGGTGGACATTGAAGTGGCGGCCAGCATCACGAGTACTGGCACGTGGTTCCCTCTCGAAGTATTCGAGTATTTGCTCTTGCAAATCGACTGAGAGGCCCACACTGCCGCGACCCTGCGCATGTCGAGGAACGTTGAACTGGCCATGATCCCTCAGTCGTTGCGTGGCAGCTAGCATTACCTCGCGCGATGGAGTTGGTCTGTTTGGAAACATTTCCACAAACATGACCACGGCTCGACGTAGACTGTTCCCACTAATTGCGTATAATCGCACCATCTCCACAAGTTCTACGTTAGAATAATTTTCCGTCATTTTACTTTTTTTACACACACAAACAACACACCTAAGAACACGTTTCGCTCCAAATTCGCTAGGGCTAAGAAATGTGTCACTCGTTCGGGGTTGCGCGGCACACTGGCTTTGATGCGTGCGGCGTGCGCCCGCCGCCCGCCGGCCGCCGGCGCTCGCCGCGCCGACAAAGCTGCGGGCGCGCCGCGAAGCTCGAGCTTGTTGCTACCTACTCGTGGTCGGGTGAGCGGGCGTACGCGAACGAGCGTTTATTTTTTAGTGCTACGCAGACGTGCGATTCGTATTTACAGATTTTGAAAATATGATTATTATTTTTTCATATTCTTTTTATAATTTATTTGTAATAAGTATAAGCAATACGACTGCTGCTATGAATATGGCGTGAATGCAAATCAACAAGTTGTATACAGTTATTGTTATTTAATTAGTGGTGGCTAAGACCACCGGTTTAGACCCAGAGGTCCCGGGTTCGATTCTCAGCGGGGGTTACATGTTTGTGTACTCGGCTTGGCAGGGCTTGTTCGCCCGCCTGGCTAGCTACCACCATTTTTTTTTATATTGGCACGTCATAGTGACTTCATCCTGCCTGATGGTAAGCAGCCGATGCAGTCCAAAATAATGAGAGCGCTCCCCACCGTGGAACAAGCACGATAACAAGCGCACCCATTCATGACGGCCTGCATAAATGCCGTTTCACGCCCCGCTTAAAAGACCCGGGACTATAGGAATTGGGAAATACATGCGCCGGCAAAGAATTCCAAAGCCGAATAGTCTTACAGAGGAATGACTTGCCAAATTTTTTGGTACGAGTACTGATTGTCTGTACAGTATGATGGTGGTTCCTAAGACCAGCACGTGTAGTCCGGGAGAGGAAAGGAGAGGGCGGGATTAGATAAAAAAGCTCTTCAGAACACTCTCCGTAGTGATTCCGGTAGAAGACACTGAGAGAAGCAATGTCTCTACGCAGCTGGAGGTCCTCAAGAGAGGCTGTAACCTCAGCATCTCCAATAATGCGTACCACTCGCCTTTCTTATCCAAATATGTCGCCATAACATCAATGTTTGTAGCATTGTTGTGTTCCGGCAGCTAGAGACTAAATTTTGCTAAATTTGGTCAATGATAGGGCGCTTGTTTTAAATCCGCCTAGCTTTTTTTTATTTTATTTTTTAATAAGAATCAGTTGGGTATACTTATCGATAATAGTTCAAATTATGTTATAATTAATATTACAATTCTTTTGTCCACAGATTATAATTCAAAATAACACTGCCATCTCGCTTTCTTTACTTGTATTTTAAATAAGATAAATCCAGATCGCCTCATTGTTAGCTTTGGCGAAGGGCAATTGCCGCATTCACAATCGCATACTATCTCTTTAACAACATATAGATATATAACAATACTATCTGTATAACATAGGTCGGTATAGGAAGGGTTTTTAAGTAGATTCGAGAATCATAATATGGATATGCCTATCAAAAACGCTATAACATCAATTCATGTCAAAAATAATTTCACCGTCACCAGCTTACGTTTATAATGGTCCCACTGCTGGGGCACGAGCCTTCCCTATTGATGGATAGGGAGAACGGGCCATAGACCACCACGCGGGCCCAGTGCGGGGCGGTGGTTGCTAACGACAGCTAATGCAGCCGGGACCAACAGCTTTACGTGCCTTCCGAAGCATGGAGGAGCTCGACTGCTCGAGATGATACATTTTTGGTCACCCATCCGGTGACAGGCCTTTGCAAAAGTTGCTTAACTTCAGCACTCGCAGACCGGGCGCGTAAACCACTGCGCCATCTAGCACAGCTATACCTATTTTAAATTTCGTACTTATTCAATATAGGGGCTAACAAGTAGATGAACTGAGTGGTTTAAGCTACTTAGTTTTGTGCTCAATATAGGTGACAGAAGTTTTAGAAGTCCTTATTATCGGTACTGAATAACTAGTATGAAAAGGTGTATCCATATTAAGATTTCGTAATGAATTTAGGACTTAAAAACTCTGCGTATCTGGACCACAGATTATAAAGTAACAAAACAAAACTGTCTAGCACCACAGATAAAATAATCGTCTGCGACTATAGGCAGTTATTGAATTTAATGCAGATATTGACAGGTATGATTTTATACTTATTAAATACGATAAATAAGTTTAGATTTAAAATTTTTGAATAAAACAATGTATTAGTATTTTATATCAAATACTATACTTCAGATGACTCGAGAAACTGCCTCAAATAAATAAAATAAAACAACAATAGGGCCTCCTAACATTTGTCTTATGTTCCAACTTTGGCATTTGTCTATTTCTCGAAAAATGCGTTTAAATTATAATTATTAATGAGCTCAATCTTTTCAGGCGTGAATTAACTGTATTTAAAATATTTGCATTTGATTCAATATTATCTTATACAATATGTCCAGTGATTTAGTAATAAAACTTTAGAAGCAGTATCTACAATATATTTCATCGGCGAAAATACCCCTTATGGGGGGTCAATTCCAAAACCCTAAAAAAACCTTAACTTTAACCCTAAAAACTGTAAAAAAAATACTTTCTCCTTTCGGCAATTAAAAAAGGAGTTGTTTGATAGCGTGTTTTTATTGTATTAGCTACCCAACACCTTTGTCTTTAAACAATCACCAAAATCGAGCCCCTATACGACGTAGAACTCAATCTGCCGTTAATTTTACGAGTTAGGGGTTTCGGAATTGACCCCTAATAAGGGGTCAATTCAAAATTTTCGTCGATGAAATATATTGTACATACTGCTCCTAAAGGTTTAATACTACATCCCTGGACATATTGTATAATCGGCGTTTTTATATCGAACTAAACGATTGATCGTCCAAGTCCAGTTTTATCGGATGAATAAAGTATTTTACAAGGCTGGTTTTTCAATCCTGCTGACATATAAGCATTATCTGTCAAAGTATTACTCAAACAAATTAAAATGTCACCTGTAAAACAAAAGACAGGAAATGACATGGTATAATGCTAGTAAATAGATTGATAAATAAGTTTTTGTGGATTGAAAAGTTGGCACTCCAACGGACATACAAAGTCGCATTTATAGTGTAAGTTTTAAGCTTAGCTGTATAAATTTTTGTTCAGCTTATTTGAACTACACTTAGTATTACTATCGCGCGCGGTTTTTTCTGTTCGATTTTTTGTCGTGGTGTTGACAGTGTGTAGAGATAGCTTGCGATTGTAGGTACTATTAAAATCAAAACAGAATGGTGTTTAAATATGTTGTAATAGGTTTGATGTATAAAAAAGTTTTCAAATTTTGTTACATTATTAACATTTGGCTATTTCAAGATGTATGTGCTTGTATTGGTTGGTTCGTATTTTATCGATTTATCGATAACTGACTTTTAATAAAACTATTTGATCATGACAAATTGGAACGTCACTATTTTTTTTTGGATTTAAAGGAAAATGTAAAACAAAAATGAAAAATACAAATATGTGTTTTTTTTAATTGTCATCGATAAATCGATGAAATATTCGTACGATGAAACAAAGACGCCTATTAGATAATTTACAATATAATAATGTACAATGTTTTAATGAAATAATGCACTCTGATTGGATTTAAGATTAGTACAATATTTTAAGTCGTTCAATATGTGGATATGAAAATATGATCCGCCACTTTTAATAAAAAAATACGTCAGACGACAGAAAACCTTTTTTTCAGATATTAAATTTATTTGTCACTTTCTAATATGAAATAAAAATTAAAGTTTGTTTATTTAAAAAACCTTTTGAAAAAGTGACTCATATTTTTTATATGTTATTAACTTCGATTTTTCTTATTTATTTAATTTAGATAACAAAACATTACATAGCAAAAATAATTGCAAAGAAAACGTAATATAGGTATATCGTGCGTTATTTTGTTGAAACTTTGTATGAGTCCATACATACAAGCGTACCCCACCTACCAGAATAGGTAGCTAGGCGAAAGTGCTATTTTTTACTTGCAATTAATTAATTTTAAACGCGAATTGTCAAAATTTGTTACTTGCCTTGATGTTTTTGATGTCAGAAAGTATTTCGTTTTATTTCTCTAATTACCTACTTATTATTTTTAATTTTAGTTAACTAATCGCTCCTTATGTTGACTGGAAGAATGTTGATTTAATACGTCTGTTGATTAGTTTAACGTTAAGTGTGTAACCCAGATGGCTAATAATTTTCCTTATATTGCCTAGTCTCAAAGGAATTTAAACTAAATGTTGTGTATGAATAAGGTACTAAACGTAATTAGTCATATAAAAAGCATTGGAAGTTATAAGTACAACATACTAATTAGAAATTAGTAGTTATAACATTTTATTATTTTTAATACATATTTTTGTTTACATTATTTTGCCCAAGAATTTCAATTAATTAGTGACAAATATGTATTTAGTAGAGCAGCTTTTTAATGTATACATTGTGTCACTAAATAGTTTTTAATTCTATGACGTAGCTTGATGTCATTGACTGAAAAACTCGGAATTTGACTTAGCCTTTTCTAACTAGTAGTAGACTACATGTGTTTGCAAAAATGCAATTGTTTCAACTTTCTCGTTAATTAAACTTGGATGCAGCATGCAAGCGTGTTCCGCATGCATGCATATGCAGAAAGAGCGATACATGCAAGGAAATGTACACCAAACCGATAACTGACATGTCGATCTTTAACTCAACTGGTGTAAGACACAAAGTACAGGTATTCAGCACGAGACAAAAACAAAAAATTAATCAAGTAATAATGCTATAACATTCATGGATGTATGGGATTTATTTTAAAGAAACTAAATACAGAAAGATAAAGGGGAAAAGATTAAGTACAATGGTGCAATAAAAAAACAATATGACATCCTCAGTGAAATTAACACTACATATTTTAATTGCATTTTTGTATCAAATCAAATCATTTATTCGTATTAAATGCGGTACATTATAGTGATGATGATGATGGTAAGTGTGAGGTTGAGAATCGCACATTTAGCTAACATGTTAGCATACAAATATTAAATATAATTAAAATGAAATGGAATTAGAATTAATTAAGTATACATGTCACAAGATTGTATATCAAGCATTAGGTTTGTTATTTATAAATTCATCAATAGTATAAAAAGTATGCCATAGATATACGTAAAATAATGTCTGATTCATTAAAAATTCATGTGTTCGATCAACATTTTTTGGGTTATCACGTAAGGAGCGTGTTTGGTGCATTCTATAGTACTACAGGCATGTGATGCTTTTTAGGGGCCAGAAAATATGTTTTTGGTCCCAACGCCATTTGTGCTTTGTGAAAATATTAAGATGGCCGCCGGTATGGTAGCATTAGCTGTCAAAGAGAACAAACACTCAACAAACTGAACAATTATGTGTGCTTCAATGAATACGTTTTTATGAATTATTTTATACTCAACTTTTTATGAATTATAATAATGCTTACATAAATGTTATGTCTCGTGATTTGTTTGAGTTTTGTACAACTTTGATGTGTAGTGTTCCCATGCGGTCGGCTTGTAACTATAATTATTAAATGATAAACAAAATATAATATATGTTAGCACTATCTGTAAAGTTAAGATTTATTCGGCTAGCGTTTCTAGTTTTTTCTTTTCTTTTTTAACTTATGTCGTTCTTTTTTATAAACGGTGTGAACGCGGTTGTTTTACGGGACTTTAAATGTAGCATGCTAAGTGAAATAGTGGGATGTTAAAATAACGATGTCGTTAATATAGCATGCTAATTAAAATGAACGGTTATCGTTAGTTTTTTCGTATATTTAGTTCGGAAGCGTGCTAATCTTTATTATATTTATTAAAGTTTAAGTAGAACGACCGTGTGAAAAGAATACAGTACACAATGTATACATATTGTTTAGAAATGGGTCTCTTTTATTTTGTAATTAAATAACATTATATTTTTTATTATTTTATTTTTTGTATTAAATCGGACCCTGTAATCGATTTGACATTACCTAGAAATTAGTCTAGAGTTGTTAAAATGACAAGTTGATTTTTTATTATAACTTTTTTCACGGAGCGTTTTTGTTTGCTTTACCGATGATAGTTAAAGCAAGTATGATTATTTTAAAAATAGATGATTTTAAATGTAAACGGAGGAGTGTCAATATACCTACCCGATTATTTTTTGTCCAAAAAAGTATTTTATATGTCTTTGAGTATAAATAAGTAGTACAAGCCAACAGTGGACGTCTTTTGGCTGAGATGATGATGATGAAACACAAATAGGCTAGTTTAGTTTTCAGTATTCTCTACATTTGATGTTGCAGCTACTTTAAATTTCAAAAGTTATGTGAATCATGCATTTTTTTTAATGTTCAGTAATTTTACTGTTTTAACGATTTCCTATGAGAAAACGCTCCGTGAAGCAACGTTTTACTTTTAAGATTCTATTTGTAATCTTTAAAATTATGACACCGGCATTTTTTGCTATTCATGTATATGTAATTGAATAAAATTTATTAGTTTTAAAACTGTTGTTTTTTTTTTGCCAATAATTTGATTAATGTTCGTTCCTACTCTCTTAGATAAAAAAAAAACTGAAAATATTGTCATGAGATCGACACTATATTGTAGTGTATCCAGTGTTCCACACTTAAAGCTTAATCGATACCAGTTTTCGTCGCCAAAAAAAAGATTTCACTAGTATTTTAGTGTAACACAGCTCGGAAACAGGTGGTGTAAGTGAAAAATCAGTTGTTTTTATTTTATTTTTTTATTTTTATAGTTAGCTCGGCAAATGACTCCATCCTACCTGATGTTAAGTGGAAATGGAGTCCAGACGCGAAGACAACTATTAACTTCACTCTGCCGGCCCACAAGGTGCTTCTTCACGCCTCTCTTGAAGGACCCCATATCGGAAGGATGGAAAACGTAAGCTGGTAGACTATTCCATCTTTTGGAGGTGCGACAAAGAAACGAGTCACCAAATTTCTTTGTACGCGATGGGATATTTGAGATAGTGAAGTGGTGACTCCGAAGAGCAGCACGTGTACTCCTATGAAGAAAGGGAAAAGGTGGGATGAGGTCAAAGAGCTCTTCAGTGCACTCGCCATGGTATAAGCGGTAAAACACGCTGAGTGACGCAACATCTCTACGCAATTGCAGAGATTCAAGAGTATTTGCCACTTCTGCTTTGCCGATAATGCGTTCAGCGCGACGCTGCAATCTGTCCAAGGCATCGAGAAGGTACTTTGCGGAAAACACACATACAGAGAACAGTTTACAAACAATAATGAGCAAAGGTGGACTTATCTCTAAAAGAGATCTCTTCCAGCCAACCTAAGGTGGAATGGGAGCAGCAAGTTTAAAAGGAAGTGACAAAAGTGCAAACAAAAATATCTCAAATAAAAATAACAATAATTAATGGAATCAGGCGTTATTTTGCGGAAATCCATAGTACAAAAAAATGTAATTTAGTGTTAATTCCGCTAACTCGTTAGTTAGCGGAATTAACACTACATATTATTTAAATTACATTTTTTTGTAAAAATAACAATATTAGGTACAATACATATACAATAATACATGTACTACAATATTATTAAAAACTACATAAACATACATAATAATGCTACACAAATATGAACATATACAATACTAATAATAATAAACATGGATATTACAAGTGTCATTGCGATGACATACATAAGTGACAGAAAATGATCTTTGACCTTCTTTTTAAAGGATATAATGGACGAAATATCCTGGATGTCCGTAGGAAGCCTGTTCCATAGCTACGCAGATTTGACTGCAAATGAATTTAAGAGGAAGTTTGTGTTTACTTAAGGAATCGCAAGCGTCTTTGTTAAACAAGCACGTTTTGAGCGGTAAGGAGTTGGAAACGGGAACGAAGGTAAGAAGGAGAATTTTAAGGATGTTATAGAGATTGGAAAGGATAAAAAGTTTTAGCCTCAGAGTAATAACTAAAGCTATAGAAACCGGACTAAAATAGCAACACTAATTCATCAGTTCGTACTATTTTAACTAATGAACCTAAGTGATGTATTGGAAAGAGATCGATTGTCCCTTTTCTTTCGTTATTTCGAAAGTGTCACCAGATTTGTGACGTCATATTTGAGGTAATGTAGTGAGTGACTTTATAAAGGACTCAAGATTTTTTTTGATCACCGATTATCTGATGACCGTTTGACATAACAATACAAAAAATAAAAACTAAGTGTCAACCATTTGTCGCACTCCAACCTCCTTTACTAGCCATAAGATAGAACGGAACTAAACATAGTTGCACGATTTTTATTTTAGCCATCCTTCTATAGCTTTAGTTATTGTTCTGAGGTTTTAGCAATCATTAAGAAACAATAAACTTGCCTATCAATCTTGACAGCATCAAGAACGTCAGAAGAATAAGTCATACAATTTAGGACCTTGCTAAAACCAAGGCAAAACATTAAAATTTTTTGTGAATTGACAAACAATACAATAAAATGTTTATTAAAAATGCTTTATATGCATTGTTCACTTGAAATGCACTGATATGGAGACGATGGTCACTACTGGCGCTTGCCAGGTAACAAACTTTGCATAAACTTATCAGCTGCAAGGCCGGGCCTCGTAAATACGGTTTTGTTTGCTTTCCGTATTCATTCGTTTACGTTGAAAACGAAAATTTGTATGACGAAATGTTAACTCTTCTCGTATGTCGCCAGGAAGCGAACTTGAATGGTATATCGAAAGACTTCGTCGATAGATAACTTCACCGGAATCACCCTTATTCGACCGTTGGTTTTACGAAAAAACCCTTCGCCGATAGAATGTTTCGCTGATTCAACCTATCGCCAATTGAACGTTTCGTCGATAGAACGTCTCGCCGATATCAACCTTTTTCGTAAACGTAACAGAATGAATACGGATAGTAAACAAAACTCACACTAGGTATGTCATGGGGTGCGGGTTCGATTCCCGCTCGTGGAATTTTTTCAACACTTGGTTTTTTTTTATGTTAAAAGGCGGCAAACGAGCAGGCGGGTCACCTGATGGAAAGTAATCACCGCCGCCCATGGACACCCGCAAAACGAAAGTTATCGCAGATGCGTTGCCAACCTTGGAAAGGAGTTGGATCTTGAGGAGGGAGTAGGAATTGGGAGGGGGGAGGGGTGAGAGATGGGCCTCCGGTACTTTCACTCACCGGACGAAACACAACAGCAACGAGTGCCGTTGTTTCACGCCGATATTCTGTGAGAGGGTGGTATTACGCCGGGCGAGCCGGCCCATTTCGTGCTGCAACGCAGCGTGGCTCTACCACTCAGACAGTGTTACTCATTTAGCACCACCCAGGGGTCACGAGTAGGGTCTCAAGGGTAAACCTACGGACGCGAGTAACTTTAACCCCCAAAATTATTTATTTTCAAATTATTTTTAAATTAATTATTTTCGACTTATTTATAGTTTTATTTACATAGGTTTCTTATCAAATTATTTGTAAAAATGTTAGATAAGAGGTTAGATAGGCTGTGCCAAAATTATTTATTGAATAAACTTGACTTTTAATCCAATAAAAAGCTTTAAGTGCAGGCGTCCGTACAATGACGCGTTCCTTTCTATATATTTCGTTATGTTTGTGAAGGATTAATAAAGAAATATTTTTTTTTTTATTTTTTCTATTCTATTCTCACTAGCCGTCCTCACGTTGCCGGCCCGCAACTTGCTGACTGCTTAAATGTTTTACACAATTCCCAGATGGCCAAATCTGAACACAACACACCAGCGGTCAAAAGACGAAGGCGCAAAAAGAAAACACTCTGCATAAAAGTCTCTAACACCAAGAAGGAAAATCCAGAAAAATGCGGAAAAAACCAGAATTCCTGTAAAAAAACTAAGAACAAAATAAAGTCTGTAAAGTGTTCGAAAAAAGCTATTTGTACCAATTGCTGCACGTGCTGTCGCGTCTTTTTTTTGTACTGGCAAGAAGCAGGCAAATTGTTATGCTGCTATTTGAAGAACAACCCCGACGAGGAGACTAGGGTTCACGAGCTGTTCTCGCAGCTGATGTATATGACAAAGTGCGTGGCTGCGGACCTGTGTAGAATGCTTTGCAGGATCATCAGGTGCATGATGACGAATCGAAAATAAATACAGTAATGTGATACTTCGTGATTTGTTTTTGTAGAAATAGATTGCTTCCTTTGTATTTGAATTGATAACTATCATATTGGCATCAGTGTTTGAGAGGAGCCAATGATCAAAACAATTTTTATTAAAAATAGGGGTCAGTACCAACCACGTACCTACCAACTGATTTTTGACTGCAAAAATTTAATACAGACCATCCAGTCAATCATTCATTCATTCAACCAGTCAGTCATGTCATCAAGTAATGAAATCAATGAAATTCTATGATTATATAATTTTACGAAAATGTTGTTGCGAACAAATTACAATTTGAAAGTATTTGTGGGGGCTCGAATCCCGCTCTTGGATTTTTTTCAAATTCTATATTGTTTTTTGGCGATAAAAAGCAGCGACGATCACAGTGCTGGGTAGATTCAGGCTCAAAATAAAGAAACTGGAGAAAATAAGCTTCATACCAACGCGCAATACAACGAAAACAATAATAATGATAATTATGTCGTTGAAACTGCATACCTACCTGCGTAACCAACAGTTGCTAATAACGCGGATCTAAAACAAAATCAAAATTGAGATTTCGCGCGTATAGGTTTTCAATAGCCATTGGCGTCGTCCCGTGTGCCAAAGTACCTAAATACAGACCATGCATATATATGCATAGTTTAATCAGACAAAGACGTAAGTAGTAATAAAGAATATAACAGGTTTTTTCACTCTCCTGTAAAATTGGTCACTACCAAGTTCCGCGGTATTAACCACTGTTGGTTCCGCGATATTGCAGTATTTTATTCATGTTAGCATATTCTCATTATGAGGTATGGTGATATCAACCAGTATTGCCCGGCGCTGGGATCGGTCGACCACCACGATATCAGGCTTATTGGCGACAATAGTCCTGTCCGTAATGATAGAGCGATCCCAGTAGAGCGTTGCATGACCATTTTCGAGTACTGGCGCTGGTGCGTACTTATAGTACGGCACCTCCGATTCAACAAGGCCATATCCAAGAGCAAGTTGCTGGTGAATTATTTTGGCTACTTGGTTGTGTCTGCTATTACTATTATTATTCAAATATTTTTACCGAAAGTACCTAATCATAATAATATTATGTACTTATAGTATAATTTGGGACATTATCTAATATATAAAATTCTCGTGTCACAGTTTTCGTTGCCATACTCCTCCGAAACGGCTTGACCGATTTTGATGAAATTTTTTGTGCTTATCCGGTATCTATGAGAATCGGCCAACATCAATTTTTCATCCCCCTAAATGTTAGGGGTAGTCCACCCCTAAATTTTTTATTTTATTTTTTAGACAAAATTTTTAATTTCTATTTTTTTATGATACAACATACAAAAATACATACAATCCTCAATTTTCACCCTTCTACGATCAACCCTTATTTGTGGTACGAAGTCCGCCGGGTCAGCTAGTATTTATATAATATCTTCTGATCCAAGAAGTAAGTAGAACATCAAAATTCAGAACTCACATTTGCGTTGAAGGCACAGGGCGAAAGTCTCTAAATATTATGAATGCGTCTGTGCGTTCCAGGCACTAGGTGAAAGTAACGAAAACGCGTTGGCAGTGAATGCGTTAGTGTAGGAACATATTATGCCGAAATTACGCGACTGAAGTTTGGCATGATTACGCCTGCAATGCTATTTGAATTACTGACGACACATAATACCGAAATTACGTTGCGTTATAGCGTACAGCCTAACTTCGGTCGGGCGTAAGTTCAGCGGCAACTTATTCTATAGAGCACACATTATACGCGACCGAAGTTAGTTTCGATTGCCTACGAAGATCCGGGGGCGGGGCGTAAGTTCGGCACTTATGGTGTGTCATATCAGCCGAATACGTCGGAACGTAAAATCAGCCGCGGAACTTCGGTCGCGTACCTTCGGCATAGTGTGTTTTTACACTTACGCTTACCTTTTCGGTCTCTGCTTTTGGGTAGATCGAGGAGGTACCTATGCAAGGGGCACTAAAATGCTAATTGCGAAAAACATTAAAAGTTTTTTGATGCGAGCTCTTTGAGAGCCATCTTAAAAAGTACCTAGTTAACTACTTGCAACTTGTTATTGGAAGGTAATTAATAAGTGAGTAAAAATTTAAAGTTAACAAAGGACATTGGCAGGGTTTAGACCAAGTGCTGCCCAGACGTGGAAGTACTTTCAAGTGGTTGCTTACGTTACTAGTAGTTAAAAAAAAAAAAAAAAAATCGGTCCGAGGGTTACCGGCTAATTAAATATTTTGTTTTTAAGATTTCTCATGTGATTAAGGCATTAGAAAACGATTATTTTCTATTTTTTAAATGTTTACGCTGCTTCCATCATGCGCTCTCCATGCTCTCTCCCATGACGAGAACCTCGTGAAAGCTGAGAAAGAGAAACAAATCAAATATCTCGACTTAGCACATGAGGTTGTCGACATGTGGAGTGCGGACTCTGCTGTCATCGTGCCGATTGTTGTTACGGCTAACAGCCTGATGGCCAAGAGCCTCAATCAACATCTCATGAGCCTCTCATTAGGCGGCTGGA
Organism: Eudonia lacustrata; assembly: GCA_947562085.1. Taxonomy (NCBI): domain Eukaryota; kingdom Metazoa; phylum Arthropoda; class Insecta; order Lepidoptera; family Crambidae; genus Eudonia; species Eudonia lacustrata. The sequence continues at coordinate 11,574,545 of OX387335.1, read as the reverse complement.
TCAAGGGCCTGATTCAGAAGGCAGTTCTCCTCGATACGGCACGCATTGTGAGGAGGTTCCTGTCTCTGGAGCCCTAATCACCAGTAGTTTGGACCCTGGTCCCGATGCCGGCGGACCCCTATTTTTTATATTTTTAAATGTTTGTTTTGTTTTTAGAAAATATTTAAAAATGTCAATTAATATGTAAAAAAATAAATAAAGGGAATGTATTGTTATGATAATGTAAATCATTGTTTAAAATAATTGCTGTAACAAAAAAATATACTGGAATAAGCCATTATTATAATTATTTTTATTTTTCATAAATTAAAATATTTTCAACAAGGAACAATTTTTTTTCTCAAGATCCCTGGGATAGATTTTGAAGCACTTAGTTTTACAGACTAATGTTAGTTTAAGAAACATAATGCACTATGTGTTCATTCTGGGCAGCACTTGGTCCAACTCCCATACAAAGACTGCCAATGTCCTTAGCTGCGCCGCGCCCACAGGTAAATTTATAGTGTATAATGTGATCTTATTTTAAGTGAACTGTATGTAAGTTCTTATGGGAAATAAATTTCTTTAAACCTAACGTGAGCTGTCATGTTTAATTTAATTCTCGTTCTACCCTGATCAAGGTTTAGGGCTGGCGCCGACTCTGGGTTAATTTGATAAGTTGTCTTTGATTTTACTTTGTTTCTTGGTCTTCTCTCACCTGATGTTAAGAGCGTTTACGCCGCACACTAGCGCCACTAATGAAAAAAACACATATCTAGTAATTAGAGATAGAAAATCAAATTATGCTCAACAAACTATTTGAATGAAGTAATTTTGCATTTAGCAAGACGTTACGGCCACTTTTAACTATAACGCCATATTTAACTAAACCATAACATGTCAGGTGTTCATTAGGTGACGTAAAAATGCTAAATTACTTCATTGAGATAGTTTGTTGAGCATAATTTGATTTTCTGTCTCTAATTACTAGATATGATTTTTTTTTCATTGGCGGCGCTAGTGTTCGGCGTAAACGCTCTTAAGTGACGATAGATTAGCACTTCACCCGGAATCTTCAACTATTTAGGCATTGGCTTGCGTTCAAAACAAACAACGAATATAAAGTAAAGAACAGCTTACAGGATATTTTTTTTACCAGTGCGAAAATTTTCTGGAGCGACTCAGAATCGGTAATTAAACAACTCTTTCTCACAGTAACATATCGTTCGTTACGTTCGGCGTTCCCTAAAATATGGTTGAGCGAAGCGATGGCTGATTAATTATGTCATACTCGTGAACGAGCGCCACCGGTGGAGGCTGGTCTGCTCTAGCATACCTATTTATCTTATTTTTAGTAATATTCAATATAGTTTTACTTTGTTCTTTTTAAATAATAAATTAATAATATTTATATTATTAATATTTATTTTTTTCTTGTTTAATATAATTTAGTGTTAATTTTGTTGGTTGTCCTATTAAATAAAATAAAATAAATTAAAATAAATAAACAATTTTTGACTTTTACTAGAGTACCTACTGGTAGTGGTACTGTATGACATTGTGGAAATTGAAACTTTTACCTGATGTAAATTTGTTAACTTAGATTTTTTATTTTGTTTTTTTACATGTTGTGGTTGTCTTCTATTATTTGTAATGGAAAGAGTCCTGCTATGATAGGGCATTTTCTGATATTTTTGACGCTGTAAGGGAGAAAAGAGCTGGACACTTGCTGAGTTTCTTAGTACAAGATCTCCCGCCCAGAGTAGACTTACGAACCGATGGCATCGTGTCATTCACAAGAGCTACTTGTAGCCTAAACTGAATAAATGATTTTAAATTTTGAATTTTGAAATATATTAAAAATTTTGAGATTTCATACAAATCAGTTCGCTAAAGTATGGAAAGTCCAAACATTTTTGACATACCTATTATGTTTACTTACCGATTCTGAGTCGCTCCAGAATTTGAGTAACGCCATCCGAGAGGCGCGCGTTCCGGTAGCCTTCACAGCCCTTATAAAGGCTAAAGGCAAACCCTAGGGGTTTTTACCGGGTCGGTCTTAATCCTTAGAGAAGGACAAGGCCAGCCCTGGATCTACGGAATCTGCGAGCAGATTTTCCCCTGAGTAAAAAAAAAAGTCGCTCCATAAAATTAGCGCACTGGAAAAAAAAAATACCTGTATACATGTCCCCATCATTGAAGTCAAGACATCGCTACAATTGATGGGTAATGGCGTAATCACCACGCTTGCCAAATGCGGGTTGGTGATCACAACCTCGGAGGAGTTCAATGGCGCAGTGGTTAACGCGCCCGGTCAGCGAGTGCTGAGGTTAAACTTTTTACCGCCAACAACTTCTATAGAAGTTCGAGATTTTCGTGCCGTTCACGCCAGCACTTCTATAGAAGTTCTTCTTTGTACCTACTTTATTAAAATACATTTATACGTTGGCGTACAGCGGGACATCGCGTGCAGGATAGTTGGGCGGTGAAAAGGTTAAACAACTTTCGCAAAGACTTTACCGCCAACAACTTCTATAGAAGTTCGAGATTTTCGTGCCGTTCACGCCAGCACTTCTATAGAAGTTCTTCTTTGTACCTACTTTATTAAAATACATTTATACGTTGGCGTACAGCGGGACATCGCGTGCAGGATAGTTGGGCGGTGAAAAGGTTAAACAACTTTCGCAAAGACCGGTCATCGGATGGGTGACCAAAAATTTATCATCTCGCTCCTCCGTGCTTCGGAAGGCACGTAAAGCCGTTAGTCCCGGCTGCATTAGCAGTCGTTAACAACCACCAATCAGCACTGGGCCCGCGTGATGCTTTACTGCCCGTTTTCCCTAAAGACTATTATTTTTAACACCATTTCAAGTCAAATATTTTTTATTCAAATAAACTTTTAGAAAAGTGCTTTTAAATCGTCCAAAATTTTTTTTACCTACTACCCATTCAGGACGTCTATTTTTTAGCTGTGGAGCAACTAACTGTATTAGCTCGAGATGGTGACGGGCAAAGGGCTCCGCCGCCAGTCACTGAGCGATCGCGCTTGCGAGAGGTCGCATGCACGCTTTTTTTCAGTCCCGCAAATCCCGCGGATCCCGCGCCCGTAATCCCGTGGGATTGGAAAATGCCGCGGGATCCCGTAATCTCGGTATTTCGGGATTGGAAGCCCTAGCTCCGTGGCCCCAAAGTCCTACCGTGTTTCAAGCGCTCATAGGGAATCTAGTACATATTGATCGAAGATCTCACCTGATGTTAAGATGGAAGCGCCTTTCACCCGAAATTCTCACTAACAGTTTTTTAAGAAAAATAACAAATAATACAAATTAATAAAAACTTATTCATTTATTCGATTTCATTACAAATAATCAACAACCAGTGAAAATGTACAACACCAAAATGCTCCTTACACTCCAAAGATATTGCTAAAAATCCGTAGCTAACATTACCACGTGGTTTGCACAAATAATTAATGTTAAAAATAGATAATATGTAATTTAATTCCATAATTTTCATAAAATAACTAATATTTATTTTAATTATTTTGAATTATCATTCACAATCTATACTTATATTAAGCTGAAGAGTTTGTTTGTTTGTTTATTTTAATTTTTTTGTTGTACCGATTCCTTAAATGAAAATATTTGACCCGTTTTGATTTCGTATAAACTAAAAATAAGGTTGTATATAGTTACAAAATTAATAAGCTACTAAAATTCAACGAGTCTTCTGGAGTCTCGGTAGCTCAGCGGTCAGATTATTGGACCGGTTATCCAAAGGTCGTGGGTTCGATTTCCGCTTTTTGAGACTAGTTGATTTTTTCTAGAAAAATTGTATCTTGTAACCGATGTTTGTAAAGGTGTTCCCTGTTGACTGCACACTGAGTTTGTTGCCGGTTCTTCTCAGTACAAGATCTCCCGCCCAGAGTAGACTTACGAACCGATGGCATAGTGACATTCATAAGAGCTAAATGTAGCCTAAACTGAATAAATGATTTTGAATGATTAATAATTGGTGACTTAATCTTATTTGTGATGATATACTATACAACGTTAGTCGGAACGGGGGTACTAAGCCAAAAGGAGGGTAAAGTATACATGATAGTGAATAACTTTTGTCTAAGAACTTTTCCTTAAAAATGGATAATTTTATATTAACAGCTTTTTTAAGACTTCAAAAGAAATTACGCTGTGGTAGCTCTGGCGGTCACAAAAAAAATAATTAAAAGTTAATATTATTGGATACATTAGTCCAATTATGGAGAGAAAACTCGACTCTTAACAATGCCCGTACATTGACATTAGAGGTAAACCTATTTGCTGAGAACCTACGTCAAAACCGCAGCCTACTAGATTTTTGTAGACCAATCAAATGTAAATAATAAAAAAAAAAAAAAAAAAAGTAAAAAAAAAATTAAAAATAAGTAATAAATAAAAGTTTTTCACTATCATGTATACTTTACCCTTCTTTCGGCTTAGTACCCTGTTCCAACTAACGTTGCATCATACTAATCTATACTAATATTATAAAGAGGAAAGCTTTGCATTTTTGTATGTTTGTAACGAATAAACTCAAAAACTACTGGACCGATTTAAAAAAATCTTTCACCATTAGAATGCTACATTAGCGCTGAGTAACATAGGCTATATTAAAAAAAAAATGTCCACCCGAAGCCGGCCGCTAGTCACAAATAAAATAAAAAATATAGGTACTTAAACAGTAATTTTTATTAAACAGTTTTTTTAATTCATTTTATGCCCATCGTTTTGGAAAAGAAATACTATTACATCTGTTTATTATGGGACCAACTGAAATCGTGAAAAACAAATTAAGAGCGTTTACGCCGCACACTAGCGCCACTAATGAAAAAATAAACATATCTAGTAATTAGAGATAGAAAATCAAATTATGCTCAACAAACTATTTGAATGAAGTAATTTAGCATTTTTACGGCACCTAATGACCACCTCACATGTTATGGTTTAGTTAAATAAGACGTTACGGCCACTTTTAACTATAACGCCATATTTAGCTAAACCATAACATGTCTGGTATTCATTAGGTGACGTAAAAATGTTAAATTACTTCATTCAGATAGTTTGTTGAGCATAATTTGATTTTCTATCTCTAATTACTAGATATGTTTTTTTTTTCATTGGCGGCGCTAGTGTGCGGCGTAAACGCTCTTAACTGTTTCATACATTTTGATCGAATTAGGTATTACATAATGTATTTTTTTATGGACAGAATTTGCTCATTGCTTCAAACGGCATTTTCAGTGTCACCAGACTTTTTTAGGGGCGTCGAGAAACTTAAAGGGTTCCTCAAGCCGTGTTATCGAATCACCTTCAGAGGTTTTTAGAGGAAATGGCATCAGGTAAGTACTAAGCGTTACCTACTAGGATTCTCTAATCTAAGGTATTCGGATCGATCAGGACAACAATGTTATATTTTATGTAGTTTCTTTTGTTAAATGTTTTATTTTTGGTGTACAATGAAGTGTATTTATGTTATCTTATATGTTTACTCTCCCCATCTCTTCCCGTGGGTGTCGTAAAAGCCGACTAAGGGACTATTCCAGAGGATGGGCAGCAGCATCTCTCTGAGGTTACCTTCAACCTACTGCGATCGCCAACCCGCCTGCCAAGCGTGGCGATTACGGCAAATACCCCCCATATCCTTGGGGGAGGCTTTTGTCCAGCAGTGGACGTCTTTTGGCTGAGATGATGATGATGATGATATTTTTACTACGATTTTAGTGTTAGTCCCGTAGTAAAAGTTTTGTAAAATTATGGCAGAGGCTACCCTCAATTTTTTTCTGGTAGATAAAAAAATAACGTTGTATATTGAATTATCAAATCGATTGCGAAATGGAATGTAAAATAAAAATATTAGTTTTAACCACAAACTAAGATTTTTTTACATACAACACACTCAAAACTTAACCACAATTAGGAATGTTGAAAAAAATGCAACAAACAAGAAGTGAACCCGCTCCATCTATTTCGCGCTACTTATTATTTACATTATATATTAGCCACAACAGTCTAATTGGTAGTGCTGGCGCACCAGGATAGTGCGGGTTCAAATTCCGCGCGTAGTAAAGTTTTCAACGGAGTCTTGACACTGATAGCTTAAGCTAACTTGACTGCTCTAAAGATTTTGTAAAAATTCTTGCAAGTTGGTATAAAAAAATGACAAAAAGTCTGCACGGATTATAAAAAAAAAGCTTCCCTATTTTTACTTTGGTTTACAACTGAAGCTACATAACTGCTAGTAACAACCTAAATGAAACAACTTCAAGATAAAAAGATGTTGTGTGGGTTAATTTTTTTGCCCGCAACTGTAATTATAAAAATATAGTAAAAAAGTTAAATGCCTACCCGACCCAGCCAGGTATCTAACTTGGGTCTTCCGCAATCCGGGCGGCTGCACTGACCATTATGCTACCGGGAAGGGTGACGTAAGCACTGAGTTTTTTACCTACTTTGAATTTGACTGCTTTTTAACGGTAGTAGTGCCATCTATCCAACGGTTATTGCAACCGATTGGCTATGCAGATTCATTTTTAACCCCCGACCCAAAAAGAGCCCCTCTCTTTTTGGGTCGGGGGTTAAAAACTTAACGTATCTGTCTGTGGTATCGTAGCGTGTGGTATCCCAAACGGATGAACAGATTTTCGTTTATGTGTCATAGATAATTTTATCCCGAGTGTTCTTAGCCATGTTTCATGAAAATCTGTTCAGCCGTTTTTACAGAAGAAATACCAAAATTTTTTTATGATTATTTAATTCAGCTTTAGTGCAGTATCATTTATAAAATAAATTTTAAACAGAGTTATTTAACACTTTTTTTCCCAGTATTTTAAACGTATTACATTTATTATAATTAATGAGGTAAAAATAGCACACACCCCCATAAACTTAACTTACAATAAAACTAAACTTAATAAGTTGTCTAAAATGAACCAACTAACTTCCGATATCTACATGATTTTGTTTACAATTAATTATTTACAAATGGTAATTTTATTAAAATAAAGGCAAGATGGTTAGTCATTAAATAAAAAAAAAATATCTCTATCATTATTAAAAAAAAATCAAAATTCGAATTCTATTTAATTTGTGATAAATAATAATAATAATTATTATTATTACATTTTTGCATTTTTTTTCCAAATAATATTTAAACAATTTTGTGTTATTGGTATAATGGTATAATGGTATGGTAAAACTGCCCCCCAGTCAACACAATCAATAAAATATATAATATTATTTTTCAATAATACAGTATAACAATTTAATAGTTTAAAATGTATACTTTTCAAATTTTGCACAATTTATCGATTTCAATTTATAATAATAATATATTAAGGCGACAAATTCTCATCACTGGCCATCATCATTCTCATCTCCCCGAACTTGTAGTGTGGTTCATAACCTTTCATCAATCTTATTATACATCGTGTAGCTGAAAGGTGTGGCCAAAATGAAAAGATCCAAAGTGTTTATCCGATCTGGATCTTGTATGTGTTGTTACTGAGACATAATTATTAACTTTAATTTGTCATGCAATTTTAATTAAATATTTATATAGTAAAGTCATGCGCGTCAGGCCCATAATGCAAGCAGCAGTGATCATAAATGTAAGTACACAGAAGTTACTGAACCACAAGAGCTGTGACCTGTGACTTGTTTATTTTGCTGTGACGTCACAATAGAAATAATTAATTAAAAATTACATAATGTAACGAATCAATCACTCAACATCTTCAAGAGCCACTATTAGTTCCGCTAACTGTTCATAGATGGCACTGTACTTGTTTGTACACTTTCTGCATGCCGCTATTAAGATTTCACTTACCGTGTATATATACTGTGACTGATTTTGAACTTGTAAGCTACTTCGAGGATATAATTGCTTATGTGCATCTGGGGGTCGCGTCTTTTGGGAACGGCTACTTGGAACTCACTACGCCCCTATCCAAGAACTAAGCCCTTTTTTGGCCTAACGAACTGCATCCGCCGCCTCAGTCCTTTCTGGGAAGTGCTTGTGTAGAACAGTACCCCTAAAAGCTGTACCCTGTACCTTGTACCCGCTGTTTCAATAAAAACCAGCAACAATCATCTGGCTGTTTCCCTGACCTTCGAGTCGTCACCAACCCACGTTCAACCCCGCCACGACTCACCCCTTCAACACTGGCGCCCAACGTGGGGCCCGAACGGAGGCAAAAGTTTGTAACCAAATGTGGCAGAGTTGCAACGTGCTACGCGACGCAATTTAAATGCATGGAAGCAAAGATGTCTGTGAACCTGTCTGATGAGCAGGACTGAGGACTGCTACTACCGTTCAGTGGGAACTCGAGGCCAAGGTGTCAACCGAGGTCTACGAGTTCCGAGTGGAGTGGAGGGCCAGAGGCGAGAGGCCCGCAATGGCGGAGATAGAAGGGGCGAGGCGGGAAGCCTTCGACATCGCGGTGTGGCAATGGGAGGAAGCACTAACAACCCCAGAAGCCGGAGTCCGCACGATCGAGGCAATCCGCTCAGTGTTGCAGAGGTGGCTCGACAGGTTACACGGAGTGGTGACGTATCACCTGAAGCAGATACTTACTGGACAGGGGTGTTTCGGTGATTTGTTAGATGCACTTTCCGATATTTTTATTTTCTTGTATGAAAATTTCCGATCGTCATTTTTCACTGTAGACAATTTTCCGAACGCCTTATTTCCCATAGACATATTTTCCGATATGTTTATTTTCTTGTATAAATATTTCCGAACGCCTACTTTCCCTGTAATTTTTTTTAACATATGCAAAATTTCGTAGTCATTAATTTTACTTGGGGCAAAACTTCTTATTCGCTTGTGACCCTGTTTGCAATTTTGTATGGATTTTTTATGGTTATTTTTGTCGATAGGAAATGATTAAGGCTATAATACGAAATTTTACTAATCAGTGACCAACCCCCAACCAACCTGTAAAAAAAAGTTAATAAAAATCAACGACGTTATTTTTTAAGCATAGGTATATCAAAATTCAATTCAGAATTAAACCTAATATATAAAATTGATAAAAAATAGAAGCAGTTCACGCATATCTCACACAATATATCAAACTTAACTTAAATTATACTTATTGTGAACATAAAAAGCGAATAAGAAGTTTTGCCCCTAGTAAGATTAATGACTACGAAATTTTGCGTATGTTAAAAATTACAGGGAAAGAAGGCGTTCGGAAATAATTATACAAGAAAATAAACATATTGGAAAATATGTCTATGGGAAATAAGGCGTTCGGAAAATTGTCTACAGTGAAAAATGACGATCGGAAATTTTTATACAAGAAAATAAAAATATCGGAAAATGCATCTAACAAATCGTTTCGGTAAGTATCTGCACAGGATCGGAAGGGAGGAGACTCCGGTCCGCTACCACTGTGGTGACGAGGTGGATACCGCGCAGCACACGGTAGAGGCGTGTAACGCCTTCCTACCCCAACGCCGCACCCTCGAAATGGAATTGGGATTGAGAGATAGTTGCGGCGATGGTTGAGGAGGATAGCTGGGCAGCGGTGGCGGACTTCGCCGCGGAATGCATGGGCCTCAAAAGGAGGAGGTCGAACGCACCTGGGAAGAGTCCGCCAACGCTGCGCCGGCCAAGAGAAGGAGAACGGGGAGACGGCGTCGGAGACACGCCGACCTCAATCCACCCTAGGGGGATGCCGGATCGTCTAGAGTAGTCAGGTTCTGACCTGATGCACCAAGACGATCCGAAGATCGATTAAATGGTTATTTTTTATAGTTTTTGGTTTTAATTGATTTAATTATTTTTTTTCACTATGCAACGACAACATAACGTAGTTAGTTTTAAAAAGACCAATATCAAAAGGGCAACGTATGGTTCCGAAGCTGGATTTTATACCCAAAGCTGGCACAAAATCCGGCGACAACCACGATAACATGAACTTTGCCAATTACGAAAAATGGCTGCGTTCTCAACTTAACTGCTACCAAATCTGCCATCGAATTCAGTCGTGGTAGTTGATATGGCGCCATATCATAACAAACAGCCTGATCCCGCCCGAACCACAAATTCAAAAAAAGGAGATATGCAGAAATGGTTACGCGAAAAGGGAGTTCAGTACAATGAAAATATGTATAAACCACAGATGTATAAATTAATAAAAGCGCATAATGAGCAGCCCAAAAAATTTTGCATTTATAAGATTTTTACCCACAACAACCATACGGTGCTGCGCTTACCTCCCTCCCATCCCGATCTTAAACTAATTAAGATGGCTTGGGCAGGCATAAAAGGATATGTTCTTAGCAAAAACACCAGCTGGAACATTAACCAAGTAATGGAGCTTGTGAAGCAGAAGGTTGAGATATTTCGTTTTCTTTCGCATTGTTGTTCAACAAGCCGTTATTTTTGTACAAGTTAGCAGTGGAAACTTTAAAGGCTACTGTATTATATTTTTTTAATTGTTTATATGTGTGATATAAAGCTGTTTGTAGAATAAAATAAAATAAAAAATAACGGGCGTCAGCGACTGTAAAAAGTATTTGAAATGCAAAACAGATTCAAAATGCAAGATATTAGAAGAACAGATCCTGGCTCTAGAAATTATGTAACACAGAAGCATATCCCAACAAACGTGCAGTACGTACGCGTACCAGGACGCCCTGACGTCAACAAGTTGAGCTACAGCCAGAATGAAATTCGGAGTGCATCATCGTTTGGCTCCTCAAGAAAAATAAAAAAGTATTCTAGATCGGATATAACTTGGATCTTTTCATTTTTACTACACCTTTCTGTTACACGTTGTATAATCTAATAATAATAATATAAATAAAAATGAAATGCTTTTCGTTGGTAAGCGCATCGCTTGAGAACGGCTGTGAAACTATGCACAAAGACAGAGCACAACCCGGACAAGGACATAGGATACTTTTTATCCCGGCACCAAGGTCCTGTGGGATAGTGTAGTCCTCGCGAACGAAGTCGCAAGCAACAGCTATAGGAAATTGAATATTTCACTGCAAACCCACCGAATAGTTGTTAATTTGTTTTATCGAATCCCGGGATCCCTGTAATAGTTCAACTTAATAATAATGATAACAATTCGTTTATTTCCAAGAATATGGTGTACATTAGAATTATTACTTCATCATTATATTTTTATTATTATATTTATTTTGTTTATTTTTTATTTACCTTTTTTTTAATTTAATTTTTACTTTTGGGTAAATATTAAATTACTCTCATTGTTGTATTTTACAGCAATTTCAGTCTCCATCTAAAAAAAAATGTTTTCTAAAGAAGATAGATAAATCTATTGACTTGAGGAGCCTGATGGTGCAGTATTTAACGCGCCCGGTCTGCGAGTGCTGAGGTTAAGTAACTTTCGCAAAGGCCGGTCACCGGAGGGGTGACCCAAAACTATCATCTCTTGCTCCTCCGTGCTTCGGAAGGCATGTAAAGTGGTTGGTCCCGGCTGAATTAGCAGTCGTTAACAACCACCGCACCGCACTGGGCCCGCGTGATGGTTTACGGCCCATTCTCCCTATCCATCCTATTTCATCTTATATCATCAATTTTACTGCCACCTATTCGTTGATCTGTAGGTAAAATTAAAGGTAAATTGGTGTAATTGGCAAATTGTGACTTATTTCGGAGAGAGTTCAGCGTCTCCGTCACCTTAAATTGTAAATTAACAATATTTAGAAAAAAAAACTAAATGCGGATGTTGGAATTGTTATAAAATATAGCAATACGAGTACTTTATGTGTGCTAAGATTAAAAAAAATATTTCCGGGATCCCGGGATTCTTTCTTTTTTGAGAGATTTTACTGATTGCCTCAGACGGCATTTTCAGCTTCACAGGGCTTTTTAAAGCTTAAAGGGTTCCTCAAGGCGTGTGAAACGAATCACCGTCAGCGGTGTTCTAGAGGGAACGGCATCACGCACACTAGTGCGTGTCCCCGTGCTCTACCAGATTCTCCAAGGGTTTCGGATCGGATCGGAAGTCCGGGATTCGATAAAAAAAAGTAACAAAACTTTGGTTGTAACTACTCTGTCTTGTCTTGTCGGCAACTTTCGGTAAATAAGCCTCCTTCGACCCGATCCCAGCTGATATAATATGCCAAAAGATCTACTAAAATAAAGTCAAAATTTTCTGAATAAAAACTTGAAATCGCTCTAGAGAAATATTATTTACATATTTTCATTTAATATAAAATTCGTTTATAATACAGGTGTTGTGCGTTATTACAAAATTATAATATTGATAGTACCAACGAACCATAAACAAATAACAACATGAAGTCAAAACTCTATGGTAATTCTGCAACTTCTATTTCATAATCAGGTTCCAGAATTGAAATTACGTTTTTAAATAATGAAGGGATTTTGCATTTATTGACTTTTTATTGTATCGATTGATAAACCAAATTTATCGACTTCGAATTTAATACATTTATTAGATTTCAGAATGGATTGTTAGTGACTTAGTATTGCACTGAAGTTACTGGTAAATATTTTATATAGATTTTAGTTTTTTTAATTTATTTATTTGATGATTAGTTGTTTTAATCACACAAATAGAGAAGTAAAGAAACATATCGACAGTTGAAAGTCGATAAATCTAATAATAAAAACTTAAGTCGATAAATCTATCATTGCAATAAAAAGTCTATAAATATATCGATAGATTCAAAAGTCGACAAAAATATCGATACAACCGCAATTCGATAACTCTATCGATACAATCGCATGACGATAAACGAAAACTCCCTTCCATTAGGTACATAAAAAAACCACTCCAATTCATACAATCACAAATCGGCTAATACAATTGCTAGTCGATTAACGTAAAAACTTATCACTTGAAAAACTTCAAAGACATCCAATAAAAAATATAAATTCAAATTTAACTTTATAAACTCTGTTCACCATTAAAACTCTGTTCACCAGTCTGAGCTAAACTAAACTTATAACCCTTGTCCAATCGAAAATTGTAATCTTGCGTGCCATGAATAGTTCTCACATGGATTCTCAAATAACTGGTTCTAGTGAAGAATTTATAGCATATATGACATTGGTACTTCTTCAACGTCTTCAGCGTCTGTGCGTTCCAGGCACTAGGTGAAAGTAACGAAAACGCGTTGGCAGTGAATGCGTTAGTGTAGGAACATATTATGCCGAAATTACGCGACTGAAGTTCGGCATGATTACGCCTGCAATGCTATTTGAATTACTGACGACACAATACCGAAATTACGTTGCGTTATAGCGTACAGCCTAACTTCGGTCGGGCGTAAGTTCAGCGGCAACTTATTCTATAGAGCACACATTATACGCGACCGAAGTTAGTTTCGATTGCCTACGAAGATCCGGGGGCGGGGCGTAAGTTCGGCACTTATGGTGTGTCATATCAGCCGAATACGTCGGAACGTAAAATCAGCCGCGGAACTTCGGTCGCGTACCTTCGGCATAGTGTGTTTTTACACTTACGCTTACCTTTTCGGTCTCTGCTTTTGGGTAGATCGAGTAGGTACCTATGCAAGGGGCACTAAAATGCTAATTGCGAAAAACATTAAAAGTTTTTTGATGCGAGCTCTTTGAGAGCCATCTTAAAAAGTACCTAGTTAACTACTTGCAACTTGTTATTGGAAGGTAATTAATAAGTGAGTAAAAATTTAAAGTTAACAAAGGACATTGGCAGGGTTTAGACCAAGTGCTGCCCAGACGTGGAAGTACTTTCAAGTGGTTGCTTACGTTACTAGTAGTTAAAAAAAAAAAAAAAAAAAAATCGGTCCGAGGGTTACCGGCTAATTAAATATTTTGTTTTTAAGATTTCTCATGTGATTAAGGCATTAGAAAACGATTATTTTCTATTTTTTAAATGTTTACGCTGCTTCCATCATGCGCTCTCCATGCTCTCTCCCATGACGAGAACCTCGTGAAAGCTGAGAAAGAGAAACAAATCAAATATCTCGACTTAGCACATGAGGTTGTCGACATGTGGAGTGCGGACTCTGCTGTCATCGTGCCGATTGTTGTTACGGCTAACAGCCTGATGGCCAAGAGCCTCAATCAACATCTCATGAGCCTCTCATTAGGCGGCTGGATCAAGGGCCTGATTCAGAAGGCAGTTCTCCTCGATACGGCACGCATTGTGAGGAGGTTCCTGTCTCTGGAGCCCTAATCACCAGTAGTTTGGACCCTGGTCCCGATGCCGGCGGACCCCTATTTTTTATATTTTTAAATGTTTGTTTTGTTTTTAGAAAATATTTAAAAATGTCAATTAATATGTAAAAAAATAAATAAAGGGAATGTATTGTTATGATAATGTAAATCATTGTTTAAAATAATTGCTGTAACAAAAAAATATACTGGAATAAGCCATTATTATAATTATTTTTATTTTTCATAAATTAAAATATTTTCAACAAGGAACAATTTTTTTTCTCAAGATCCCTGGGATAGATTTTGAAGCACTTAGTTTTACAGACTAATGTTAGTTTAAGAAACATAATGCACTATGTGTTCATTCTGGGCAGCACTTGGTCCAACTCCCATACAAAGACTGCCAATGTCCTTAGCTGCGCCGCGCCCACAGGTAAATTTATAGTGTATAATGTGATCTTATTTTAAGTGAACTGTATGTAAGTTCTTATGGGAAATAAATTTCTTTAAACCTAACGTGAGCTGTCATGTTTAATTTAATTCTCGTTCTACCCTGATCAAGGTTTAGGGCTGGCGCCGACTCTGGGTTAATTTGATAAGTTGTCTTTGATTTTACTTTGTTTCTTGGTCTTCTCTCACCTGATGTTAAGAGCGTTTACGCCGCACACTAGCGCCACTAATGAAAAAAACACATATCTAGTAATTAGAGATAGAAAATCAAATTATGCTCAACAAACTATTTGAATGAAGTAATTTTGCATTTAGCAAGACGTTACGGCCACTTTTAACTATAACGCCATATTTAACTAAACCATAACATGTCAGGTGTTCATTAGGTGACGTAAAAATGCTAAATTACTTCATTGAGATAGTTTGTTGAGCATAATTTGATTTTCTGTCTCTAATTACTAGATATGATTTTTTTTTCATTGGCGGCGCTAGTGTTCGGCGTAAACGCTCTTAAGTGACGATAGATTAGCACTTCACCCGGAATCTTCAACTATTTAGGCATTGGCTTGCGTTCAAAACAAACAACGAATATAAAGTAAAGAACAGCTTACAGGATATTTTTTTTACCAGTGCGAAAATTTTCTGGAGCGACTCAGAATCGGTAATTAAACAACTCTTTCTCACAGTAACATATCGTTCGTTACGTTCGGCGTTCCCTAAAATATGGTTGAGCGAAGCGATGGCTGATTAATTATGTCATACTCGTGAACGAGCGCCACCGGTGGAGGCTGGTCTGCTCTAGCATACCTATTTATCTTATTTTTAGTAATATTCAATATAGTTTTACTTTGTTCTTTTTAAATAATAAATTAATAATATTTATATTATTAATATTTATTTTTTTCTTGTTTAATATAATTTAGTGTTAATTTTGTTGGTTGTCCTATTAAATAAAATAAAATAAATTAAAATAAATAAACAATTTTTGACTTTTACTAGAGTACCTACTGGTAGTGGTACTGTATGACATTGTGGAAATTGAAACTTTTACCTGATGTAAATTTGTTAACTTAGATTTTTTATTTTGTTTTTTTACATGTTGTGGTTGTCTTCTATTATTTGTAATGGAAAGAGTCCTGCTATGATAGGGCATTTTCTGATATTTTTGACGCTGTAAGGGAGAAAAGAGCTGGACACTTGCTGAGTTTCTTAGTACAAGATCTCCCGCCCAGAGTAGACTTACGAACCGATGGCATCGTGTCATTCACAAGAGCTACTTGTAGCCTAAACTGAATAAATGATTTTAAATTTTGAATTTTGAAATATATTAAAAATTTTGAGATTTCATACAAATCAGTTCGCTAAAGTATGGAAAGTCCAAACATTTTTGACATACCTATTATGTTTACTTACCGATTCTGAGTCGCTCCAGAATTTGAGTAACGCCATCCGAGAGGCGCGCGTTCCGGTAGCCTTCACAGCCCTTATAAAGGCTAAAGGCAAACCCTAGGGGTTTTTACCGGGTCGGTCTTAATCCTTAGAGAAGGACAAGGCCAGCCCTGGATCTACGGAATCTGCGAGCAGATTTTCCCCTGAGTAAAAAAAAAAGTCGCTCCATAAAATTAGCGCACTGGAAAAAAAAAATACCTGTATACATGTCCCCATCATTGAAGTCAAGACATCGCTACAATTGATGGGTAATGGCGTAATCACCACGCTTGCCAAATGCGGGTTGGTGATCACAACCTCGGAGGAGTTCAATGGCGCAGTGGTTAACGCGCCCGGTCAGCGAGTGCTGAGGTTAAACTTTTTACCGCCAACAACTTCTATAGAAGTTCGAGATTTTCGTGCCGTTCACGCCAGCACTTCTATAGAAGTTCTTCTTTGTACCTACTTTATTAAAATACATTTATACGTTGGCGTACAGCGGGACATCGCGTGCAGGATAGTTGGGCGGTGAAAAGGTTAAACAACTTTCGCAAAGACTTTACCGCCAACAACTTCTATAGAAGTTCGAGATTTTCGTGCCGTTCACGCCAGCACTTCTATAGAAGTTCTTCTTTGTACCTACTTTATTAAAATACATTTATACGTTGGCGTACAGCGGGACATCGCGTGCAGGATAGTTGGGCGGTGAAAAGGTTAAACAACTTTCGCAAAGACCGGTCATCGGATGGGTGACCAAAAATTTATCATCTCGCTCCTCCGTGCTTCGGAAGGCACGTAAAGCCGTTAGTCCCGGCTGCATTAGCAGTCGTTAACAACCACCAATCAGCACTGGGCCCGCGTGATGCTTTACTGCCCGTTTTCCCTAAAGACTATTATTTTTAACACCATTTCAAGTCAAATATTTTTTATTCAAATAAACTTTTAGAAAAGTGCTTTTAAATCGTCCAAAATTTTTTTTACCTACTACCCATTCAGGACGTCTATTTTTTAGCTGTGGAGCAACTAACTGTATTAGCTCGAGATGGTGACGGGCAAAGGGCTCCGCCGCCAGTCACTGAGCGATCGCGCTTGCGAGAGGTCGCATGCACGCTTTTTTTCAGTCCCGCAAATCCCGCGGATCCCGCGCCCGTAATCCCGTGGGATTGGAAAATGCCGCGGGATCCCGTAATCTCGGTATTTCGGGATTGGAAGCCCTAGCTCCGTGGCCCCAAAGTCCTACCGTGTTTCAAGCGCTCATAGGGAATCTAGTACATATTGATCGAAGATCTCACCTGATGTTAAGATGGAAGCGCCTTTCACCCGAAATCCTCACTAACAGTTTTTTAAGAAAAATAACAAATAATACAAATTAATAAAAACTTATTCATTTATTCGATTTCATAACAAATAATCAACAACCAGTGAAAATGTACAACACCAAAATGCTCCTTACACTCCAAAGATATTGCTAAAAATCCGTAGCTAACATTACCACGTGGTTTGCACAAATAATTAATGTTAAAAATAGATAATATGTAATTTAATTCCATAATTTTCATAAAATAACTAATATTTATTTTAATTATTTTGAATTATCATTCACAATCTATACTTATATTAAGCTGAAGAGTTTGTTTGTTTGTTTATTTTAATTTTTTTGTTGTACCGATTCCTTAAATGAAAATATTTGACCCGTTTTGATTTCGTATAAACTAAAAATAAGGTTGTATATAGTTACAAAATTAGCTACTAAAATTCAACGAGTCTTCTGGAGTCTCGGTAGCTCAGCGGTCAGATTATTGGACCGGTTATCCAAAGGTCGTGGGTTCGATTCCCGCTTTTTGAGACTAGTTGATTTTTTCTAGAAAAATTGTATCTTGTAACCGATGTTTGTAAAGGTGTTCCCTGTTGACTGCACACTGAGTTTGTTGCCGGTTCTTCTCAGTACAAGATCTGCCGCCCAGAGTAGACTTACGAACCGATGGCATAGTGACATTCATAAGAGCTAAATGTAGCCTAAACTGAATAAATGATTTTGAATGATTAATAATTGGTGACTTAATCTTATTTGTGATGATATACTATACAACGTTAGTCGGAACGGGGGTACTAAGCCAAAAGGAGGGTAAAGTATACATGATATTGAATAACTTTTGTCTAAGAACTTTTCCTTAAAAATGGATAATTTTATATTAACAGCTTTTTTAAGACTTCAAAAGAAATTACGCTGTGGTAGCTCTGGCGGTCACAAAAAAAATAATTAAAAGTTAATATTATTGGATACATTAGTCCAATTATGGAGAGAAAACTCGACTCTTAACAATGCCCGTACATTGACATTAGAGGTAAACCTATTTGCTGGGAACCTACGTCAAAACCGCAGCCTACTAGATTTTTGTAGACCAATCAAATGTAAATAATAAAAAAAAAAAAAAAAAAGTAAAAAAAAAATTAAAAATAAGTAATAAATAAAAGTTTTTCACTATCATGTATACTTTACCCTTCTTTCGGCTTAGTACCCCCGTTCCAACTAACGTTGCATCATACTAATCTATACTAATATTATAAAGAGGAAAGCTTTGCATTTTTGTATGTTTGTAACGAATAAACTCAAAAACTACTGGACCGATTTAAAAAAATCTTTCATCATTAGAATGCTACATTAGCGCTGAGTAACATAGGCTACATTAAAAAAAAATGTCCACCCGAAGCCGGCCGCTAGTCACAAATAAAATAAAAAATATAGGTACTTAAACAGTAATTTTTATTAAACAGTTTTTTTAATTCATTTTATGCCCATCGTTTTGGAAAAGAAATACTATTACATCTGTTTATTATGGGACCAACTGAAATCGTGAAAAACAAATTAAGAGCGTTTACGCCGCACACTAGCGCCGCTAATGAAAAAATAAACATATCTAGTAATTAGAGATAGAAAATCAAATTATGCTCAACAAACTATTTGAATGAAGTAATTTAGCATTTTTACGGCACCTAATGACCACCTCACATGTTATGGTTTAGTTAAATAAGACGTTACGGCCACTTTTAACTATAACGCCATATTTAGCTAAACCATAACATGTCAGGTATTCATTAGGTGACGTAAAAATGTTAAATTACTTCATTCAGATAGTTTGTTGAGCATAATTTGATTTTCTATCTCTAATTACTAGATATGTTTTTTTTTTCATTGGCGGCGCTAGTGTGCGGCGTAAACGCTCTTAACTGTTTCATACATTTTGATCGAATTAGGTATTACATAATGTATTTTTTTATGGACAGAATTTGCTCATTGCTTCAAACGGCATTTTCAGTGTCACCAGACTTTTTTAGGGGCGTCGAGAAACTTAAAGGGTTCCTCAAGCCGTGTTATCGAATCACCTTCAGAGGTTTTTAGAGGAAATGGCATCAGGTAAGTACTAAGCGTTACCTACTAGGATTCTCTAATCTAAGGTGTTCGGATCGATCAGGACAACAATGTTATATTTTATGTAGTTTCTTTTGTTAAATGTTTTATTTTTGGTGTACAATGAAGTGTATTTATGTTATCTTATATGTTTACTCTCCCCATCTCTTCCCGTGGGTGTCGTAAAAGCCGACTAAGGGACTATTCCAGAGGATGGGCAGCAGCATCTCTCTGAGGTTACCTTCAACCTACTGCGATCGCCAACCCGCCTGCCAAGCGTGGCGATTACGGCAAATACCCCTAATATATCCAACCAAATATATCCTTGGGGGAGGCTTTTGTCCAGCAGTGGACGTCTTTTGGCTGAGATGATGATGATGATGATATTTTTACTACGATTTTAGTGTTAGTCCCGTAGTAAAAGTTTTGTAAAATTATGGCAGAGGCTACCCTCAATTTTTTTCTGGTAGATAAAAAAATAACGTTGTATATTGAATTATCAAATCGATTGCGAAATGGAATGTAAAATAAAAATATTAGTTTTGACCACAAACTTTTTTTACATACAACACACTCAAAACTTAACCACAATTCGGAATGTTGAAAAAAATGCAACAAACAAGAAGTGAACCCGCTCCATCTATTTCGCGCTACTTATTATTTACATTATATATTAGCCACAACAGTCTAATTGGTAGTGCTGGCGCACCAGGATAGTGCGGGTTCAAATTCCGCGCGTAGTAAAGTTTTCAACGGAGTCTTGACACTGATAGCTTAAGCTAACTTGACTGCTCTAAAGATTTTGTAAAAATTCTTGCAAGTTGGTATAAAAAAATGACAAAAAGTCTGCACGGATTATAAAAAAAAAGCTTCCCTATTTTTACTTTGGTTTACAACTGAAGCTACATAACTGCTAGTAACAACCTAAATGAAACAACTTCAAGATAAAAAGATGTTGTGTGGGTTAATTTTTTTGCACGCAACTGTAATTATAAAAATATAGTAAAAAAGTTAAATGCCTACCCGACCCAGCCAGGTATCTAACTTGGGTCTTCCGCAATCCGGGCGGCTGCACTGACCATTATGCTACCGGGAAGGGTGACGTAAGCACTGAGTTTTTTACCTACTTTGAATTTGACTGCTTTTTAACGGTAGTAGTGCCATCTATCCAACGGTTATTGCAACCGATTGGCTATGCAGATTCATTTTTAACCCCCGACCCAAAAAGAGCCCCTCTCTTTTTGGGTCGGGGGTTAAAAACTTAACGTGTCTGTCTGTGGTATCGTAGCGTGTGGTATCCCAAACGGACGAACAGATTTTCGTTTATGTGTCATAAATAATTTTATCCCGAGTGTTCTTAGCCATGTTTCATGAAAATCTGTTCAGCCGTTTTTACAGAAGAAATACCAAAATTTTTTTATGATTATTTAATTCAGCTTTAGTGCAGTATCATTTATAAAATAAATTTTAAACAGAGTTTTTTAACACTTTTTTTTCCCAGTATTTTAAACGTATTACATTTATTATAATTAATGAGGTAAAAATAGCACACACCCCCATAAACTTAACTTACAATAAAACTAAACTTAATAAATTGTCTAAAATGAACCAACTAACTTCCGATATCTACATGATTTTGTTTACAATTAATTATTTACAAATGGTAATTTTATTAAAATAAAGGCAAGATGGTTAGTCATTAAATAAAAAAAAAATATCTCTATCATTATTAAAAAAAATCAAAATTCGAATTCTATTTAATTTGTGATAAATAATAATAATAATTATTATTATTATTACATTTTTGCATTTTTTTTCCAAATAATATTTAAACAATTTTGTGTTATTGGTATAATGGTATAATGGTATGGTAAAACTGCCCCCCAGTCAACACAATCAATAAAATATATAATATTATTTTTCAATAATACAGTATAACAATTTAATAGTTTAAAATGTATACTTTTCAAATTTTGCACAATTTCTCGATTTCAATTTATAATAATAATATATTAAGGCGACAAATTCTCATCACTGGCCATCATCATTCTCATCTTCTCCCCGAACTTGTAGTGTGGTTCATAACCTTTCATCAATCTTATTATACATCGTGTAGCTGAAAGGTGTGGCCAAAATGAAAAGATCCAAAGCGTTTATCCGATCTGGATCTTGTATGTGTTGTTACTGAGACATAATTATTAACTTTAATTTGTCATGCAATTTTTAATTAAATATTTATATAGTAAAGTCATGCGCGTCAGGCCCATAAAGCAAGCAGCAGTGATCATAAATGTAAGTACACAGAAGTTACTGAACCACAAGAGCTGTGACCTGTGACTTGTTTATTTTGCTGTGACGTCACAATAGAAATAATTAATTAAAAATTACATAATGTAACGAATCAATCACTCAACATCTTCAAGAGCCACTATTAGTTCCGCTAACTGTTCATAGATGGCACTGTACTTGTTTGTACACTTTCTGCATGCCGCTATTAAGATTTCACTTACCGTGTATATATACTGTGACTGATTTTGAACTTGTAAGCTACTTCGAGGATATAATTGCTTATGTGCATCTGGGGGTCGCGTCTTTTGGGAACGGCTACTTGGAACTCACTACGCCCCTATCCAAGAACTAAGCCCTTTTTTGGCCTAACGAACTGCATCCGCCGCCTCAGTCCTTTCTGGGAAGTGCTTGTGTAGAACAGTACCCCTAAAAGCTGTACCCTGTACCTTGTACCCGCTGTTTCAATAAAAACCAGCAACAATCATCTGGCTGTTTCCCTGACCTTCGAGTCGTCACCAACCCACGTTCAACCCCGCCACGACTCACCCCTTCAACACTGGCGCCCAACGTGGGGCCCGAACGGAGGCAAAAGTTTGTAACCAAATGTGGCAGAGTTGCAACGTGCTACGCGACGCAATTTAAATGCATGGAAGCAAAGATGTCTGTGAACCTGTCTGATGAGCAGGACTGAGGACTGCTACTACCGTTCAGTGGGAACTCGAGGCCAAGGTGTCAACCGAGGTCTACGAGTTCCGAGTGGAGTGGAGGGCCAGAGGCGAGAGGCCCGCAATGGCGGAGATAGAAGGGGCGAGGCGGGAAGCCTTCGACATCGCGGTGTGGCAATGGGAGGAAGCACTAACAACCCCAGAAGCCGGAGTCCGCACGATCGAGGCAATCCGCCCAGTGTTGCAGAGGTGGCTCGACAGGTCACACGGAGTGGTGACGTATCACCTGAAGCAGATACTTACTGGACAGGGGTGTTTCGGTGATTTGTTAGATGCACTTTCCGATATTTTTATTTTCTTGTATAAAAATTTCCGATCGTCATTTTTCACTGTAGACAATTTTCCGAACGCCTTATTTCCCATAGACATATTTTCCGATATGTTTATTT
Source organism: Eudonia lacustrata (assembly GCA_947562085.1). NCBI lineage: Eukaryota > Metazoa > Arthropoda > Insecta > Lepidoptera > Crambidae > Eudonia > Eudonia lacustrata. Next base: position 11,551,689 of record OX387335.1, on the reverse strand, counting down.
TCTTGTATAAATATTTCCGAACGCCTACTTTCCCTGTAATTTTTTTTAACATATGCAAAATTTCGTAGTCATTAATTTTACTTGGGGCAAAACTTCTTATTCGCTTGTGACCCTGTTTGCAATTTTGTATGGATTTTTTATGGTTATTTTTGTCGATAGGAAATGATTAAGGCTATAATACGAAATTTTACTAATCAGTGACCAACCCCCAACCAACCTGTAAAAAAAAGTTAATAAAAATCAACGACGTTATTTTTTAAGCATAGGTATATCAAAATTCAATTCAGAATTAAACCTAATATATAAAATTGATAAAAAATAGAAGCAGTTCACGCATATCTCACACAATATATCAAACTTAACTTAAATTATACTTATTGTGGACATAAAAAGCGAATAAGAAGTTTTGCCCCTAGTAAGATTAATGACTACGAAATTTTGCGTATGTTAAAAAAAATTACAGGGAAAGAAGGCGTTCGGAAATAATTATACAAGAAAATAAACATATCGGAAAATATGTCTATGGGAAATAAGGCGTTCGGAAAATTGTCTACAGTGAAAAATGACGATCGGAAATTTTTATACAAGAAAATAAAAATATCGGAAAATGCATCTAACAAATCGTTTCGGTAAGTATCTGCACAGGATCGGAAGGGAGGAGACTCCGGTCCGCCACCACTGTGGTGACGAGGTGGATACCGCGCAGCACACGGTAGAGGCGTGTAACGCCTTCCTACCCCAACGCCGCACCCTCGAAATGGAATTGGGATTGAGAGATAGTTGCGGCGATGGTTGAGGAGGATAGCTGGGCAGCGGTGGCGGACTTCGCCGCGGAATGCATGGGCCTCAAAAGGAGGAGGTCGAACGCACCTGGGAAGAGTCCGCCAACGCTGCGCCGGCCAAGAGAAGGAGAACGGGGAGACGGCGTCGGAGACACGCCGACCTCAATCCACCCTAGGGGGATGCCGGATCGTCTAGAGTAGTCAGGTTCTGACCTGATGCACCAAGACGATCCGAAGATCGATTAAATGGTTATTTTTTATAGTTTTTGGTTTTAATTGATTTAATTATTTTTTTTCACTATGCAACGACAACATAACGTAGGTAGTTTTAAAAAGACCAATATCAAAAGGGCAACGTATGGTTCCGAAGCTGGATTTTATACCCAAAGCTGGCACAAAATCCGGCAACAACCACGATAACATGAACTTTGCCAATTACGAAAAATGGCTGCGTTCTCAACTTAACTGCTACCAAATCTGCCATCGAATTCAGTCGTGGTAGTTGATATGGCGCCATATCATAACAAACAGCCTGATCCCTCCCGAACCACAAATTCAAAAAAAGGAGAAATGCAGAAATGGTTACGCGAAAAGGGAGTTCAGTACAATGAAAATATGTATAAACCACAGATGTATAAATTAATAAAAGCGCATAATGAGCAGCCCAAAAAATTTTGCATTTATAAGATTTTTACCCACAACAACCATACGGTGCTGCGCTTACCTCCCTCCCATCCCGATCTTAAACTAATTAAGATGGCTTGGGCAGCCATAAAAGGATATGTTCTTAGCAAAAACACCAGCTGGAACATTAACCAAGTAATGGAGCTTGTGAAGCAGAAGGTTGAGATATTTCGTTTTCTTTCGCATTGTTGTTCAACAAGCCGTTATTTTTGTACAAGTTAGCAGTGGAAACTTTAAAGGCTACTGTATTATATTTTTTTAATTGTTTATATGTGTGATATAAAGCTGTTTGTAAAATAAAATAAAATAAAAAATAACAGGCGTCAGCGACTGTAAAAAGTATTTGAAATGCAAAACAGATTCAAAATGCAAGATATTAGAAGAACAGATCCTGGCTCTAGAAATTATGTAACACAGAAGCATATCCCAACAAACGTGCAGTACGTACGCGTACCAGGACGCCCTGACGTCAACAAGTTGAGCTACAGCCAGAATGAAATTCGGAGTGCATCATCGTTTGGCTCCTCAAGAAAAATAAAAAAGTATTCTAGATCGGATATAACTTGGATCTTTTCATTTTTACTACACCTTTCTGTTACACCTTGTATAATCTAATAATAATAATATAAATAAAAATGAAATGCTTTTCGTTGGTAAGCGCATCGCTTGAGAACGGCTGTGAAACTATGCACAAAGACAGAGCACAACCCGGACAAGGACATAGGATACTTTTTATCCCGGCACCAAGGTCCTGTGGGATAGTGTAGTCCTCGCGAACGAAGTCGCAAGCAACAGCTATAGGAAATTGAATATTTCACTGCAAACCCACCGAATAGTTGTTAATTTGTTTTATCGAATCCCGGGATCCCTGTAATAGTTCAACTTAATAATAATGATAACAATTCGTTTATTTCCAAGAATATGGTGTACATTAGAATTATTACTTCATCATTATATTTATTTTGTTTATTTTTTATTTACCTTTTTTTTTATTTAATTTTTACTTTTGGGTAAATATTAAATTACTCTCATTGTTGTATTTTACAGCAATTTCAGTCTCCATCTAAAAAAAAATGTTTTCTAAAGAAGATAGATAAATCTATTGACTTGAGGAGCCTGATGGTGCAGTATTTAACGCGCCCGGTCTGCGAGTGCTGAGGTTAAGTAACTTTCGCAAAGGCCGGTCACCGGAGGGGTGACCCAAAACTATCATCTCTTGCTCCTCCGTGCTTCGGAAGGCATGTAAAGTGGTTGGTCCCGGCTGAATTAGCAGTCGTTAACAACCACCGCACCGCACTGGGCCCGCGTGATGGTTTACGGCCCATTCTCCCTATCCATCCATAGGGAAGGCTCGTGCCCCAGCAGTGGGGACATAAAATAAATAAATAAATAAATTAAATAAATTTTCCTACACTCATACACCAATTATCTAGCCCAATAGGAGCTTCGTTATGAAACTCGTTATATGGTTACTAGACAACGGATAAACATACTTAAAATACTTAAATACATACTTATTATACATAGAAATCACCCAGACCAGAGACAATTTATAAAAACAATAATTTCTAAATTGACCCGACCGGGGACCGAACCCGGGAAACCTTAGAGATGGCGACACCATGAAAACCGGTGTACAAACCACTCGACCAAGGAGGTCGTCAAAAAGAGCTGATGTTGGTTGACTAGGGTGTTTTTAACTGAATTTAATGTAGAGGTAACTTCTATTTTTATCATCAATTTTACTGCCACCTATTCGTTTATCTGTAGGTAAAATTAAAGGTAAATTGGTGTAATTGGCAAATTGTGACTTATTTCGGAGAGAGTTCAGCGTCTCCGTCACCTTAAATTGTAAATTAACAATATTTAGAAAAAAAAACTAAATGCGGATGTTGGAATTGTTATAAAATATAGCAATACGAGTACTTTATGTGTGCTAAGATTAAAAAAAATATTTCCGGGATCCCGGGATTCTTTCTTTTTTGAGAGATTTTACTGATTGCCTCAGACGGCATTTTCAGCTTCACAGGGCTTTTTAAAGCTTAAAGGGTTCCTCAAGGCGTGTGAAACGAATCACCGTCAGCGGTGTTCTAGAGGGAACGGCATCACGCACACTAGTGCGTGTCCCCGTGCTCTACCAGATTCTCCAAGGGTTTCGGATCGGATCGGAAGTCCGGGATTCGATAAAAAAAAGTAACAAAACTTTGGTTGTAACTACTCTGTCTTGTCTTGTCGGCAACTTTCGGTAAATAAGCCTCCTTCGACCCGATCCCAGCTGATATAATATGCCAAAAGATCTACTAAAATAAAGTCAAAATTTTCTGAATAAAAACTTGAAATCGCTCTAGAGAAATATTATTTACATATTTTCATTTAATATAAAATTCGTTTATAATACAGGTGTTGTGCGTTATTACAAAATTATAATATTGATAGTACCAACGAACCATAAACAAATAACAACATGAAGTCAAAACTCTATGGTAATTCTGCAACTTCTATTTCATAATCAGGTTCCAGAATTGAAATTACGTTTTTAAATAATGAAGGGATTTTGCATTTATTGACTTTTTATTGTATCGATTGATAAACCAAATTTATCGACTTCGAATTTAATACATTTATTAGATTTCAGAATGGATTGTTAGTGACTTAGTATTGCACTGAAGTTACTGGTAAATATTTTATATAGATTTTAGTTTTTTTAATTTATTTATTTGATGATTAGTTGTTTTAATCACACAAATAGAGAAGTAAAGAAACATATCGACAGTTGAAAGTCGATAAATCTAATAATAAAAACTTAAGTCGATAAATCTATCATTGCAATAAAAAGTCTATAAATATATCGATAGATTCAAAAGTCGACAAAAATATCGATACAACCGCAATTCGATAACTCTATCGATACAATCGCATGACGATAAACGAAAACTCCCTTCCATTAGGTACATAAAAAAACCACTCCAATTCATACAATCACAAATCGGCTAATACAATTGCTAGTCGATTAACGTAAAAACTTATCACTTGAAAAACTTCAAAGACATCCAATAAAAAATATAAATTCAAATTTAACTTTATAAACTCTGTTCACCATTAAAACTCTGTTCACCAGTCTGAGCTAAACTAAACTTATAACCCTTGTCCAATCGAAAATTGTAATCTTGCGTGCCATGAATAGTTCTCACATGGATTCTCAAATAACTGGTTCTAGTGAAGAATTTATAGCATATATGACATTGGTACTTCTTCAACCCCGTATGGGTTTCTAAATGTCTCTTCAACTTACCTTTAGTTATAAACCCTTTGCCGCACTGCTGACATATGTAAGGCTTCTCTTTAGTATGCGTATAGCTATGTAACTTCAAGTAATAATGTAACTTGAAGCTTTTGTTGCATACTTGGCATACATGTTTTTTTTCTTCTATCTTATTAATATCTTCTATAGCTATTTTGGAACCGTGGCCTTTCAAATGCTCTTCTAAGTAGTAGAAATGTTGGAACACTTCGCCGCATATATTGCAGACGCGCGATCTCTCGTCGGAAGGTATTAAGTCTGTCAAGTTGGTGGTGCCGTCGTTCTGTTTCGGTATTTTTCGTGCGTTTTGTAGCACCATCGCCAATATTTCGTTTCGATTCTCTTCTACTATCCTGTGGGTTAAATATTTTATTATTAAAACAGTAAAAAAAATAACAAAGCTGATAATTTAATTGTTTTTTTAATAATATTATGAATTATGATTATTTACAAATAATTTTACGCAAATTTCGTTGCGAAAAAAATAAAAAATAAAAAAATAAAAAACAAAGTATTGAAAAAAATTCACGAGCGGGATTCGAACCCGCACCCCATGACCCGCCGGGTCAGGTCCACTACCAACTATGCTATCGTAGCTCTATCACTCACTCTGTAAGCCAAAGGAGCCCTATTCAACTACGTCATCAACATCCGATCTTAATATTTTTACGAATATTGAAAGATCAGTTAAGAATTAGGCAAGCTAAATTTATGATTATTTCCATATAATTTCACGCAAATTTTATTGCGAACCAATTACAATATTATAAATTAATAATAATAATAATATTTATTTATTTCAAGTAATAATTACAACTCATTTTTGTTAGTAACAATGGTACTTAGAACTATGTTAGTATCGATACATTTAATTATATTTATATTTATTTATATTTGAATGCTATGCAAATTACCCTTTGAACGAGAAATATGACCACAAACACGTACAAATATTTTGCAATCTTAATTAAACTTTATTTAAGATTTAAGGTTCATAATAAGGTGAAGTTGTTGATGCTATACAATCTTTCACATTTTATAATTCGAAATATAAATATGTATTGGTAAGAGCAAACAAGGCCACTTTTGAGATGCGTTTTTGTTCCAGATTCTTTTGATTGTAGTATTTACGTATCCAGAAAATCTAAGTAACTCTTCCCTGTGTGGTGCCGGGGAAAAAGAATTGCACCACCCCATTTCTTCCCGTGGGTGTCGTAAAAGCCGACTAAGGGACCATTCCAGAGGATGGGCAGCAGCATCTCTCTGAGGTTACCCTCAACCTACTGCGATCGCCAACCCGCCTGCCAAGTGTGGCGATTACGGCAAATACCCCTCATACCCTTGGGGGAGGCCTTTGTCCAGCAGTGGACGTCTTTGGCTGAGATGATTTACGTATCCAGAAAATCTAAGAATCTTGTAGAAAAAACTATAGTGTGTTATATATATAACTTATGGATCGGACTAATTGTAAACACGTTCCCTTTGATACTTAATATATATTTTGTTTATTTAATACGATAGTATTTTCAATTATATCAACTTAACCGTGATTGCTTTTTTGGCATTTTTTTGTCGGCGCACCCTTAAACTAAGTCTACCATTTAATGCGTATTGGGAATGAAAATTCATGCGTTGGGTTGTACAAAGAAACTATCTGCAATGTTGCTGCCTAGATAGCATAGCAAGGGGGATGGGGGAAAAGATGGGAAAAATAAAACATGAGGGGGAAATTATGCGAAAAAGGGGCAATAAATCAATGACATAACGAGCAATAAGCGTAGAAATTATAGGAAAAAGGTAATAGTGAAGAATAGATGGCAAAAGTAGCAATAACATGGGGAAATTATATAGGTAATCAGTGAGTAATAGATGGAAAAAGGAGCAAAAAAATGTAGAAATTAATACAAAATGATGTATAAATAGTAGGTAATATATGAGAAAAAAAAGCAACAAAAGACGGAAATATTTTAAAAAAACGGGAAATTGTTGGAAAATAGAGTAAAAACGTAAAGAAAACATGAAAAAAAAAGTTGGGAAAAATCTGGGAATTTTTGTGGATAACCTGGGAATTTTCGTTTTTTTTTGTAAACACATAATATACTCACAGCCCCTCCTTCTGATGCGTAGACAAGTGCATTTGCACGTGGTACCTAGTGTGGAACATGTGCGCGCACACTGGGCACTCGTAGCGTAGAACGAAACGGTCCGCGCGGTGGCTCACGAGGTGGCGCTGCAGCTTGCACGCCGCGTTGAACGACTTCGAGCAGACGTTGCATTCGTACTGTTTGTCCGGTTTGTGATGTTTGCGGTGGTATACCTGGGAATATTGGGAATAAGGTTTCTGTCATCATCATCAGCTCGTATATTATGTATGTATACATACAATCCAGTGTGTTGCCAGTGATGACATACGGGAGACAGAGACGTGGTCGCTCACTATGGGTCTCATAAAAAGGCTCAAGGTCACTCAAAGAGCAATGGAGAGGGCTATGCTCGGGGTTTCTCTGCGTGATCGAATCAGAAATGAGGAGATCCGCAGAAGAACAAAGGTTACCGACATAGCCCGAAGAGTTGCTAAGCTCAAGTGGCAGTGGGCAGGGCACATTGCTCGCAAGACTGATGGCGGCTGGGGCGGGATAGTCCTTGAGTGGCGACCGCGTACCGGAAAGCGCAGTGTGGGCAGACCTCCAACAAGGTGGACCGACGATCTGGTGAAGGTCGCGGGAAGCCGCTGGATGCGAGCACCACAAAACCGGTCGTTGTGGTGATCCTTGGGGGAGGCCTTTGTCCAGCAGTGGACGTCTTTTGGCTGAGATGATGATGATGATTATGACATACAATCAGTACGATGATCTGTACTAGGCCATATTATACAGGATGTTTGGTAATACCTATATAATCCCGAATATGGCAGATAGGGTACAGTGAATAGAACCCCGGAATATTATAAACATACCTGAAAAGCACCATATGGCCAAGATGTTGAAGTTTTTTGTTACTAAGTAAAATTGCACAACAACCCTAGATCCAGCTGATACAGTGTTCTTGGTCGTCAACCTTATGGTCCAAACGAAGCAGAAATCAAAACATGACAAGGCCAATAAAAAAAATTGTTTTAAAATAAATTTGATTTTTTTATGGAAATATTATAATTTTCGTAAATATGATTTTGCATACGGTGTTTTTTTTTACTTGAAAACCGTACTTTAAACTCAATTCCATTTTATAATAAAATACCTGATCATAATTATAACTGCGTTGACAGATATTAATTTCAAAACACACGTTAAACATGTTTTAATTAAGAAAGCTTATTATAAGGTAAATTACTATATTGCAGATAAATGCGTGTGGAAATAAGTCACCTGCACTGGCTTGAATATTATTATTATGTAATGTGTACAAAATTGTATAAAATTTGTATATTATATTATTATTATTATTACTTTTTTTTCATCCTAGCTGTATTCATTAATTTTTTCGTTTTTTATTTTTCTTGAGTACCTATATGAAGTTTTTACAAAACTTCTAAACATTTGAAAAGAAAATCAATTTGCACATTCGATAGGAACAGTACTTCATTAGGATAATGATATTCAATTGCTAACTTCAATTATGATTTGATGCAATTACTTCAGTAGTGTCAATTTGACACCTGTCAAGGGTATCAAGCTATAATGAACAGACTATAGTAGCTATTTCCAAAAACATTTTTTGTATTATATATAATGGACTAAAAAAATTTACTTTGACTTTAGACTTTAAAATAAATTCGATAAATACGGCACTTAGGTCACTTCAAAACTATTTATAATGAAAATAAGGGTTTTTAAAAGTGCTCTCTATTCCACACCAATTACTATTTATTAAGTAACAAAAGAAAGGTATTTGTGTGTTTGTGAATAATCATCATCATAATTTAAAAAAAAATATTACCATATATCTTAAAGATCTCTCACCATAGTCTCCCGTTTCTTGTAACTCCTCCCACATATAGTGCAGAGGTAAGGCCGTGGCCCCAAGTGCGTGGCCTCGTGGCCTCTGAGCGCGGCCTCGTCCGCCATCACTTCGAGGCAGAACGCGCACTTCAGTACCAACTCCTCACCGTCGTGACATTTCTTGTGGACCTAGAAAGTTTGTAACAATATATTTATTTAAAAAATTATGGTTATATACAATAAACAAATTTAAACGGGGATTAACGCAAACCGTACCGCCCGTTGTAACTCGGTCGAAACGTCGGGTATAAAGAAGGTATGATAACTACTTACTAATTAGTTTGCGTTAATCCTCGTTTAAATTTGTTTAATTATGGAACGCGAAAGTTTAAAAGTGTATATATATAAGTTTAAAAAAAGCCTGTCCGATCGCAAAGGGGTATAAATATTATTCATGAAAATAAAAAATAAAAAATACAAAAATAATGATTCTATTTAATTTTACGCAATTTTAATGCGAATAAATATATAAATAAACTTTCCTACACTCACACCAATTATATAGCCCAAGAGAAGCTTCGTTATGAAACTCGTTAAGAGCGTTTACGCCGCACACTAGCGCCGCCAATGAAAAAAAAAACATATCTAGTAATTAGAGATAGAAAATCAAATTATACTCAACAAACTATCTGAATGACGTAATTTAGCATTTTTACGTCACCTAATGAACACCTGACATGTTATGGTTTAGTTAAATATGGCGTTATAGTTAAAAGTGGCCGTAACGTCTTCTATCTCTAATTACTACATGTCTTTTTTTTCAATAGTGGCGCTAGTGTGCGGCGTAAACGCTCTTAAATGGTTACTAGACAACGGACAACGGTTAAACACCTTTATATCGGACAGGGTTCAGCAAGGGTGTTCCTTTTCTCCCTTAAAGCGTTAATATATTGAAAGAATCCCTATCATAGCAGTATTTGATGATTCTAATTTTTGTGATTGATTTAATTATTATTATTATTTAAATGATTAATTATTCTGTCTTTACAAAAACACAAATGTTGAAAAAATTTCCACGAGAAGGATTTGAACCTGCACCCTTCTGACATACCGGGTCAGGATTTTGTAATTTATTCGCAATAAAATTTGCGTTAAAAAATATGTAAACAAAACAAAAGCATTTTATAAATAGCTTGCCTACTTCTTAACTGATCTTTAGTATTTGTAAAAATATTATGATCGGATGTTAATGACGGTAGTTGTTGACATTGAATGGGCGCCTTTGGCTTTTAAAGTAAAAAAGTAAATAGTGTTGAATAATTTTGGCGGCGTGGTTAGAACCACGATAGCTCAATTGGGAGAGCACCTGACCCGGTATGTCAGAAGGGTGCAGGTTCAAATCCTGCTCGTAGAAATTTTTTCAACATTTGTTTTTGTGATTTGTTCGCAACAAAATTTGCGAACTACATTTTCGATTCATCAAGTGGTTATTTAAATAATTATTTTTTATTAAGCACCTTAAATTCCCCATACAAAATTAGTATGGCCGCGCGGCATCAAATAAATATGGACGACGACATTTCAAATAAAACATATGACACTTGTCACTTACGGACGGCGCACTCTTAAAAAAAACACACTGCATAATAATAATAATACGGGGCTAACCTGTAAAGTCTCCAAATGTAGGAACTTCTTCTGACAGAACTCACAAGAGTGCGGACGCGTCTTGTATTTTTTCTTCTCCGACGATTTGGATTTCTTATTGAATTTGGCTTTCGCTTTCTTGATTATCGCTCTAAAACAACACATCATCATCATCACCATCATCAGCTCTTTGAGGTCCCCACTGCTGGGAAACAACCACGCGGGTTTGGTTAGTGGTGATTAACGACTGCTAATGCAACCGGGACCAACGGCTTCACGTGCCTTTCGAAGCACGGATATACGGTTATTTCTATATGTATAAGTATTTTTGAAGTGAAGTCTTTAGCGGCGTTGCACACTTTTTTTGTAATGGGTAAAAAATGTTAAATTCGCGTCAGGACACGTGACCTGATCGAAAATTCGTAAGACGGATGGAGAGTAGACAGCCGGCGCGGTGTAGGAGAGGAAGTATCCCCCTTTCTTTTTACGGCGCGGCGAAAATGTATGCCTGCTGTTTCGTTTAGGCGGCGCATGGCGCTTGCGCGAATAAATTGTCATGTTTGTGTACGATAGCGCAACAAATAAATATATTGTATTCTACCACATAAATGATAGTACTTTTATACTGATAATTGAAGCAATTCGTGCAAAATTATTCCCTAACCATTCCAAAATATCAAAAATGCACAACGTTAATATTCAAGTTTTCACTTCTGCTGGCACTCCCGTTGTGCAACCCGTCGTTTTTTTTTTAAATTAGTATTTAACGAAGTAGTAATATCAATTATAAGAGGAAACTGACTTGGTAAATGAGAAACATAGATCAAGTTATTATCTCTGTTCTATAAAATGCTGTTTGTTCCCCAATAAATAAATAACTAACCAGTCAGCCACATTAACCTGAAGAATCTGAAGAAGTATGTGGAATTTGCGCATGAGTGAACATTGTGCACTTCATAATATAAGTTATTTTTCCATTGCCACGTCGACGACCAACACACGTGGCAAAGACATAGGGTTAATTAAACCAATAGATAACTTTCTTTTTGATTTGACTTTGACATGCATGGTTAAATTATTAATTTTAATTTTTCTTCTTCTTCAAAGAGTAGAGTTATATTCTTCTTCTCTTTGTTGGTTGATTTTAAAGTAGGTTTATATATTTTTTCTTTCTCTTTTCTTGTTTCTTTTGTTCGGTGAAGGCAAAGGCAAGGGCATAGTGAACATGCAGCCATTCTATATATATATATATATATATATATTTTATTTTTATTTATTTTTTTCTTAATGTATGTGTAAGTGTTTTTAAGTATATAATTTTCCTATTAGTATTTATGTAGTATATTATTTTTGTCACACCACAAGTCGTCGCCACTTCACTTTCAGGGAGCTGTCTGAAAACCAGCGCTTCTGTGGCACTATGTGTATTGCCACAAAAGCATTGCTGAGACAGCTACCCGTTGGCCTTGCACATATCGTAGCTATTTATAGTGTTCTTTCTCTTTTATTTTATTTCTATTTTTTTTTTTTTGTGATTGTGTTAATTGTTTTAAGATGTTCTTCTGTTTTATTTTATTTTTATTTTTCTCATCTGTTTGTATTTGTTTTTGTGCAGGTCAATAAATGTTTTCTTATTCTTATTCTTATTCTTATAAATATGACCACATCTCGCAGTTCAGGTCGGAGCTGAAATGGTTGCCTATTCGCCAGCGAAGACGTTTACGGGCCCTAACCACACTGTTTTCGCTTCTAAATTCTTTAAACGCAAATATTTATAAAATTTACAAAATACAGTGAAAAAATTAAAAAAAAAAAGTTAAATTTTTCTTTAAACGCTCCTTCTTATCTTGCTCCCCATTTCCAGTACCTTTGCTCCTCTCATAGTAAAAATCTCCGGTCCTCAAATAATCTTCTCCTTCTCTGTCCCTCCCATACATCTGGTTTTGTTCATTCTTCCTTTCACATTCAATCCATTCTCCTGTGGAACGCGCTGCCTCTCGAAACCAGGGGCCCGACCGCCTAACCGATCGCTTTGACTACGCATATAGTTGATGACGTCATCTTGCCACCTCGCACCGCCTATGAAAGCAATATCAAAAGCTAAAGGCTATAGCTTTCGATATTGCTTTCATAGGCGGCACGAAACGACAAGATGACGTCATCAACTATATGCGTAGTCAAAGCGATCGGTTGGGCGGTCGGGGGGCAGCATGGCTACAAGTCGTGATGCTTTTAAAAAGAAAGTCCGCGAGCTCTTGTTTGATAGAATCATGGCAGAATCATCTCAATAACGACCTATTAGAATTATGTATTATATGTATGTTTATTTATTGTAGCTTACGTATTTACAATACACATAGTGTATCATCATCATCATCTCAGCCAAAAGACGTCCACTGCTGGACAAAGGCCTCCCCCAAATAATCATGGGGGGTATTTGCCGTAATCGCCACGCTTGGCAGGCGGGTTCGCGATCGCAGTAAGTTGGGGGTAACCTCAGAGAGATGCTGCTGCCCATCCTCTGGAATGGTCCCTTAGTCGGCTTTTACGACACCCACGGGAAGAGATGGGGTGGTGCAATTCTTTATCCCCGGCACCACACAGGGAACATAGTGTATGTTTATGTATATATAATATTTATGAATGTATTATATACTTACATTTAAATTATTTAGGTATAATATATCTTGATTGCACCTACCAATGTTATCTCAGCACTACCCTATGGTTGACTGGTAGAGAATGCCTCAGGCATTAAGTCTGCCATGTAATATTTATGTTGCTAAAGTTTAAATAAATAAAATAAATATAGTATTAAAACTAATTCAAAGGGTTCTCACTTGGTGTTTTTCTTCTCTTCGCTTCCATCGGGATCCGGTTTGATTCCTTCCGCTTTAAAGGGCGCGTCGTCACCTGCTAACCAATTCATCATGTTACCTACAGTAATGTGAATAACAACGCCTAGATAGGTGGATACCTATTCAAAACTGTTAAATGTTCAACCATATTACCATACACATAAGGCTCAAAGTCTATTGAGGGAATCTGACAGTTTAGTCTAAAGTGCAGGCGTGGGTACTAGATGTAGAGATGGGTCGCACTAGGTAAATTTGATACTAGGTGCACCTGTTCCTAGTATTATCTAATACTCGATCCAGATAACTATTCTACCTACCCCGCCCGATCCTCTAAATGACAGCACACATTTACAGAATACACTAAACATGCACACTAATTTAAGCCCAAGAAACCATACTCGTAGAACAAGGGTACGCGCTCTACACCAGGTACAGACATGTACCTGGGCGCTTCTCTCCTCCTCCACGGCCCGGTCTACCCGAGCCGAGGTCCGTGCCTTTAGAGGCGCCCTCGGGTGGTTCCGCTCCCCGATCCGATCCGAACCCTTCGGAGACTCTGGGAGGGCACGGGGACGCGCACTTTTAAGTGTGCGATGCCGTACCCTCTAGAAATCCTCCGAAGGTGATTCGTTTCAACACGGCTTGAGGTACCCTTTACGTACCTCGCCGCCCCAAAAAGCCCCGGTGAAGCTGAAAATGCCAACTGTGGCAATCAGCAGTCTCTCTCAAAAAAAATAAAATTATTCTACCTAGTTCACCTAGTAAACTACTAGTTTCTCGTAGTAACTGGTTAGACTAGACGTCGACTAGTGCTGACTGGCTGGCTGGCTGTGCTATGGGTAGAGGCGGGACTTATTGCTTAAAGTTAAAAAGTCACCTGAGCTTTTAACTTTTTTTTTAAAAGCTGCTTATTTGCGTAAAATAAATGCCAGGAGAAAACGTAAAAACAAGTTTTTACCGGTTAGTAAACAAGGAGTGAGCACGATGACAAAACACAAAAATAGTAATAATAATTTTGTCATTCGGAACCTTATGTTCATACAAATAGGACCTAAATTAAATTGGTTTTCACACTCCACAGTATCACGCAATACTTCAAGCATCTATTCATCTAGGATCTAGTCTTGTTAAAAACAAGTTTTTACCGGTTTACTAACCGGTAAAAACATGGAGTGAGCACGATGACAAAACACAAAAATAGTAATAATAATTTTATCATTCGGAACCTTATGCTCATACAAATAGGACCTAAATTAAATTTGTTTCACACTCCACAGTATCACACAATACTTCAAGCATCTATTCATCTAGGATCTAGTCTTGTACTTACCTACCTATGGAATCTTATTCCGTGGTGTTAAAGTCGAAAACAGTGAAATGGAAAGAAATACTTGGTGTGCACAATACGCGAATACGTGTACATTGGAATATTACCTCTAATGTTTTAGTGTAAGGTCGATATAATTTTTAACGCAAATTTTGTTGCGAACAAATTACAAAAACACAAACATTTTTCAACATTTGTGTTTTTGTAATTTGTTCGCAACAAAATTTGCGTTAAAAATTATATAAACATTTATAAATAGCTTGCCTACTTCTTAACTGATCTTTAGTATTTGTAAAAATAATAATAATCGGATGTTAATGACGGTAGTTGTTGCGCCTTTCAAAGTAAAAAAAGTAAATAGTGTTGAATAATTTCGGCGGGTTGGTTAGAACCACGATAGCTTAATTGGGAGAGCACCTGACCCGGTATGTCAGAAGGGTGCAGGTTCAAATCCTGCTCGTGGAATTTTTTTCAACATTTGTGTTTTTTTAATTTTTCAGTCCCATGAAGCTCTAGTAGGTATCGAACCCACGACCTTTTATTACCAGACCAATGCTCTCACCGCTGAGCTACCAAACTTATTGTTTAGGTAAACAAAAAAATATCCTGTAAGAAATATTATCACGAGGAAATGAAATCCACTTACCCTCCCAAGACTCCTCGTGCGTCAACACATGTCGATGCATTTTGCTCGAAGTAATAAATCCTCTATCGCAAATATAGCATTTAAACGGCTTCTCCCCAGTATGCGTTCTCATGTGGATCCTCAAATAGGACGCTGTGCTCAAAGTCTTTTCGCAAATCGTACATTTGAGGGGGCCTACTGTCTTACTCCCCCTAGTTTTGGGAGAGGGGGGAGTCTCCTCCATTTTGGGGGAGACCGCCCATGTGTTTGAGGGGAAGTAATCGTCGTCAGAGAATCTAATTGTGAAAAAAAATACATATGGTTAACGTTATCAGTGATGAACTATACAATATGTAAAAAAACCCATGTCCAATCGCAAAAGGGACAGGGGTACATAAGGTATACAAGTAACAATAACAAAAAAAAAGAGAAACAAATAGTATTCATAAAAAAAAACTGTAAGCCTCGTTAATTTAATTTTTTTTTTGTAATTTTACTTAATAATTCTTGTTGTAACGTTAGATTGTAGAATGTGTAGTCTTTAATTATTGTAATTGTTTTTTTTGATACCGTTTTAATTAAAGTAACAAAAATAAATAAATAAAAGAGTTATCGTAATTTAGAAGAAGTTTTTTGTACCGAAACTGCTCAAATTACCCCAAAATCTAGCAAATTTTATAAATGTGACCACACTTTCATTATTTTCTTACACATCGACACAACACAATTAGATTCACACCAATTCTGAAAGTTATCATTCGACAAAATTACATCTACTTACGTATTTCTTTTTCTTTTTAGACTACCTACCTGCGTTTATTAATTACTAGCTGTGCTCGCGACTTCGTCCGCGTGGAATAGTGACTTTCGGCAGCATTTTTAATTTTTTAGGCTCTTTTCCCGTTTTTGCAACATTTTTCACTGATGCTTCGCTCCTATTGGTCGCAGCGTGATGTTATATAGCCTAAAGCCTTCCTCGATAAATGGACTATCCAACACAAAAAGAATTATTCAATTCGAACCAGTAGTTCCTGAGATTAGCGCGTTCAAACAAACAAACAAACAAACAAACTCTTCAGCTTTATAATATTAGTATAGATGTCAACATTTTTTGGACGCATAATATTATTATGTTTCTATAATTGGCTTATGTTTAAGTAACATCTTCTGTACCTTGTGTTTAGTTAACCTTTTCACCGCCCAACTATCCTGCACGCGATGTCCCCGCTGTACGCCAACGTATAAATGTATTTTAATAAAGTAGGTACAAAGAAGAACTTCTATAGAAGTGCTGGCGTGGACGGCACGAAAATCTCGAACTTCTATAGAAGTTGTTGGCGGTAAAAAGGTTAAATGCTGTTGAAACATAGTTGAACAAATAAATAAATGGCGGCGGCGCCAAAGGACCGAAGTGCTGACAAAAGTGTTGTTGTAAGTTTTGTATTTTTTTTTATCAAGGACAATTTTATTCACATTTTTTTTTTAAATGATTACGTAAATAGAATTGGGTGCCTATTGTGAGTTTCGTTTACTATCATTCATTCGATTACGTTTACGTAAACGAATTTTCGTAGTATGGCATTGAATTTTTTTGGTTCTTAAATGTTGTTGTGACGAATTTAGACCATATTCAAAACATAATACGTTCAAAAACAGAAATAAAGAACCTTTTAGGTTTTAAGAGATCGAATCCGATCGCGGGCGAACTTACGTCAAACCCCAAGCGATCGAATTCGATCCTACTTTTGTATGAACAAGTTTAGCCATAAACAAACTAGGATAGGAGAGTTTGAGTTATTGAGACAAAACATGAAAATAAGCCTGGATTAGGACGTCAAACTCATATGAACAAAACGACATCGATTGACGTTCGCCATTGTTGAATTTGAAATGTCACATAATATTTTAAAATGCTTTGAACCACAAAATAAAGCTAGATTATGAAAAATTATGTTTGTAATTGATTATTTATTTTATTTCTTTGATTTATTTTACCTGTACAAAAATTTAACCCAGTGTTCATACAAACTTGAAACATCTACTTTTGCCTTACTAATCGTATCTTACTAATACTACTCGTTTTTATTAACATGATCGAATAGCGAATGAACTAACACCTGAATCTCGATACCGATAACATTTTAACGGATCGAACAGGTTTTTTTTTACATATTTTATAAGAGGGGGATGAAGATTGTGAGAGAGTATAGGAGAGATTGACACGGATATTGAAATTTAATCATAGATTTTTTTCTTTTTATTTTCAAGTGCTAATTGCTGCACTGAAACTAAATTAAATATTTATAAAAACAGTGAAAAAATTAAACGTCCACCCGACCCAGCCAGGAATCGAACCTGGGTCTTCGGCAATCCGGGCGGCTACACTGACCGCTATTACGCATTATAATTAAAATTTTTACTTTTTAGGTTCAAGTGCTAAGTAATTGCTGCACTGAAGCTAAATTAAAGCTAGCGCTGTGCCGCTATTAGCACTTAAAAAAGCATTATAAAGCAGTGACGAAATTCAGCGCTTACGTTAGCCTTTCCGGTAGCATAGCGGTCAGTGCAGCAGCCCGGATTGCGGAAGACACAGGTTCGATTCCTGGCTGGGTCGGGTAGGCGTTTAATTTTTTCACTGTATTTAATAAAATTTTATAAATATTAAAAAAGTTAAAATTAATCAAACTAATTAAATTATCTTGATTGAAAAAGAAAATTTATAAAAATTTTGTCTTCTTACTCTGATTTTATAAGCTATATAAGCTTGTAAGTTGTAGGTTGAGTAAAGTTGTAGGGTAGTAAATAAAATTTAAAAATATGTTTATCTTGAAAAAAATATATTTTATTACATTAATTGTTTCCAATCAGAATCGTAAATTAAATCTTCTACCCCACCCAAACTATTTCACGAGATTGTCCTGTTAATGTTTTGCCGGAACCAATTCTTTGAGAATACATTTTTATCTAACCTTAAAATAGGTAAACAAAGATGACACAATAATTTTCATCGATTTAAACGTGATTGACGCTAACGGATGAATGTCAAACAATACCACTCTGTATTTATAAACAGTAGCTAAAGCAAAACAATAACTGCTTCCTTCATACTCATAAGCTTCACCGAGCGCGAGAGAGACAGATAGACTTTTCATGATGCGTATGCAGTGCGACGTCACGAAGCGCGCTTATTCACAGACACACAAGCGCGTAGTGTGTTGAAAGTGCCAGCTTTAGTTAGCAGACCTAAGTAGTAATTTGGATAATTTTATATAAAGATTTTATAAATTAGATTTATTAATTTCTTTTATTCAATTAATTTTGTTATTTACGCTGATTGATATAATTTCGTTCA
This sequence comes from Eudonia lacustrata, assembly GCA_947562085.1. Lineage (NCBI taxonomy): Eukaryota > Metazoa > Arthropoda > Insecta > Lepidoptera > Crambidae > Eudonia > Eudonia lacustrata. The sequence continues at coordinate 11,533,175 of OX387335.1, read as the reverse complement.
TCCCATATCATTCGTTCCATTCGTTCTCTATCCCCTCTGTTACAATACGCAGTGTTTAGTTTACCAATCCCCTTAACCCCCTCACTCACCTCTCATCTTTAACGCTATCCTCTTTCTCATCCTCCGACTTGACCGGTTCCGCCCCCGCATCCTCCACTCCCCCCATATCCTCATCCTCCGGTTCGTTCTTGATCTCCACGTCTGGTGGGTCTACCTTCACCTCCTCAATGTTTACCAGGACTTGGGTATCGGATAATTCCTCCTGCATAATGAGAGATATTATAGATTAATTTATACTAATATTAATAATAGTAATTTATTCAGAAAACATTTAACAGTAAAAAGATTCATCATCATCATCATCATCATCAGCTCATAAAGTCCCCACTGTTGGGGCACGAGCCTTCCCTATAGATGGGTAGGGAGAACGGGCCATAAACCACCACGCGGGCCCAGTGCGGGTTGGTAGCTTTGACTATATACATGTCTAGACGGAGTGTCGCGGTACAAACGCTTCGCTCAAAGCGGCCAGTTTTTGTTTCGAAGTGTGCGTGACAGCCGCGTATGACACTAGCGCTGAACGGGTGTCAGTGTGCGCGAAAGGTTGCCAGTGAATACGTAATTCCCGATAAAGTAGGGAAAAATATTTATGCACAATCACAGAACAACTAATGGCACAATACAATTTTAAAATTAAAATAGTAGTTTTAAAATGGCTTCGTTGATAGATTTTATTTGTGTTTACGGTGTTTGGAGTTGGTAATTGTTGCCGACAACTACTAGGAAAGTATGTACCAACTCAACTCAGCAAATTATTCATCATAATTCATAACATAACATAACTTTTAAATCAGGTATTTGTAGGTATAACGCATCAAAGTAGCTGGTGTGTTTAGAATTGATGGATGATTGAAAGCGAGAGCGAGTACAATAAAATTATGCGTTAATGGAAGCCTGCGTACTTGTGATATGTTTGTATATATAGGGTTTAAAGAGGAACAACAGGCAGGATGATTTACATTTAATAATCAAAATCGTTTTTTAAAATTAGTTTTTTTTAATTATAAGCAAAACAATTAATGGCCTTCTCTTTGTATTTGTTTTTTAAATAACTTTCGTTTTGACGTTACATCATTTTCCATGTTCTCTAATTTCATAATATTTTATAAATATTTTTCCACCCCCAGCCTTATTAGTTGCACTTGATGTAGAAAACCGCATTCATGATCAGCTGGTACCTGGGATTGGAAGTAGATCCAACAAAATTGCTCATTATTTTTGACAGGATTTTTTGATATGTCGTTAAAGATATTCGTGGTCTTTTTAAAAAAAAAATTATGACTACTTCAGCGCTTCTGCAGACATCATGTGAGGCATAAATTAGACCTTCATCCCGCAAATCGACCAATTTGTGGAACCTTAATTATTCATTTGATTTCAGGGATTCGATGCAGGCAATGCACTTTCATTCATCTGCGTATACAATACATCTGACTACGCAACCTGCTATGTAACCAATTAATTGTTCCTTGTATTCACACAGTTCTATATCATCCATAAGTCGACTCATATTTAGATAATGGTTAGAAATATCTCTAAGTAGGTCACAAAAAACATAAATCATAAAGTACGCAACGTATTATTTGTTAATTTAAATAGTAAATTCGTCATAAAATAGTCAAAAAGCACTTTTCCGCCTAAATGCACAAAAAATCAAAATTATTTCTACATGATTTCAACTGTCTTAAATTTTTAACAAGTTTTTGAACGAAGAATTGTCTCATCTATGTATTCTTCTTTTTTTTTTTTTATACGTAGCTCGGCAAATGACTCCTCTCCACCTGATGTTAAGTGGAAATGGAGTCCAGACGTAAGGACAACTGGTGCAGCGAGAAAACAACGCAGCATCAGTCACCCTCACCCTGCCGGCCCACAAGGTGCCTCTTCACGCCTCGTTTGAAGGACCCCATGTCATAGGAAGGAGGGAAAACGTGCGCTGGTAGACTATTCCATCTTTTGGAAGTGCGACAGAAAAACGAGTCACCAAATTTCTTTGTGCGCGATGGAATGTTCGAGACAGTACAGCGGTGACTCCGGAGAGCAGCACGCGTACTCCTATGGAGAAAGGGAGAAGGTGGGATGAGGTCAAAAAGCTCTTCAGAGCACTCGCCGTGGTATAAGCGGTAGAAGACGCTGAGTGACGCTATATCTCTACGCAATTGCAGGGGCTCGAGAGCATTAGTGACCTCTGCACTGCCGATAATGCGTATAGCGCGCCGCTGCAATCTGTCCAAGGCATCGAGAAGGTACTTTGCGGAACCGTCCCAGAGGTGCGAGCAATATTCCACGAAGGATCGCACCTGTGTCTTGTACAAAAGGCACAACTGATCCGGCGTGAAGAATCGCCGCACCCTGTTCAGGACACCGAGTTTACGTGACGCAGTTTTTATCACGGTTTCAATATAGTCCCTCTGGTTCAGATCGCAGCGAATCTCCATACCAAGCATGTTTATACTGCTCTGCAGGCCGAGTGATGTGCCTTGAAGAGAGGGAAGGGGTAGGAATGGCGACTTTTTTGCCGTGAACGCGCATACCTGTGTTTTCTTGGCATTGAACTCAACAAGGTTATTGGAGCCCCATTTAGATATGAGGTCCAACACCCATAAAAACATCTATAAATGTCAATACGTCAAAATCGTATGTATTGTGATTATTCAAAAAGATTTTTTTTAGAAGACTAGAAAACTGTATGTTTCCTCAGAAAACTAATATGTGCAATAGAATCTCTGATTTTTTGACAATAACGTAGCCACCTCGTTTTATACACATTCGCGCATAAAAACTCTAAATCCAAACCCACATACATATACCTTCTTACATAAATACTTACGTACATTATATTCAAACAAAATTATTATTTTACTCATTTCGAATCGATATTCGAAATGAGTAAAATATTAATTTGGTTTGGTATCGATATACCATACCACAATAACAGTTAATATTAATAGTACAATATTATAAAATACAACAGTATTATATTTTTATATTCTGCTGCCACCAATAATGAGATTGGGAATTCTACATTTCGATACTAGCAACACGGCCGGCTTGCTTACGTAATGAAATCGATTATTGTTAAAATAATAATTATCATTAAAATTTATCTATAAGTACAGATGAAACGTGACTTTCCTTTTCGAAAAGATCTTTTCTATGTAGTTTCGACAAAATTTCATTGAGCAAACGATCATTTTGCGAACAAATTTACCAAAAAGCGAGACTTTATCACTGCTTGACGGCACAAATGACACTGACAGCCGGAGGAGCGCGTCAAGCCAATACTGGCCCGATAATTTTTGTACGTTTTCTGACGGCCAGGCTCTATCTAGACAGGTATATAATCAAAGGTCGGTAGTTAACGACTACTAATACAGCCGGGATCAACGGCTTTACGTGCCTTCCGCAGCACGGAGGAGCTCGGGTTATAATGGTCAAAAGCATTAAAAACTTTCTTTACGGAACATTTTAAATGATCAGCTATTCTCCGGTACGTCCATTTTTGGTCGATGTGCAAAATAACAATTATTTGCCTAGTTGACGCGTCACAACTTTTATTTTTGCCCATTTCGAACAAAAAATCATAAACGAAATTCCAATTTGATGTTCAATTGCCGCCAAAACGATAGAAATAGATAAGAAAGAAGTTTTATTTTTTCAATTTCAAAAATGGAATGTTTTTCTAAAGTGCCAGTAACAGAAAATAAGCTATGTATGCTTTAAACTCTTTTTGTGATTGAGGTTTAGATAATTTTGTTTTTTTAATGTATTTTATGAGTATTGTAATTGAGTGGCTATATTGTTGCATGATTATTAAATATTGAATCTATAAATTTTTAACGACTATTGTATATGAACTTCAAACTTTCATAATTCATATGAAGTGCTTCTAATTATAAGTCCACCACTGTATAGATAGAATTTTTGATCGAACTGATAGATAGATAAAAACATAAATGTTGAAAAAATTTCCACGAGCAGGATTTGAACCGGCACCCTTCTGACATACCGGGTAAGGTGCTCTCCCAATTGAGCTATCGTGGTTCTGGTATCGTGGTGGTCCGGTTCAAATCCTGCTTGTTGAAAATTTTTTCAACATTTGTGTTTTTGTAATTGTAACAAAAATTTGTGTGTTTGTAACAAAATTTCCGTTAAAAATTATATAAACAAAATAAAAACATTTTATAAATAGATAGATTACTATAACGAGACTCCTTACCTTCGGTACCAATTCCTGTCCCTGGTCAGGCTGGTTCTCCCACATCTCCCAAGGGTCTCCCGTCTTAGCATTTCTTTCTTTTTCACTCTGTTCTGCTTTCTCTCTCAGTTCCTCTTCCAACTCTTTGAGGTACGGCAAGATGGCGTTGTAATCTAGAATGGAAGGTAAAGTATAATTTTGGAGGAGCTCAATAGCGCAGTAGTTAACGCGCCTAGTTTGCGAATGCCGATGTTAAGCATCTTTCGCAAAGGCCGGTCATCGGATAGGTGACCAAAAACTCCGTGTTTCGATAGGCACGTAAAGCCGTTGGTCCCGGCTATATACAACCTTATTTTTAGTTTATACGAAAACCGAAGCACGGGTCAAATATTTTCATTTAAAGAATCAGTACAAAAAAATTAAAATAATATCTTTGAAAACTCACGAAGTTACAAGCTTTTTGTGCTGCCCTGTTGTGTTTTTAGTAGGGTATAATTTATTTGAGATTTTGTAAATATTATTTGGTCAAAATGTAACATGGTATAAAAAAATATAGAAATCGATTTTATTACTGATTCTGAACAAACAGTTTTCAGGTTTCGTATAAACTAAAAATAACATTGTTTGTAATAATTACTAACAGTCTATGGAATTATTCTGAAATAAATACTTATTATTATACTTTTTATTTATTTTCTTTCTTAAAACTAGATTTTTACAATATTTTAATATAAAAACATTAAAACAATATAAAAACCCAATCCTAGAGTACCGCCAGCAGCGAGGCAGGGTCCAAGCTACCGGTGGTTAGGGCTGCAGAGTGAGGAACCTCCTGACAATACGTGCCGTGTCAAGGAGTACTGACTTTTGAATTTCGCTGAAAGGTTTGGACCCTTGTCCCAACCTTTCAGCGAGAGCCTCTCTAGGTGTTGATCGAGGCTCTTGGCTAAAAGATCGTTTGCCGAAACGACTATCGATACAATAATGGTTGAATCCACATCGCACATGGCGGTAACCATTATTATTATTACATCAGCAGTCGTTAATAACCACCGCACCGCACTGGGCCCGCGTGATGGTTTACGGCCCGTTCTCCCTATCCATCCGTAGGGAAGGCTCGGGCCCCAGCAGTGGGGACATAAAATGAGCTGTTAAGGTGATGAGATAATCTTGAGAATTTTAGGCTGGATTTTTCTACGTAATTATATGATATTTATTGTTAGTGCGAAAATTTGATTTTGACCTTTGTGGTCCATTAACCTATCCTCCATTTACTAGATCGCAGATCAATGTCTTCCCAACCGAACATATCAACGTTTCTCAAATTTTTTTTTTTTTTTTTAAAACAATTTTATTACAATAAAAAAATACAATTTAATATTTTTAATTTTCTATATTTCAAGTTTAAGTTTTAATGCCCAATCGTTTTTTTTTTGAGAGATTGCTGATTGCCTCAAACGGCATTTTCAGCGTCACCGGGCTTTTTGGGGGCGGCGAGGTACGTAAAGGGTACCCCAAGCCGTGTGAAACGAATCACCTTCGGAGGTTTTCTAGAGGGAACGGCATCGCACACTTAAAAGTGCGCGTTCCCGTGCCCTACTAGATTCGCCGAAGGTTCGGATCGGATCGGGCCCGTTTTTTTTTAAATATTTTACGGGTAAGCACAGTGCCTTGATCTCACCTGATGTAAAGTGATGATAAGGCCAATGATGGAAGCGCACTTCACCCAGGAAGCTCAACTAGTGAGGCACTGGCTATCTTATCTCTAGCCGCCAGAACACAACAATGCTACAAACATTGATGTTATGGCGACATATTTAGATATGATGGTGGTAGCTAGCCAGGCGGACAAACAAGCATTACCGCCAACCAAACCGAGTACACAAACATGTACCCCCCGCTGGGATCGAACCCGGGACCTCTGGGTCTAAACCGGTGGTCTTAGCTACTAGACCACAGAGGCGGTTGGCGGCCTTTGCTTTGCCGATCCGATCCGAACCCCTCTGAGAATCTAGTAGGGCACGGGGACACGCACTACTGCGTGATGCAGTTCCGTCTAGAAAACCTCTGAAGGTGATTCGTTTCACACGGCTTGAGGAACCCTTTAAGTTTCTCGCTGCCCCCAAAAAAGCCCATCATCATTGTTGCTGACTGACTGTGGTGAAACCTTCTTTGTATATTTATTATTATTTATTTGTATTATTTATTAGACAATTCTCTTTTTTACTGGTTTTTAAAATATGATTTGTCACAGATGTTTGGTCGATTGTTTGTTACATTTGTCTGCCTTGGTCTGTAATTAAATATATTTACATTTAAATACTTGTTTCTATCATTATCATTAACGCCCGTAATACAGTCCACTACTCGTACATACCACTAGCCATCATTTTGGTCCTTCGAGCCGGATTTGAACCAGCGACCTATGGATTTTCATCAAAAAGACAATATTTTATATTTTATTTTATGATTTTCATCATCATCAGCCTACACTAGTCCACTGCTGGACATGCCTCTCCAAGTGCACGCCACCGAGCACGATTCGCGGCTACTCTCACCCAGCTCGAAAAATCCAGTAATTAAATTCTTAAAGCCATATACTGTTCTGACTGCTCGGCGAAAGCCTCCATTTTTTTATATCTCGATTGTGATTTTTGCGTAAAATGCCCAATTTTGGCGTTCTTGTGATCTCAGAAACATAAATATATTTTAACAATTTTGACTTATTGAATAGGTGTAAAATAGCTATCGGCATAGTTCGTAGCGGCCTCGCTTTTTGTAAATTTTGCTTACCTTTTTAATTAAACGCAAAATTGTAGAGACAGATTTTCATAAAATTCGCGAAGGCACTTTTTTTCTTTTTTTGCGCTCCTAGATTGAACTACTGTTCTAAATTAATGAAATAAATTATCTCTTATTTTAGTCGTATAGTTGGTAGCGGCCTCGGAATTTTTAGATATCATTGATTTTATATAGAAAAAAAATCTTATACTAAATAAACCAAAAAACTTTAACCTTTGCACCGCCCAACTATCCTGCACGCGATGTCCCGCGGTACGCAAACGTATAAATGTATTTTAATAAAGTAGGTACAAAGAAGAACTTCTATAGAAGTGCTGGCGTGGGCGGCACGAAAATCTCGAACTTCTTTAAAAGTTGTTGGCGGTAAAAAGGTTAAGTTAACTGTGAATTTCTCCTATCTACGATAATATTATTGAGCAAAATTTATGCCAGAATAATTGTTACTTCATGAGGAATAAAAATTTTATAATTGTTAAGCATGAATTTATTATCCTATTTCGATAAAAACGATAAATACAACTGCAAAATTACTACAAAATGCGATGCGCCTCATGCGCCGGCCGTCCGAACGATACCTATTCTCGCCGAGTGGAGATTTGTAATAGGGCTCTTAATAATAAAAAAATAAGTTAAACACATACCGTACGGTTCTCCTTCCAACTTGTCGTCCGGATGCTTTTTATCAAAATGCGTTGTGAGATTTTCAAATCTGATGACAAATGTACATAGCGAACAATTATATTGTACAGTCAGCTACAAATAAAGGTGAACACTTTTCAATAGTTTGTCACATCAACTGAATAACAAGCGTTTGTAAGCATTTAGTAAAACTATAATATTTGGTACAGTCATGAGCAATAAAGTGTAAACAATGTTACTCCAATACAATGGAATAAGAGTCAGAACTGGTTAAAAGTACATAATACAAGGTCTAACAAAATCAATAAGCGAACGTTCAAGGGCGAAACCGAGGGCGGTTCAAGGGGGAAGGGCGTTCAAGGATCTATACATCATTCTGAATACAATGACAAAAAATGGGCTCGAGTTTCATAGTGATTTTTCAAAGTTATGTTTTCTAACAAACTAAATCAATTAAAATAATGCACATCATGAAACATGCTGTATCTTTACTAACACGCACGCAAGCGTCAATAAAAAGATAGTGTACACGCACACAATTGAAAAACCATTGTATGACATTCATACATACACGGCTATCTTTGTGTGCGTGTAGTACAGCTGTATGGGTTTGGAAAGGGTGTATTTTTTGGTGAATTATGATAATGTTTTGTTGATTATCTCGGTAACGAGCCTGTAGTTTTGGACCAAATTTGGTGAGCATGCTCAGTGTGATGTATAGATGCTCCCCTTAAACGTTCGCTTAATGATATTGTTAGACCCTATATACCTGTTAATGCTTTAGACTGTACTTAAGTAATCAGCGACAATGCTTGCAGGCAGTGTTGTAAAAAACTCACTCCGTGAGTCTACACAAGTCACTAATTGTCATTGCTTGTGTAGGGCATGTGGAGAGGAAACGGAGTCAATGCAGCACCTACTGTGTAACAGCGACTCTCTGGCTAGGAAATGAATGGGACTCCTGGGGTCGGCCTATCCGAAACCGGAGGACTTCAGGCTCTTCGCTCTTAAGGACGTTGCCAAGCTTATCGCATCTATCTTTACAGACGAAGAAGAGTGAAAGGATGGGGTTGCACAAAAGATCCCGATGGGTCGAAGTATTACTGATAGAGGGAAACCTCGGCAGGCCCCACTAAGATAAGATAAGATACACAAGTCACAAGACTCGACTCTTGAAGACAGACACTCGATGCAGTACGAGCTTATCGAGTTTCTGAACAGACTCGAGTTCGACTTCGAGTTTACTGTACGCGCATGTCAGATTATGTAACGAGTCACGCTGCCCGAGTCTGGTAAAAGAGCTGTGTTCAGTGACAGGAAGGGGTACACCAAGCATCGTGATTAGCGTTGCCAGGTGTCCCGATTTTCAGGGGTCTGGTGACACGTCCCGATTTATCCTTGATCGGGACGCCAAATGTCCCGATTTTTCACTAAGCTCCATAGTGAGTAGTTTCGATAATTTTGACAGCATAAATGAATTCTCTCTCCCGTGGCGGGAAGAAGAGAGAATTCATGTTGTTATAATATGTAGAACTTTGTCTAGTTTCAGTCTAATTGTTTTCATCCAATCATGACGATTCATAAAAACCTGCATTTTTTTTATTAATAATTGTAGCTGTCCCGATTTGAAATCCCAAATCCCGATTTATTTTAACTTCCGCCCCGAAATTTGACACACAGGACCTGCCCCCCGACCGCCTAACCGATCGCTTTGACTACGCGTATAGTTTATGACGTCATCTTGCCACCTCGCACCGCCTATGAAATCAATATTAAAAGCTAAAGGCTATAGCTTTCGATATTGCTTTCATAGGAGGCACGAAACGACAAGATGACGTCATAAACCACAGTCAAAGCGATCGGTTAGTGGAGGTCGGGCCTCTGGCGACACTAATCGAAATCCCCAATGTTGAGCAGACTCGCTATTAGCGACCTCTATGGTCCGGTATAGAGTTGGCTGGGGATACTTAGAATCGACAACAGAACACGTTCCAACAGTTTTTAGTATTTTTGTCTGTTTATCTGTTTATTTGAAAGCGCATTACGTGAAAATGGCTTAACGGATTTGGATGAAACTTTGCATATAGACAGACCATGACCCGGAGTAGGATATAGGATACTTTTTATCCCGGTAACAGGTTCCTGTGGGATAGTGTAGTCTTCGAACGAACGAAGTCGCGGGCGACAACTAGTAATTCCAATAATAAAAGATTAAAACATAGTGAACATTTAATAAGAAAATGTGAAAAAATCTTGATAAATCACGACCTGAAGAGCGAAAACACTTCATCATTATCATCATCTTAGCCAAGAGACGTCCACTGCTGGACAAAGGCCTCCCCCAAGGATCTCCACAACGACCGGTTTTGTAGTGCTCGCATCCAGCGGCTTCCCGCGACCTTCACCAGGTCGTCGGTCCACCTTGTTGGAGGCCTGCCCACACTGCGCTTTCCGGTACGCGGTCGCCACTCTAGGACTGTTCCGCCCCAGCGGCCGTCAGTCAATGATGATGTTGACGATGACGACCACACTTACTTGGAGAAAAATCTGTAGCATATTCGACATTGGTGTCTCACAGCTAAATGTATCCTTTTGTTGTGCCTTCCCAACTTGCTGGCGGTTATAAACGACTGTCCACAGACCGAGCATGTATACGGCTTTTCATCTGTAGATAACAAATATTTTCTTTTATAAATTTTTTAAGGTAAAAAAATTTTAGTCTGAGGAATTTAAAAAAGACAAAGCATTGAAAAAATTCCACAAGCGGGATTCGAACCCGCACCTTATGACGTGCCGGGTCAGGTGCACAAGGATTGGTTACCAACAATTTATATTTCATCTCGAGCTCTTCCATATTTTTTTAAGACATTGCTGATTGCCGCTAACGGCATTTTCAGCTTTCCCTGGCTTTTTTGGGGGCGTCGGGACACTTAAAGGGTTCCTCAAGCCATGTGAAACGATCACTTGCCGAGTTTCTTGCCGGTTCTTCTCAGTACAAAATCTCCCGCCCAGAGTAGACTTACGAATCGATGGCATAGCGACATTTACAAGAGCTACTTGTAGCCTAAACTGATAAAATGATTTTTTGAATTTGAATTTGAATTTGATACTCTAAGCATCCTGGCTTCAACTAGATTGGGCAACATGTAATTTGGATTACGCAGCCCAGTTTTGTGATCACCAACCCGCATTTGGCAAGCGTGGTGATTAAGCCATTACCCATCAATTGTAGCGATGACTTGATTTCAGTGATGGAGGCCTTTGCCCAGCAGTGGGACTGTTTAAAGGTTATTGTTTTGCTTATACTATAAAGCCTTAGTGGCTAAATGGTTTATAATAGAGCTAAGCCCGATATCCAATATTTATAAAAACTAATTTATAGACTAATAATCATAGATCGGAATATGTAGAGTTTTTTCTGTGAATTGCGTCACAACATTATCAATAGTATGGATAACCTGATAAAATAATAAGAGAAAATACACTTTTAACTCTTTTGCACGTCAGACTATCAAGGTGTGATTTAGGTGATCGTTACTGGAGATTATTTTCAAAAATTTTATACCTACTTTGTTTTATCCAAATTTTGGAAAAAACTAAGTTTCTTAGGATTATCCATGATATGCTAACATTGCAAAGGTATGTCAAAAAACTCTACCTAATCCGATCTATGCTAATCATTAATGATTTTCTATTACCTGTATGTGACCGAACATGCAGTTTCAAATAATAACTCAATGTGAATTGCTTTTGACACGCAAAACATTTATAAATCTTCTGCAAATTTAACATAGACTGCTTATCAGTTTCTGGACTTTTACTAGAACCATCGTTGCATCCAATGTTCAAAGGCTTAACGTCTTTCTGTTCCTCCGTATTAGACGGTTGGTTCTCATTATTATGATTAGGAAAACCTTCGTTGAACTCTGAAGCTTTCTCGTTGCCAATATACCCGTCCTCCGGTTTAATTTCAATCTCCATCGGTGGGTCTTCTCTTTTAATTTTCTTACCGTTCTTTTTCATTTTTTTCTTTTCTTTCTTTAACTTTTTTCTTTTGATAAGATTCTTTATCTTCAAATCGTAACTCGTCAACCTATCCTTGTGTACGGTGACATGCTGATCTAACTCGGGCAACGCTGGAAAGCTGATATTGCACACCGCACAACCGTAAAACTTGAAGTTATCATCGTTGATTTTCTCCGACCAGTATTTGCTCTTTCTACCTTTTAACTTTTTCTTAGTCCGTTCTTCTTCAAGTTTGAAGATCAATTTGACGTTTGGAATTTGGGGAGGGGTGGGTGGTACTAACTTAGTATCACACGTTTTGTTGTTTAAGTTCGTCAACACTTTCTCCGATTGATTTAGCTCTTGTTGTAGTGCGTTAAATATGTTGTAGAACTCAGGATGAACCGGTGGCGGTTGTTCCAATTTAACGTCATAGTTACAGTTTGGTAGAGGTGGTATGAGCGGAGGATTGTAACCCTCGTAAGGAGGGTAGTCGTAACTGCTCAACGGGTCCATTTCTGTAGACATTTGGTTCATTTTGGCTTTGTTATCTGTAAACAATAAAAGGATGCATTGAAATATTTTTTATTAAAGACACTATAATGCATTTTTAGCGATACTTCAATTGATCTTCAGTAATATATTATTAACTAGCGGCCACTCGCGGTTTCACCCGCATGGTTCCCATTCCCGTGGGAATATCGGGATAAAATACGCCGAATCTCATCCAAATCCATTCAGTAGTTTTTACGTGAAAGAGTAAACAACATCCATCCATACTTACAAACTTTCGCGTTTATAACATTAGTAGGATTAGAAGATAAAAGTATTAATACTTGATGTTGATGTTGATGTTGACGTTAATGGCCTGCGCAGACAAGGGATTTTTGTCCGCGGACTCTTTTATCCGCTAAAGGCCTGCGCAGACGACGGACTTTTCTCCGCGGCGGAGAAAAAAGCTTACATGAAGTTTAAGAAAAAGAGAAGACATTTTAAAAGAAAATACTGGATCCATCCCCTTATACGCACAACGCGGACTAAAGTCCGCCATGTGCGTTGCTTCGCCTAGTCACACGAGTTCTATTTTTTTCGGGGACTCCCCCGTACTTTTGTCCGGTCCGCTCTCTGCATGTCCGTGGTTATTCGGGGGACTTTTTGTACGCGGTACTTATAATCCCTCGTTTGCGTTACTCGATACAGTTGTAAGCAATCTATTTTAGCGGATAAAAAAGTCCGCGGACAAAAATCCCTCGTCTGCGCAGGCCTTATAACAAAGTATTGTCCTCTGAAGAACATTATTTACAAATGTTTATATAATTTTTAACGCAAATTTTGTTGCGAACAAATTACAAAAACACAAATGTTGAAAAAATTTCCACGAGCAGGGTTTGAACCAAACAGAAGGGTGCAAGTTCAAACCCTGCTCGTGGAAATTTTTTCAACATTTGTGTTTTTGTAACATTATTATTCATATACACCTAACCCTTCGATCAATAATGTACTACATTCCAGATGAGTGCTTAAAAAACGGTACATACGCAATTTTGGTGCCATGGAGTCACAATGACATTAGTGGCGACGACAGTAAATATTAACCTTTTCACCGCCCAACTATCCTGCACGCGATGTCCCGCTGTACGCCAACGTATAAATGTATTTTAATAAAGTAGGTACAAAGAAGAACTTCTATAGAAGTGCTGGCGTGTTTTAAAATAAATAAAAATAATGGTTCACAGTAAGCTGAAGTTGTTTGTGCTACCCAATATTTGTCAGATTTTGTTATTTGAAATTTAATTAAATGTACAGGTATAAACAAACAGGACCAGTTTCGAGATGCATTTTTGTGGACCCTTTATCTAGTACATTATTGATCGAAGATCTAACCCAAAGATCACTGGTTCAATTCCCACAAAGCAGAACATATTGATGGCATGTTCTAGGAAAAAAAATTAAAGGAAAAGGCCCTTTAAAATACTTTCAAAGCTATTGTAGTGTTAGACTGTAGAAAAGTTCCTAGAACTTCAGCAGTTTAATCAGTTAAGGAACTAACTTGGCAAATATCATCTCAATTAAAAATTATAATAACTAGTTAAGTTTAGCAGGCTATAGACACTTAAGAGCGTTTACCCCGCTCATTAGCGCCGCCAATGAAAAAAAAAACATAACTAGTAATTATTAGAGATAGAAAATCAAATTATGCTCAACAAACTATTTGAATGAAGTAATTTAGCATTTTTACGGCACCTAATGAACACCTCACATGTTATAATTTAGTTAAATAAGACGTTACGGCCACTTTTTAACTATAACGCCATATTTAACTAAACCATAACATGTCAGGTGTTCATTAGGTGACGTAAAAATGCTAAATTACTTCATTCAAATAGTTTGTTGAGCATAATTTGATTTTCTATCTCTAATTACTAGATATGTTTTTTTTTCATTAGTGGCGCTAATGTGCGGCGTAAACCCTCTTAACAGATGTTTCAATAGCCTGATCATTTATAATAATTATAAGAATACATAAACGCATATATACTTACAACGTCGTCTTTCAACTGAACAATATTTTTAGAGATGTAATAAAAATAATAACAATCATTTTACTGTTATTTAAAAACAATAATAAAACTTCACTCTGACCAAAAGGCTAACCTAACAAGTTTATAACTTCATTAAAACCTTTTCTAGTTGATAATTAGTAACGAAACTAGAGGACAATGAAGGCGAGCGCGCCTATTGATAACACAAACCATACAGACCACAATTGAACGTGTCACAAAAGTTATCAACACAATTAAAACAATGTAAACACTAAAAATTTCTTAAGAATTTGGTAGAAAGAGTCATTTTAACTGCAATATTAACAACAGCCACCGAATGAACGTCGCCCTGCCTAATCAATACACGGCGAAGGAAAAAAGTAGGTACCTGTAATGGGCACTGTTGGTCGTAAAAAATCACTTTTTTTATCAACACATTATACGAAATGCAAAAAATGGAACATTTAGCCGCGTAAAACTGCCGGAAACCCTCTTCAGTGTAACCCTAAAGATCTATTATCACATATTTCACAGTACACTTGCGATAAATTGTTTGTATAACTACGAATTCACGTTTAAAAACTAGTCACAAATTTGGATTTTTTTCTCGCGTGACTGCTGGAAAGAAAAAGAACTGCCATGGCCGTCATAATAATTGGTGTTGCCATTTGAACAATTATCATGTCCTTAATTTGAGGTAATTAAGAGATTTTGTCTAACATAAATCATGAAAAACATATTTCTCAACAATAAAAAACATGACCTAACAACAAGATAATATCTTTTTGTATGAAATAACTTGTCATTTTGTTATTTACTACAGAAAAATAGTAGGTATTGTCCTGACGGACATGACATGACAATCATGACATGACTCATGAATGACATGAATCATGAAACTTTTTATGATAAGATGACTAAAATAATATTTTATTCAAAATCATCAACATTTCAATATTTTTTCCTATTTTCTAGGAACCTACCTAACCAAATACCTCCTAGGCATTTCTTACTACTTCTAGGCCTAATTTCTGAAAAAGTTTAGACAGGAACTAATAAAATATATGGAGGCTGTTGTTAAAGGTGAAAATCATAGGACCAAAAATAAGGTATTTAAGTGTAGGTATAAAGATGCGTGTAATATAAAGTAGTTGCTTTAGATAAGCAATTAAGAATATTAATAGGTGTGCAAAATCACTTGAAAGCTTTGTTACAGTAAAGCGTTTATGTATACAAATACATTTGTTTTATTTCATTAAAAAATGATTTTATAGGCATTCAAAGTACGCATAAATATTGAGACCCGCCAACATTCACGTGACCGCGTGTGACGTCATTTACTAATGCTCCGTGTAATCGCTAGTTGTCAACTTATCAGCTGTAGCAGTAGGAGGTATGTTGCGCCGTGTTTCGTTTTGTTTCATCCTTCCAGACCTTGTGTGTTCATTATTTAGTGACAAATAGATTGCCGTCGAAATGCGAGGCGTAAAAATGCAAATTAACGTTCTTAATGTGTATGTATATATGTGTTATGTATATGTTGTTATGTATTGTTTTATTTACTTCAAATACTCAACTAATTTCATTTCGCAACGCAAGTAGCTATAAATAGGTATCAAACCTTTTAAGTTTTAGGTTAGGTATAGTTATAGCTAGGTCCGAGCCTTTAGAGCCTTACTCGGGTGATTTCGCTCCCCGATCCGATCCGAACCCTTCGGAGAATCTAATAGGGCACCGGGACGCGCACTTTTAAGTGTGCGATGCCGTTCTCTCTAGAAACCTCCAAAGGTGATTCGTTTCAAGACGGTTTGAGGTACCCTTTATTAAAAAAAAAATTTGCTAAATTTAATAAAAAGCTAGCTGTTGGCTATTTAAAAGCAAAGTCAAATATTATGTTTAAAAACATTTTGTGTTATTTTCTTGTCATTGCTCTTGTCCTATTAGGACCGCAATCGTAGATGGTATTATATTATCGGATGTCTAACTATCATTAAGTTGGACTGGAGAATTGAAGATTGAAGAGACAAAAACGTCACGTGTGTTAAGATATTTTCTTTACACATTTAGCAACATCGCTGTTTATAACATTTAATAAACTTAAACTGAGTTGTAAGATCTTTTTGAAGTCTATTTTTTCCATTATTTACGGGTGCTATCATGTTTTATGGTAACATTATTCTGTAGTGTCAAAAGTCAAGGTCACCAATGGCAGCGACACGACGTTTCGTGTCACACAAAATGTTCAAATGAATTTTAGAAATCCTTGAATATTATTATTTTTTATAAAAAGGTTTATGTTTGTATTTATTTATTTATTGTCGCATTCATATGTTTTACAAAATATCTTTCTTTGCTGTGAATTAATACACTTCTTCTCTTCTTACTATTAAATAGCCAGTAGGCATGCTAAAAAATAATAGGTATTTATAATCAACTAGGTAGGTATCTTGCGGCCTGCCTACAAATTGCTATTTTGTATCTTCGATGATAATATAATCAAAGCTGGCACTTGACCACAGATACAGTACCTAATATGTACTAACGCCTAGGAGATTAGATTAGTATCAATTTACATTTTTAAACTGTTTTGTGAAAATAATTTTGTAGGAGTTGCTAGTTTTTTTAATTTTCATGCGCTGCAACTTGCAACGTATAATTGGAATAAACAAGTACTTACTACGTAACAACTAGAGTTGTGGCATCAGTTATCGACAGAAACCAGTGATTGACATTTTTCTTTTTTAAATCTTTAAAAATAGGGGTCAACAACCTCAGAATAATAACTCAACAACTGATTTTTGATTTAGCAACAGTTCAATACAGGCCATTTTCCTTTCCTTCCTAGCTGTCATCTAGTGAAATTTCAAATTTAAACGGGGATTAACGCAAACTAATTAGTAAAAAGGTATCATACCTTCTTTATACCAGACGCGACGTTTCGACCGAGTTATAACGGCCGTGGTCACGGGCTGACTGCTGTCGCGATGTTGCACCTCTGTTTGCGGGGCAGTCTTCATCTAGCGTCACATTATTTTGCCAACTACCGCCACACACAATATGTTACTACTGATGTGTAGTCGTATGTACACGCCTGCACATTACGTCAGACTACCTGAGAGTACCACAAACCGTAAAGT
Organism: Eudonia lacustrata; assembly: GCA_947562085.1. Taxonomy (NCBI): domain Eukaryota; kingdom Metazoa; phylum Arthropoda; class Insecta; order Lepidoptera; family Crambidae; genus Eudonia; species Eudonia lacustrata. The sequence goes on along the minus strand of OX387335.1, from coordinate 11,515,791 downwards.
TTCCTCAATAAACTTTGAACTTGATTTAGATGTCTTAAAGTTCAAAATTCAATGGAGAATTTTGACATTTTTGGATAGGTTGATTTTCTTGCGTCTTCTGTACTAAGAATGTTCAAACTCTGTATCGATTTGATTACATAAGATAAGAGCTTCAAGAGATTACACATCACTGTTGCAACCACAGATCTGAGAGTATTACGTAGGTATGTATGCCGATGCTATACCGCCTCCGGGCAAAAACTACAAAATGTTCGGACATTCATTCACTCGGAACAGTCATTTGACAAATCATCTATTAAAAAAACCTTTTTTTAAAATTATGTATGTTTTTTCAAACATCTCTGAAAAAAGTTTGTGTAGGTAGGGTAATGGTACCAATCTTCGACATGGACCCGTGATCTTTGCTTTAATTATTAAAGAAAGAGGTCAACAACAAAGACTTCAGCTATAATTGAATAGGTACACCTGCTTTCTAGCTTCAAGCTTTCATCTAGTAATATTCAATGTGAAAGGAAAAGTCAAATTATTTTTTTGTAGGTACCTACCTATTAATTCAAAAAAGTGAAATTAGAGCTTTTGGATCGTCCAATCCAAACATTAATTCTGTTATTTTTTCGGTGAAAAAAACTCTTTCAAAAACTGGACTTACTGTGTCGATGACGGTGCCAGTATAAGAATAATTATGTTTATTTCAAAAAGAAAGAGCCGTTTTTTTTGAGAGAGATTGCTGATTGCCTTAAACGGCATTTTCAGCGTCACCGGGCTTTTTTGGGGGCGACGAGGTACGTAAAGGTTACCTCAAGCCGTGTGAAACGAATCACCTTCGGGGGTTTTCTAGAGGGAACGGCATCACACACTTAAAAGTACGTGTCCCCGTGCTTTACTAGATTCTCCGAAGGGTTCGGATCGGCAAAATACAAAAAGAACATAACACCAACCAATCTACTACAAAAATTTTTTTTTAAATATTTTGTAATCGTTAAAAAAATGCAAATAAATGATCTACAATCAGATCGTACTGGCTGACTGTTGATGATGATTATTCGTTTAGACAGCCTCGTTTATACACTGCCTGGGTTTTACCGGGACACAAAAAGCCCTTCGAACTGCCCTCTAAACTAGAACAATGCGGAAAACCCAGATGTCAGCTCTGGGTCCCCTCTAATTTTGTTTAGCATAACACTTATTTAGTGCGACGATTACTCGGTATAATTTCACTTGGTATACTACAATGATGGCAGATTTTCGTTTGGAATAATGTTATTACTACCTAATGAATTTTATGGTATCCCTCATGTTAATATGTAAAAAATATTATATTCCAAAAAAATATTTGCTGAAATTGTCAGTTCACATACTGAGGTACCTGCCCTACTCCTGTAGGTCACGTGATAGGTTAGAAATTTAAGACAATCGCGAACGAAGCGCAGCGTAGCGATTATCTTGAATTTCGAGGTAATTTTTTTTAGACAACAGAAATCTAGCTCCATACAAAAATATTTTTTTGATAGCTCTTGTTGGGGGGTCAAACAATAATTATGCCAAAAGAAGATTCTGAATATTGACTTCTGCGATATGATGGTTCTGCTTCTTAATAATATGGATAATAAATTATATGCCTAAAGATAATTCTGACTTATAAAATTATGGGTTTTGAATGTATGATTAATGAGTGTGTGCCAAATGATTTTCTGCGAAATGAAGTTTATGCTTTCCGCTGTTAGGCATAATAAAATTATGACATAAAAAGTTCTGCGATAAAAGGTAGCTCTACCATAATGGCTCTACCTAGACCTAGGAACTAATTTTATTGCAAGTACCTATAAAAAGTAAGTAGTTAGTGGCACCGGGTTCGACTAGAATCAGCAGCGTCGAACTCGACGTTGAACTCGCTCATAACTTGCAAACGAATTTCAACCTACTTTCAAATAGAAATAAAGTCTACATTCGTTTGCAAGTTATGAGCGAGTTCAATGACGAGGTCGACGCTGTTTTGCTTAGAGAATAGCACTGCTGTAATCGACATGTTTGACTTTTAATCATTAAAATATAGGGGTCAGCAATTTATTTTAGTACTAGCGGTCGCTCGCGGTTTTACCCGCGTGGTTCCCGTTCCCGTGGGAATATCGGGATAAAAAGTATCCTATGTGTTAATCCAGGTTATAAACTATCTGTATCCCGAATTTAATCTAAATCCATTCAGTAGTTTTTACGTGAAATAGTAACAAACATCCATCCATACTTACAAACTTTCTCGTTTATAATATTAGTAGGAACAATTTTTTTTTTTTTAAATCAAGTTTATTTTTTGGCGACGAAAACTGTGTCGAATACTGGCGCCACTACCCTCTCCCTATTAAAAGTAAGTTAATTTCTTTTTTCATGAAAATATATTATTGGAGTTCTTGGCGGGAAAGTGAAGCGTCATGTCTGCGGTTTTGTCTTATTTTCCAAAATTTGGGTTATGTCGAATATTAATGTGAAATATTGGTGGATTATTTACCGTTAAGTGTTCGTGAGTGTGCATAAGTGTTGGCAAATGAAACAAAACAGTGCAAGGCCACTTTTCAAATTCTCTCAAGAAGCTCGCGTGAGGACTTAGTAAAGCCCCACATCTTTACTGAGATACTCGAGGGGTTGGGGGGTATATCATTTCTCACTTCCCATTTCTAATATCATTCATCATCATTTATGGAAATATTGTTTATTTATGTATTACTTGTATGAAAAATTACTTTGACACTGGCTAAATGTGCTAATCGCACAAAGCCATCAACTAAAAGAAAAAAATAATAATTATAAGTCTTGATAATTGGTATTCAATAATGAGTAATAGAGTTCTACTGGAGAATACCATGTTGACTGCTTTGATTCACTCTTCGCAATTTTAACAAACAAATAATGTTTTAATTTCATAATGTAACAATTTCTGGCCATTACAATTTTATATTTGCCGTTCTACAAAAACCACTTACGTACAAAACAAAGGAGACATGTCTTCTCTTAACTGCATCAATAACTTTGTATAGTGATGCGGCAATATTGCTGGTAACGTTTTATGTTAATGAAAATCGCTTTTATGTCTTTGTGATAAGGTTTATGTTGACTGCTTAACTACTTTGTCGTTAAATCATAAAGGCCTTTTGTAGAGTTGTATATTTGACGCGTAATGTGTTAGAAAATCAGCTTTATTACACAAGAAATAGAGCTGAATTGAAAATGGTCATAAACGGTGCGTGGTATTAGAAGAGCAAATTGAAAATAGTATGGCGGGAAGGCGCGGCGGAATTGGTCGCGTGTAGAAAACGAGCGCGAAAACGAAGCGTTCCTAATTTAAAAAGGTTGTCGAACTAATTTACGTGTGTTCAAATTTTTTTTTAACTTGGAACTTTTAAAAAGTATTTTTTAATCAACTGTGCGTGCAAAAAGTTTTAACTTCTAATAAAATTTATTTACAAGATTATCACAGAAGTGTTTGATGAATTTCACAACTTTTCGAGTCTGTTATTTATGTAATGGTGTCCGTTTTGCGTTTATCTAATAATAATGTGGAGTTTAAATGGTATTGGAAGCGGAATGGCCTATATGCCTTCTTCGCCATGAACATTATGGTATGAAAAAGTTTTAATAAATTATATTTTTCCACAGATAAGTCAGATAGCACCTACCTACCTATTTAGTTTTCAAGTAGGTAACTGGTCTAAGATTACTTTTGAACAAAGAACTAAAGTATAGTTATGTGGTACAGTTAATTAGTTTTTTATAGTTCAGTGGAACTTATAATAGGTGCCTACCTATTTTATGTAGTGTTCGATAGCAGTTTTCGTAGCCAAAAAAAATAATAGAAAATTTGAAAAAAGACAAATTTTAATGACATGCCGGGTCAGGTGCACTGCTTACTATGCTACCATGGCTCATGGGGAGCGGGTTCAAAGCCCGCTCGTTGATTTTTTTGAAAACTTTGCCTTTTTTTATAAATTGTAATTTGTTCGCAACAATATTTGCGTAAAAATATACGTAAATATTAGTCGTAGCGTGATGTAATATAGCCTATACCCTTCCTCAATAAATGGACTATTCAACACAAAAATAATTTTTCAATTCGAACTAGTAGCTCCTGAGATTAGCGCGTTCAACCAAACAAACAAACCCTTCAGCTTTATATTAGTATATAATCAAAAATAATAGATCTTTATTAAAAGTTTATTGGATGTCAGTACCTATTCAATTGTTGCAAAGATAAAAATCATTTGCTCACCCCATTTTTTTGATGGTTAATATAGCAAAATATATATCATATCCTTGGGGGAGGCCTTTGTCCAGCAGTGGACGTCTTTTGGCTGAGATGATGATGATGATGATAGCAAAATAAGATTGGTTGCTGTCGAAATCTGGTGCCAATACCCTACTACATAAATGGAGTTAGTTACCTACTTGATAATTTTTTTTTTATTTTTAGTAGAAAAAATCAATCGACTTTGTTTTTGTAAGTTGTACATATTAAAATTGCTTGCTATCTTATTTAGTACATAATTAATACGTACCTAAATAGATAAATAAAGTGTGTCATAATCTAAATTTATACTAACTTCGGAGACTCTGGGAGGGCACGGGGACGCGCACTTTTAAGTGTGCGATGCCGTACCCTCTAGAAATCCTCCGAAGATGATTCGTTTTAACACGGCTTGAGGTACCCTTTACGTACCTCGCCGCCCCTAAAACAAGCCCGGTGAAGCTGAAAATGCCCAGTGGCAATAAGCAGTCTCTCTCCAAAAAAAAAAACACTTCAATACGTGAGTTCATTTTTTTTTAATAATTTGTAGTTTTAATTGGAAGGAAAAGAAACAGTTTTTTTTTTGGTACGAGGCGCAAACGCTGTGTCAGATTAATTGTTTATCGGTGCGTCGCCTTAAATAAAATGCGTAAAACCAATATTAAATTATTAATATACACGCAATCGACTGTCTTTCCATCCACACCATCTTGATGGATGGCGATCTACTACTGTGCGTTTCTCACGTAATTTTTTTTAACCACGAACTACAGTGCTGTGGAACCAGCTCTCAGCGGCGGTATTTCCGGACCAATACGACTTAGGGATCTTCAAGAAACGAGCATATTCCTTCCTTAAAGGCCGGCAACGCATCTGTGATTCCTTTGGTTTTGCGGGTGTCTATGGGCGGCGGTGATTGCATCCCTCAGGTGACCCGCCTGCTCGTTTGCCTCCTGTGGCACAGATTACTTAATAGTTACTGTAGCCAGTGCCCAACAGGAACCATTGATCAATATTTTTCTACCACTATTCATTAAAATAGGGGTCAGCGTCAGCAACTGATTTTAGCCCTTAGCAACAATTGAATTCAAAATTCAAAAAAATTCAAATTCAAAATTCAAAATCGTTTATTCAGTTTAGGCTACAATTAGCTCTTGTGAATGTCACTATGCCATCGGTTCGTAAGTCTACTCTGGGCTCAGATCTTGTACTGACTGAGAAGAAACGGCAACAAACTCAGCAAGTGTCCAGCTCTTTTCTCCTTTTCAGCATCAAAAATATTGGAAAATGCCCTATCATAGTAGGACACTTTCCATTACAAATAAACACAAAAAATATAGAAGAACAACAAACTATCTGAATAAAGTAATTTTGCATTTTTACGTCATCTAATGAACACCTGACATGTTATGGTTTAGTTAAATATGGCGTTATAGTTAAAAATGGCCGTAACGTCGTATTTAACTAAACCATAAAATGTGAGGTGTTCATTAGGTGATGTAAAAATGCTAAATTACTTCGTTTGTTGAGCATAATTTGATTTTCTATCTCTAATTACCAGATATGATATTTTTTTCATTAGTGGCGCTAGTGTGCGGCGTAAACGCTCTTAAGCCAACGTTAGCAAAAGCCGGTTATCTGATAATAGGTAACCAAAAAAATATTATCTTGAGCTCCTCCGTGCTTCGGAATGCACGTAAAGCCGTTGGTCCCGGCTGCATTAGCAGTCGTTACCAACCACCAATCCGCACTGGGCCCGCGTGGTGGTTTATGGCCTAATCTCGCTATCCATCCATAGGGAAGGCTCGTGCCCAGCAGTGGGGACATAAAATGAGCTGATGAGTACAATGAAATACAAGAAATGTTTAACTACGTCTGTTTGGGCGCCATGTAGCCTGAAGGCCATTAAAAACTCGGGAGATCCACAGTAAATATTTAATCAGATAAAATTTATAATTAAGCAGAAAAACCTGTTTAGATACAGGTTTTTCACATATAACATTTTAAACAATAATAATTGCATAATTGATGTTACTATAAAACAATGTTAATACACTGAAGAATTTTGAAAGACTGATCATATCAGAAATACAATAAAACTCCATGGCAATGACATGACATTCAAAGTATTCTTTTTCAGAACCGTGCATATAAATTTGACAGATAGTTTTAAAACTACCAAGAGGCTAACATAAAAATATAACGTAGAAAAAATTGCAACGACAACGTTACAATGTTTCTTAAAACGTCTTAAAGCGTATATCATCATCATCAGCTCATTTTATATCCCACCTGCTAGGGTACGGAGCCTATAATGATGGATAGGGAGAACGGGCCATAAACCACCACGCGGGCTCAGCGCGGATTGGATGGAGGTTGTAACGACTGCTAATGTAGCCGAGACAAACGGTTTTACGTGCCTTCCGAAGTGCGGAGGAGCTCGAGATGATAGATTTTTGGTCACCCATCCGATGACCGGCCTTTGCGAAAGTTGCTAAAACTCAGCACTCGCAGACAGGGCGCGTTGAACACTGCGCCATCGATCAAGCTCCTCGAAACGTATACAGGGTCTAACAAAATCAATAAGCGAACGTTTAAGGGCGGTATCTATACATCATTCTGAATACAATGACAAAAAATGGGCTCCAGTTTTATAGTGATTTTTCAAAGTTATGTTTTCTAACAAACTAAATCAATTAAAATAATGCATATCATGAAACATGCTGTATCTTTACTAACACGCACGCAAGCTTCAATAAAAAGATAGTGTACAGATACACGCACACAATTGGCATGTTCGGCTATCTTTGTGTGCGTGTAGTGCAGCTGTAAGGGTTTGGAAAGGGTGTATTTTTTGGTGAATTATGATGTTTTGTTGATTATCTCGGTAACGAGCCTGTAGTTTTGGACTAAATTTGGTGAGCATGCTCAGTGTGATGTATAGATGCTCCCCTTAAACGTTCGCTTTTAGATATTGTTAGACCCTATTTAATTAATTACTATTCAATGTAACGAACTTTTTGACCCATTTAGTACGTTTCGCTTATCAATTCGCTGTTGTCTATGTCCTACTTCCTACTCGTAATAAAAACAATGTTTAAAAGCTTCACTTTCAATACCAGTGACAATACTAATTGCAAATTAATTCTAATTTAATGGAAATTACGCCGTTGTTGTATACGCAATCAGACATTGAAATGGGTATTTGATACAGAGTAATGAATTGTACCACGACCGCTGCTTGTAAGAATTGTTTTGACTAGATTCTTTACATGATAAACTTTAATTTGTGTCAAGGTTTGGAACTAGTAAGCACAACGGTAAATAACTTTTTACACATACAGTAAGTAACTATAGCAACCCTTTCCACACGAGCTGATACGATCGTGCGCTTCGACCACGATCAAATTTGACCCTTAACGCCAATTGTTGCGCCTATTTCAGGCGATCGTGAGACCGGATTTTTTTAATGGAAGAAATAAAAAAGAAAAAAAAAAGACATAAAATCTGGACGACGGGGGCGTTCCGAAGAAATAGCGAAATAAATATCGACGATGATATAATATTAGCCGACGACTCGTTATAAACTATAGTCTGGCGATTTTAAGTCGAGAATCCGTCCGAGGGACGTCGCGATCTAGGGTCTGAAAGGGAAAAATATTACGGAAAACCCTCCAATGGATTAAAAAAATAGAAACACAGCAAATTATTCTAAAAGTGAAGTAAAGTAAATAGCCTATAACTGTCCCACTGCGGAAGATGACCAGAGTACAGATCTAGCTGTACATAGAGAGACCAGGTTAAAATCAGACCTAGGGACAGACATACTGACAAACGACAATAATGGTCCCGCCTTCACTTCTACCGAATTGAACAATGCGACCAACAGCTTCAATCCCAAGAAGGCACCCGGCTCCTATGGATTTACGGCCGACGTATGCCAAAAGGCAATCTCCCAGGATCCAACATTTCTTGCTCTCTGCAATAAATGCCTGGATCTGGGATATTTCCCGAAGCCTTGGAAGGCCGCAACGGTAGTTATCCTTAGGAAACCGGGAAAGGACGATTACACAAAGCCCAAGTCCTATTAGACGGATCGGCCTTCTGCCGGTCCTGGACAAAATCCTGGAAAAGATGGTCGTGGAGAGGCTCAAGTGGCACCTCGTACCGAGACTCAGTACTCGTCAGTACGGCTTTATGCCCCGGCGGAGTACCGAGGACGCCCTCTATAATCTAATGAGTCACATTAGGGAAGGATTGACGTCCAAAAGACTCATGACTCTAGTGTCATTAGATATAGAAGGCGCCTTCGATAGTGCCTGGTGGCCTGCCATAAAGGTCAGACTTGCTGAAGAAAACTGTCCGGTCAAAATCCAGAGGCTACCTGGGGACTACCTCGACGATAGGACCGTCGAGGTAAGGTACGCCAGTAAAACATATGCCAAGCAAACCGACAAAGGATGCGTACAGGGGTCTATTGGCGGCCCCATACTATGGAACCTTCTCCTCGACCCACTCCTTAAAATAATTAATGGAATCAGGCGTTATTTTGCGGAAATCCATAGTACAAAAAAATGTAATTTAAATAATATGTAGTGTTCATTCCGCCAACTCACTCGTTTATACAGCTTGAATGCAGTACGCATGCACCGCCCTCCCGCCCGCAAAAAGTATGCACATGCAGGAGAAACAATACGTGCAAGCGAAAATGCACACCAACACCGATACCCGACACGTGTTTCGCCCCTCCACGGGGCATCCTCAGGAGCTGTTGACTCCACTCCTTAAACTCCTCGACACCCATGGCATATTTGCCCAGGCTTTTGCGGACGATGTGGCTTTGGTCTTTAGCGGGAGTAATGCGGCTGAGATCGAGCGGCAGGCCAATGAGGTCCTTGAACTTATTCAGGAATGGGGCGTCAGAAATAAGTTGAAATTTGCACCACACAAGACCTGTGCCATGGTGTTGACGAGGAAACTTAAGTATGACACACCATCACTGAATATGGACGGGGTCAACATCGAAATGTCGCGGAGTATCAAGCTGCTTGGTCTCACTATCGACGACAAGCTCACATTCAACGCACACGTCGCAAATGTATGCAACAAGGCACTCAAACTCTACAGGCAATTGGCTAGAGCGGCCAAAGTTAGCTGGGGGCTTTACCCCGAAATAGTCCGCTCCATCTACGCAGCCGCAGTTGAGCCAGTGATCACGCACGCAGCATGTGCGTGGGCTTTTGCGGCAAACAAAATAGGCACGCGTAGGTTTCTAGACTCAGTCCAGAGAGGTTTCGCTCAGAAGCTTTGCAAATCCTACCGGACAGTCTCACTGAACTCAGCTCTGGTTTTGTCGGGGTTACTTCCTCTAGACCTCCGTATACATGAGGCAGCCGCCCTGTATGCAGCGAGGAGAGGGTCAACCCCATACATACCAGAAGACAGGGAGGTTGAGCGTGCGGTAGGATTTGATGAAGTAATTCATCCCGCTTTGGATGTGGACAGAGGCTTCGTCTGTCTGGTAGACCAAGAGCTGGTAGACCGGTACAACGTGCAGACGGTGCGTATCTTCACCGACGGGAGCAAGATTGACGGTAAGGTTGGGTCTGCACTGTCCTTGTGGCACGGTGAGACCGAAACCAAAGCCGTCAAACTTGGCTTACCCGCGTACTGCACGGTGTACCAGGCGGAGCTTCTGGCCAAAAACAAAGCGACAAGCGTAATCCTCGGGAGGAAGGAATCTACGTTCGGCATCTACAGCGACTCTAAGGCGGCACTTGAGACAGTCACCAACATCAAGTCTACTCATACCCTGGCAGTAGAGACAAGGCGGAACCTGGGCTTGGCTGCGATACAAAACAAGGAAGTTTTCTTGTTCTGGATCAAGGCACATGCGGGTCTGCCGGGGAATGAGCGTGCTGACGAACTCGCGAAAGAGGCGGCCCTAATGTTGAGGAGAACGCCAGACTACAACCGGTGCCCAGTATCATATGTCAAGAGATGCATTCGTCAAGCATCTATTGACATATGGAACGAAAGGTACCGCACCCAAAACACTGCTGGCACCACTAAACCGTTCTTCCCAGACGCGAAAATAGCCTACAACATTGTCAGGAAAATGAGCCTAAACGGCCTCCTCACCCAAGCACTGACGGGGCACGGCGGGTTCTCTGACTACTTATACCGCTTCAAGTGTAAGGAGAGCCCGTTGTGCAACTGTGATACAGATGCTAACGAGACCATCTTACGTCTAATAACAGAATGCCCAATAAACGCAAAGCCGAAACAAAAACTAGAGCAAATGATAGATGGTCTCGTTAACAAAAACTCGATTCAAGCAATAATTGGGAATAAAAAATACAGAAATAGCCTAATAAAATATATGGAGGCTGTTGTCAGAGGTGCCAGTATACGAAATAATAAAAACAAGTGAAAATTATAGTGTTTGTGATGAATTAGAATTTGATATTTATAATTGTACTAGTTATGTGTTGTAAAAATGTTCATTATTAATTAATGAGAAGTTGGCAAAATAAATTTAAAAAAAAACTGTCCCACTGCTGGGCAAAGGCCTGACTTGATTTCAATGATGGACATTAAAATCAAGTCGTCGCTACAATTGATGGGTAAAGGCTTAATCACAACGCTTGCCAAATGCGGGTTGGTGATCACAAACCCGGGGTACACATCGAAAAATAATTTTCCGGGGTTCTATGAACAGTACCATATCTGCCATATTCGGGATTATACAGGTAGTACCAAACATCATGTACAGAGCGCTAATTTAAAAAGCGATTAGTTTTTAGGTAACGTTATTGTCTATACATACACGGTACAGGGACATTATAATAAATAATTACTGCGTGTTTATAGGTATGAAGTAGCTACAATGAATGTAAAAGTGACGGATGAAAAACCCGTAATTCCTCCATGTTAGTATTCCTACATACTGTGTATCATTCGATAGATATTTAAAGGTATGCACGTCATCAGTCAAATGCTGAGTAATAAATTATACCTAATAAACAACAAAAGGTTTACGCAACAAGGAAGAAGTTGTTTTTTTTTTAAATATTAATTTGATCTTTATTGCACAATATAAAAATAAAAAAGCAGTCTTAATGCCACTAATGACATTCTCTGTCGGCTATGCAGAAAAACTGGTAAGCGGTGAGACAAAGGAAGAACGTACGGTGAGACAAAGGACGTAGGTGAAACATAGACGACCTCTTTGCTCGAGTGGTTTGACACCGGTTTTCATGGTGTCGCCATCTCTGAGGTCCCGGGTTCGATCCCCGGTCGGGTCAATTTAGAAATTATATTGTTTTTCTAAATTGTCTCGGGTCTAGGTGTTTTCTATGTATAATAAGTACGTATTTAAGTATTTTAAGTATGTGTATCCGTTGTATAGTAACCATTTAACGAGTTTCATAACGAAGCTTCTTTTGGGCTAGATAATTGGTGTGAGTGTAGGAAAGTTTAATTTTATTCTTTATAAGTAGGTACTAATCTCTTCTGTGCTAATATAATATAATATAACACTTTGAAAGTTGTCAATATTTCTATAGTTAATAATTTATTTGGGTATGTATATAATCAAAATAGACAGGAATCATGTACAGACGGACGCTAGCGCATCCACCTATCCAAACCTGTAAATTTCTTCAATTAATGTACAACCATATGCCATAATAATATACACTAGTGGGTCGCCCGCAAAACTTCGCGTAAATTCAACAGAGTTTTTAGGAATTACGAAACCTATGACAGGTTTCTTTATTTTTCTGCACATCTACGGCTGGAGCTCTTCAAAATGAGACCATAACCGATTTGGTCGTGCCGAGAGCTGCGTACGCTGCGCCGGCCGCAGCGTACGCAGCTCTCGGTACGACCACAAAGTAGAGAAACGGAACAGAGACAAAGCTTCTAAGGAGCATACGAAATTCTAACCTATTTTAGTAGGGTTGGCAAAAGACAATAAAATAAAATAAACAAACTTTTACGAGCTTTTTATTAGGTATGTGGACAAGATAAGGTATTTAGTATATTTACAAATTGCTTACTCTAAATATATTTTTTTAATAATTTTTAGTTTTTAATAATTTGTTATGCCTTTTGATAGAATGGTAAATTCTGAATTTGATAAAAAGTCTTTTCAAGTAATCAATTGGGAAGCAATCACATGGCATATTAAATGTACAATCTTGTACTCGTTTCAGAATATCATTACCAATATTTAAAATATTTATGTCGAGATCAATCGGTAACCGGGAAGTGGAATAAATTTAACTTGCAAGATTTGATCACAAGCAAACATCCGGACAGGTGAAACTAAATAAAAGTAAAGTTGTAAAAATAACAATTAACTACGTAACATACCTACATAACATAAATCTAAAACTTTAAATAGGTATAATCTGGTTTTAATTTACTTACCTAGTAGACTCCTTGGGATAACTGAAATATGAAATATCTTTGTTTTTCTAGTATTATTCATACAAACGGTACAGTAAACGACCATTTTATAAGTCTAGAACTAATTCTTGACACTTACACGTTATAACTATTTACAGTTTATTCCACTTAAAACAATTCGTAACAAATATACGGGAGCACAAAACAAATAAGACGTGCTGCTGCAGGCCCTTCCGTTTGTCCACTGGCCGAGCGAGCGTAACCGGTTTTATCCAATGGCGGCGCGTACGCGACGCAGCGGCTAGTTGACACGCACACATGCGCCGTATGCTTGTAGTAGTTTACCTACGACGGCGCGGTTGTATGAAGCTATGTCTCTGTTCCGTTTCTTTACTTTGTGGCACGACCATGCATTACAAAATCTGCTCTGCTTTGCGCTGCGCGGAGCCGCGTCGTCGTCGCCTGCGTCTCAGCATGACGCTTAGCCTGTCGTTAGCCTGTCGTCTGCTGTAAACACATACACAATAGAATTTTAATTGTTTTTTAGGACGGATCTGGCACTAAGAAGACGAAAAATTAAAATTTTCCAAAATGTCAATAGGCACTCAGCTCCACCGTATTAAACCGTCTCGCCAGTAAAGTAACCCACTATTTATTTATTGTGATTGTGATTTATCAACAGTGGCATTCCTTTTCGCAGGCAGCTGGCTCGACCCATTGACAGTTGATAATGGCCGTTTCTGGTGACGTCACGTTCGCCCAAAATGGCGGCCCGAGGAACGTCAAACTGCATCCATACTTCGTGGCTTTAGTGTAAGCTTAATCTGTTTATTAATTAATTTATCACTAGTGGTAAAAATCTTCCGTAATTTACGAGATATCCAATGTTTATACAATGTAATGTAACACATATTTATTGATGTGTAACATCTTTCTGCTCGCCTTCTTTATATACAATTTGTGGGAGTGATTATAGAAAAGGGACGGAAGTAGGGTCGTAACAGTGTGATCCTGTAACTGTTACGTGTTAGTCGGGGAAGCCACCAGTGATCGACACTTTAGGCCTAATGTCCGTTTTAGTTCGTAATATTTGTGGGAGTGATTTCGTAGAAATGTGATCGTAACAGTGTAACAGGATAACAGTGTGACATGTCTTCTAATGATTATTTACTGCATTCTCTTTATGTTTTTTGTAAATCTATATTCTATTTTCTATTGTAATATTGATTTCAACCATTTCGTGTTAATAGACTTTTAAATAGGTAATATAAAAAAAAGAAAAAAAAAGAAAAAAAAAGAGAGAAGAAGAAGGTGGTTTACGGCCTATCAATGTAGTGTTTCCACCCATAGGGCGGCTCGTGCCCCAGCATTAGGGACATAACATGAGCTGATGATGGTGATGATAACTGACCCATAGCTTAGCTTTCTTTCTTTCCCGACGTCGCCGTGAGGCTCCTACAGGACTGGGTAGAACCCGATTATGTGGTGTCCCAGATGCTGACAGGGCACGGTTGCTTTAGGCAGCGTCTACGCTACACCGACTTACGCTTTGCGAGACCGTACTGTGCCTTGTGGAGCGGATGTTGAAGAGAGCCGAGATCACGCGCTTTGGGAATGTGAACTGTATGCGGAAGCCAGAGACGTAATGTTGGACCGAATACACAAGACGGAACCCGGCCCGACGTATCACAAGGACCTCACTAGTTGCCGAAGTAACTTCGAAGCGTTGCGCGAGTTCGCGCACTCCTGACACACTATTCGACGTACCTACATTTGAATGAGGACAAGGTAACAGCACTTAGAGCAGCCCGACGAGAAGTCACGTACTGTGGTGTCCACGCCCCTGAAGGGGGAGAGTTGGTAACAGAAGGGACGGAATTAGATAGTTTGTAGGGAGCGAAGTGAAAAGCGCAGACGGGGAAAGAGCCTATCCAAGTACCCTCGCGCTCTCCCGAGATTCGGTCCGTATGCCGCAAGGTAGGCAGGACCATGGGATGGTGGAGGGTTGACCCATAGCTAGACAAAAGCATTAAACGTATGGACTGCTTGTATCCTTATATACAACGTAAGTGGGAACGGGGGTACTAAGCGGAAAGGAGGGTAAAGTATACATGATAGTGAATAATTTTTGTCTAAGAACTTTTCCTTAAAAATGGATAATTTTAGATTAACAGCTTTTTTAAGATTTCAAAAGAAATTACGCTGTGGTAGCCCTGGCGATCACAAAAAAAAAACAGATTAAAAGTTAAATTGTTGGATACATTTTAGTTCAATTATGGAGAGAAAACTCGACTCTTAACAATGCCCGTACATTGACATTAGAGGTAAACCTATTTGCTGAGAACCTACGTCAAGACCGTAGCCTACTAGATTTTTGTAGACCAATCAAATGTAAATAATAAAAAAAACAAAAAAAAAGTAAAAAAATATAAAAAAAGTTATTCACTAATATGTATATTCCTATACCCTCCTTTCGGTTTAGTACCGCCGGCCTCGTTCCGACTAACGTTGTATACAAATCTTCTGTGCGTGTGTATGTTATTGAACTCCTTCTAAACGGCTGGACCTATTTGGATGAAATTTTCTGTGTGTGTTCAAGTGGATTCGAGAATGGTTTAGATTTACAATTGGACCCGGTAGGTGGCGCTGCAATAGGGGTCCATCTTGGGATACGGGTGTTCTAGAAGTGTGGTGAAGGTGTCTAGAAGACATGTCAGTGTGACATGTCTTCTAATGATTATTTACTGCATTCTCTTTAGGATTTGTAAAAAAATATACGTCATTGTTAATTCTATATTTTAATTTATATTGTAATACTTACTAGAAGACCCGGTGAACTTCGTATCACCTACATGTATTGGTGAACAGTATGGTCAAAACTTAAACATTATCGGCTGGGGTGGGAAATTACTCTAAACATTTCTTGGCCAACATCCAAAATATAACAATTGCTTTCAAATGACGTCGTTTGGCGCAACGCATATTGTACAGGAAAATTTCATGCCCACTTTCAAGGTAGTACTTATACCTACCATAATTATTGTTTTTGATAAATTATTATTTGTGGCAATTTTACTTTACCACCAACACAACATAATCTAGTAGATTCACCGCTGTATTTTAACGCTTTACAATATTGACAAATGGTTGTCATTTCCCCAATTGTTACGGCACAATAATCTATTTCCGGGTCGTAGTGGAATGCTACTCGTTCCAGGTTTACAGGAACACTGCGTCTGCGGAATCGCTCTATTTCATTGTGTCGTGCACTCGTGCTCGCTGCTGTTGTGTTTGGTGTGCCCGAACTCGCTATCTACTTCATTATTATTCACTGTGGCACGCAATTCTGCCATACAAACGAATGTTATCATTATCTGTCTCTCGTTGGTCGTCAGTGCGGTTTGCACGTGAGTTAGCTCGTCACACATTTGATTGACATCGCGACCTAAGTCAGGTCCTCTTCTCCTTGGCATTTTAAAACAATAACAGTAATACAGTAAATAAAGTTTTCGCGCACTGACAAACTGATGATAGATTTTAATAATCGTCTTCAAATTTATTTATTTATTTTCTTTTTTCGAAATTAGTAGTTGTTAACAACCACCAATCCGCACTGGGCCCGCGTGGTGGTTTATGGCCCGTTCTCCCTATCCATCCATAGGGAAGGCTCGTGCTCCAGCAGTGGGGACTTTATGAGCTGATGATGATGATGATGATGATGATGATTTTCTTTTTACGACAACCAACTGACACTTTTACACATTTTTATTTCTGAAACAGAAATGTTTTGTATTTCAACAAAACAGACCAAACAGATCGGACCTCATACTACAGCTATGAAACCATCGCTTTAGATTCAGATTCTAAATTGATGTATGAAACATACACAATACCTCAGAATAATAACTAATAGCTTTTAGTTATTGTTCTGAGCACAATACACACCTGTGACACACCTATAAATATTTGAAAACCAACCAAGTGACAAAAGACATCAAATGTTTCACAGCTAGGAACCTCAGAATAATAACTAAAGCTATAGAAGCCGGACTAAAATAGCAACACTCATTCATCTTTCGTACTATTTTAACTAATGAACCTAAGTGATGTATTGGAAAGAGATCGATTGTCCCTTTTCTTTCGTTATTTCGAAGGTGTCACCAGATTTGTGACGTCATATTTGAGGTAATGTAGTGAGTGACTTTATAAAGGACTCAAGATTTTTTTTGATCACTGATTATCTGATGACCGTTTGACATAACAATACAAAAAATAAAAACTAAGTGTCAACCATTTGTCACACTCCAACCTCCTTTTCAAGCCATAAGATAGAACGGAACTAAACATAGTTGCACGATTTTTATTTTAGCCATCCTTCTATAGCTTTAGTTAAGGAACATCGTAGCGAGAGCCATCTTTCAAGAAATTGAATTGAATTGAACATTTTGTTGTACGAACCGCTTTGACAGTTTCCTTGACAACGAAATAAACAAATAATTTTGTATTGGAAAATTAAATTAAGTTGTAATAAATCGGTCGGTTTATTTTAGAGAGCGCACAGCGCCGCGCACGCCGCCGTGCACTATTGGTTCGCCAATCGCTCGCTCTACGTTCCGTAATACGAAATAATATGTGTTTTGGACTTAGTAAGTAGTAAACAGCCTATAATTGTCCCACTGCTGGGCAAAGGCCTCCATCATTGAAATCAAGTCATCGCTACAATTCGTCCCATTAGTAGAATAATGTTACATCTGCAAGAAGTCAACTTTTCAGGAGAGCGCGATGAAGTTTTGTGCGCGGATATTTGCTCATAACTCGGCTATGACATGCACTAGCCGTTTGAAATTTTGACAGTATGCAAGGAAGACAAAACCGTTTTATGCGTTATCATTGTTTATGTTAAACAACACACCTGAAAAAAGATATAGGGTCCTATGTGTAAATGAAACATTATATTACAAATAAGAGTCACTCAATGGTTGTTGCAAATGAACATGGACCCTTATTCGACAAAAGCAATCACGCTGCATATGTATATGTAACAATATTCTACGCAAAAGCCAGGATCATCGTAATGTTTTACATGATGTAGTTGTATGAATTATTTGAATATTTAACGATCACTTAATGCTATAAGGTGTGACGGTACCAAATAATAATAAAATAAAATACTTATAATAAAAATCAAATTAATAAACAAAAGTCATAAGGTTTTTCTTATGATTTTCATTAATAAAATCAGTACAAAAATATATGTTTAAAAGAATAATTATTGTCAGTAATTATCATGGTTAGGAATACTACAAATATTAAAATAAATAAATATTTCTTAAGCCTCTATTAAGTAAACACCTTGTCACAAAAACAGATGTCTGCACTATTCCGATCCATCATTGAATGTAGCTAACTTTATAGATTAGAATTATATTTTACTACCGGAGTCAAAAAATATTGTATGTATGTATGTACCTCTACCTTTGATCATTATTGATTACGTAAATGTCAACAACATTAAACAATCTAATGAAATAATGACACTTAATTATCCGTGGTACTACTAGTAGGACCATCGGTAGTACCACGGGTAAGACCTGGACAATATCATTGACACAATAAACAACTTTAGAATACCTGATAACAGATTAAATCACAGTCAATCATCAGCCAACTTAGTAGTCGAGTCAATGACACCAACACTTATAATATTGTTAACTAATATCTAGGCTTACAGTTACACAAACTATAAGCCGTCTTTTTTTTATGAGGCTTTCAAAACACGTAAGTATAGTAATTTCTTAGTGATTAAAATTATCTCTAAGAACCGTATTCAGAGGCTTAACCCTTAATGCCGCCATTTGTAACATTGTTTGTGGCCAATTAAATATAAATTAATAAATTGGTCAAATCAACCTTATTCTAAAGTGTTAATTGATGTTTGCGCGGAGTCCTTGATTACGGGCCTTACAGTCAACTTTTATTACTTAGAAATTAGTATACTTACGTGTTTTAAAAGCTTTATAAATATAAAAGACTGCTTAAAGATTGTGTAACTGTAAGCCTAGATATATAGCATTATTATAAATATTAGTGTCATTGACTCGACTATTAAGTCGGCTGATGATTGACTGTGATATAATTTGAAATTAGGTATTATATTAAAGTTGTTTATTGTGTCAATGATGATTAGAATTTTTAATGTTGTTGACATTTACTTAATTATTAATGATCAAAGGTACATTTCATATACTCGTAGGATGTTTAATATTTTAAGACTTTGGTAGAAAAATATTATTGTTCATTTGTGCCCAAGTTTAAAGAAAGTGAATATGTATTATAAGTCAAATGTCGAAGATTAGGTGTATCCCGATTAAGACACCTATTCTTTTTCTATTTAGTAGTGTATTTTAGTACATACTTTCACTGTTTTTTTTCTGTCTTCTTGGTAAATGTTTATATATAATAAATTTTATTTTCTTATAACTATCTTACATCAAATAGGATTCAACTAAACTTTTATTTATATGTATAGGGCGAAAGTAACTGCATCAGGGTGTGTGACAAGATGGTGGTGAAGGCACAGGCTTAGGGTATACAGGTCTCAGCAACAATATTCAATACAGATGTTATGGCAGGCGAAGTTTCGAAACTCGATGCAGATTCTAAGTAGTTAAAATGGAGCTACTGGACGTAGTTCAATAAGGGTAGCGCTTTCCGCAGGTACATTGTAAAAAGCAGGCTGAGCAGGAACATCGTGGGATGAATCCGTATCATCACAAAAAGATGCGACTTTTGTCTTTGGACCTAAAAAAGTTTTTATTATTATCATCATCAGCAAATATGACGTCCACAGTTAAACATAGGCCTCTTTTATAGTTTTACAGAGTAACCGGTTTACATTTACATAGATTTTATTTTTTATTTACATTTACTGGCCGCAAATATTATAAGCATTATTCAATTTAGTGAGAAATTTTCAGATCATAATTATTTTTTGTTTAAGTATTATAATTTTTTTAAACGCAATAAACCCAAAAATATCATAACTTGAATTCATATGAAAATAAGTCAATAAAAAATACGTATGATTTACTACGTATTTTTTTTAACCATTTTTTATTTAGTGTAAGTTGAAGAAGATTGTCTTTCAAAGAACTCATTAGAAGAATAACGTGTCATATGCACATGCTTCAGTGTCTTTGCATTTGTTTTTGGAAGAATAATGTTTCATGTGTATATGCGGACGAAAAATTTATGAAATTATGCGTCGTAAAATGTTTTAAGATAATAAAAATCTCTTGAAAGTTAGGAAAAAAATTAACAACTTAGACTGTATTTATTGTATTTACCATTTGTTATGAATGTTTTGTTTTTTATTTTGATTGTTTTAAAATGTTTTCATATAAATTGGTAGAACAATATTTCATGTGATTATGACTACTGTTTTTGCTAGAAATTGCCAAATGTTAATGTATTTTATTATAATACTAAATAGTTTACTTTCGACATAAAAGCTTTTTAATGAAGTAATCAGCTTATATCAAAACGTCAAGTTTAACAGAAACAAATATCACTTTAAATCACATTATTGAGACATTTAGTTTTTATAAGTCACGGTTTACCTAACCAAATCGTCTTGTATTTCTATAAAAGATACACTTTGTCATTCTATAAATTTATACTATACATTTGATTACAAAAATGAAAACAATGCCTTACCCTTACGATCATCGATATCGGGATCCATGATTACGAGCACTGACGCGGCGCCTCCGTTGAACAACGTGGTTTGTGATGAAACGACGCCGCGCGCGCGACCGTGAAGTTCGTAGAGTAGGTAGGTAAGTGATCGCGCGACATTATTGTAGGTAGTCGATGCAAATACAACATTATTCGACTGCTATAACTTTCAAAATACTTGCATAACAATTATAAAAAATATATTATTCGATAGCTTACGTTAATTTGAATACAAATAAGTAATAAAGTTACTTTTGATACTTGTGATGATAAATCATTATTCTACTAATGGGACGAATTGATGGGTAATGGCTTAATCACCACGCTTGCCAAATGCGGGTTGGTGATCACAAATCCGGGGTATGCATCGAAAAATCCGAAATACATTTTTTGCCCGACCTGGGAATTGAACTCGGGACCTTCGAGTATCGGGCCAACAATTTGCCACTCGGCTACCGAGGCGTCGTTTTGGACTTGGTAGCGATAAATGTAAATTGTAGCGATTATGAGCCTGCTGGGTGCAAGTGCGAGTTTCAAACGCTATTCGATCACGTTTACGGAAAACGACAATTTGTATGGCGAAATTGTAACTCATCTCGTATGCCGCCAGGAGGCGCTGCTTCAATGCCATACTAATTTTCGTTTTCGTAAACGTAATCGAATGAGTACGGATAGTAAACAAAACTCACACTAGGTATCCAGGGGGGTAACCACGAGCTCTTATAGCAGTATTATTGCAGTTGTGGAAACGAGACGCGTGTAGCGGCGAATACTCGCGTCTCTTACCCCCCTGTCCAATCCAAGCGCTGCGTTTTTGTTTTTCCCATTGCCATTTTGTTCGATAACTTTTTGCCATCTTGTAGGTAGGGACATAATCCCATTGCTATAGAATTTTTGAGGCTTCTGATCAAAATACCGCGACACGTGGTTTTGGCAGTCCTCTCGTGATGTTAACCTGACACTGCCTAAAGAATCCTGAAGAGACCGAAACAGTTTCCGTACCCGTGACAAGTTGTCAATATGTGCGTTGATCAAGCGTGTTTGTATGAAGCTTACTGCAGACTCCTCATTTTGTGGTCCAATGTAGTGTTGCCGAACTATCGATAGTTTTACTATCGATAGTTTTACTATCGATAGTTTACATCGAAAATTATGTACCCTATCGATAGGCTTATCGATAGTATCGATACTATCGATAGTTTGTTATCTACGAACAACAATACTATCGATTCAATAGTATTGCCTTGTTCTGTGCTATCGATAGTATCGATACTTTCGTTAGGTCTATCGATATTATTGCGATTGGTCGGCTATCGATAGACTATTGATTAACAGGTTGACTGCCGCAAAACCAGAACAATAGAAAATTTATTTTTCGTAGGTCACCGGTGACTGGGGCTGCCAAGCCTACTATATAATATAGTATCCTACTATTTTAGCTGTCTAACTACTATTATTTTAAAAATGTATTTTAGTAGGCGAAACTACTATATTTTATCAGCAAAGTCGCTAAAATCAGTCTCTATTATCTAAAACGGAACACAAAATATTCATTTAGGAAATAAAATAAATATTTTTTAATATAGGTAGGTACTTATACTATATTTTTTAAATTAATTCCCTATCTACTATATTTTAATGGGTACTGAATCCAAAAATACTATATTTGGTCTAAAAAAAGTTGGCAACCCTACCGGTGACCTACGCGGCAGCTAACGTGTTAATCATCGATAGTCGACTATCGTTCGGCAACACTAGTCCAATGTTCCTTCGTATCAGCCAAGTATCAGTCGCGTACATAACATACCTACCTATCGTACTAACAGGCAACCATTATGTATTATCTATGAGTTCATTGAACCCTAGCGATCTCGAGACTGCATGTGAAATATATTGGGCGTGTTTAAAGTAGGTATAGTCGACCATGAAATTGCTTTATCACTTTTGACAAAAACTTCCATTACAATAAAACTTCGTTAAGGCTCATTGTCAATAATGACAACGTATCTGTCACTTGGTCTTTTAAACAAAAATAGAACTTGTTGTTTTATTATATGCAAACAAAATTCACTTCTAAGGTGGTAAAGCAATTTCATTGTCGACTATACCTAAGTGATTATAAACAATTAATATGAAACAACTTTTAAGAATCTACTCGCGTTTATATTACACATTAATGGTC
Organism: Eudonia lacustrata; assembly: GCA_947562085.1. Taxonomy (NCBI): domain Eukaryota; kingdom Metazoa; phylum Arthropoda; class Insecta; order Lepidoptera; family Crambidae; genus Eudonia; species Eudonia lacustrata. Next base: position 11,493,184 of record OX387335.1, on the reverse strand, counting down.
ACAGGTTACAGTTACGTGGTCACAGGCAGAGGGAGCCTCCCTGTGACCACGTAACTGTAAAACTAAAAAGCAATTACAAAAAATAAAACAGAAAAAAAATCACTTAAAATAATAAAATTAAATAAATTAACATTCAAAATAAATACCTGAAATAATTCATTGAAACAATGAAATAAAACAAATACTTACCTAAAATAATCAATTAAAATTATTAAATAATTAATATTCAAAACAGTTACCCAAAATAATGAATTTTTAATAGTACATCCTACTAATATTATAAATGCGAATGTGTACGTATGTTCGTATATTTGTTGCTTCTTCACGCTGCAACGGATGGATGGATTTGGATGAAATTCGGCATACAGTTAGTTTATAACCTGGAATAACACATAGAATTCTTTTTATCCAGATATTCCCACGGGAACGGAAACCACGCGGGCGAAACCGCGAGCGACCGCTAGTAGATAATAAAATAACATATGGCCCTAGTTGCCTATATCTAAATTTAGATCTATTTGTCCCTCCTCGCATCGTATTCCTCATGTCTGAGGGTCGGGACCACCACCTCCCAGCAGTCTTTCTCTAATGATGTTTCGCCAACGTCCCCTGTCACCGGCGGCATGCATCGCGTCGTAGACTGAAGTGTCGAGTGCATTTCTCTCTCGACGATGAGAAGCTTGCCTGGTTTTAGAAGACCTCTTTCATTCCAGGTGCCATACGATGACGAGCTCGTATAGTTTTTTTTTTTTTATAGTAGAAGGAGGCAAACGAGCAGGCGGGTAACCTGATGGAAAGCAATCACCGCCGCCCATGGACACCCGCAAAACCAAAGGAATCACAGATGCGTTGCCGGCCTTTAAGGAAGGAATAGGCTCGTTTCTTGAAGATCCCTAAGTCGTATTGGTCCGGAAATACCGCCGCTGAGAGCTGGTCCCACAGCACTGTAGTTCGTGGTAAAAATTACGTGGTAAACGCACAGTAGTAGATCGCCATCCATCAAGATGGTGTGGATGGAAAGACAGTCGATTGCGTGTAGTGCGGTGAAGGAAATCAGCGGCAGGGATCAAACCGAACAATTCCTCAGAACACTCCCCATGATAAAAGCGATAAATGTTTTTAATTTATCATTTATATTATCACAATCTCTCAAGGGAGCTTCGGTAGCTAATTTCAAACCATTCAGCCCGGGTACTGAAAGGCGCCGAGTTTTAGTCGGGTCGTCCAACAAAAGGCATTCTCTTGACTCTGTATTCATGGTAGGTGGAGGTTTTCTTGGGAAAGTAATCACGGTGGGTTCCCACGTCCTTCCGCATCAGTCTCTTTGAGGGTATTTAGTCCTCACGGTAACTGTTTCCCGCTTCATATACGCTGGGTGGCCATGGTAAGAACAGGTTATTTTCCGCCGCCCGATGCTCAGCGTTGTCAACTCGTTTAGCACCACCGGAGGGCACGTGTGGGGTAGTCGAAGGTAGCTCCTACGGACGCGAGTGCCAAATATATTTAGACAGACAGCAAAAGAAATTAATCCGAATTATCGTAAATATACAATAAACCGATAGCTGAAGACATCACTTCAAACAATTAAGTATTCTAACCCTAATATGTATTTATATATATGAGGTTTGTAGTAAAAAAATACTCTCATTTCTACACTAATATCAAATCAAATCAAAATATTTATTCAGTTTCAAATTAAAAGTAATAGACAAAAATAAAATATAAAATAAAGAAGCGAAACCGAAAAGGACCCCACTCAGCACGTGTTGCAGCATGAACATCACCTGCAACGCTGATATTGTGTGTGTGTGTGTGTGTGTGCGTGCGTGCGTGCGTGCGTGCGTGCGTGCGTGCGTGCGTGCGTGCGTGCGTGCGTAAATATAACAATATATAATATATATATAAAAATACAACATTATGAGAATTCAACATTCTGGGGTTCAACTAATAGAGAGTTCAACATTCTAGGAATACAACATTTTAAGAATTCAACCTAATGAACCGAAAGGACGATTTCTCAACTTTTATAACAGACAAAAAAAAAATCAAAGTAACCTCTTTTAAAACATAGATTTGCATTTTACAGGCAAACCAGACCGATTTAAGCATCCAAATTTTCTTAGTAGATTAGTCTTAACACACACTTCAATATGCTAGTTCATTTTTTTAAAATAATTTGTAGTTTTAATTTGAAGGAAAAAAAACAGTTTTTCTTATGGTACGGGGCGCCAACGCTCCGTATTAGATTAATTGTTTAGCGGTGCGTCGCCTTTAAGTAATCTATGGTACAAGGTCTCTCGACGTTGGAATAACCGAATGGCCTAGTGACATTCATGAAAGACGTCTAATGTAGCATAATATTATTTAAGCATGTTGAATTATGCATTAATTTGTAAACCGGTATATTATTCTTGTTACGCAGATTGATCAAAAAACTCTTTGAGGATGTTTGATATTAAAGTTTCTCGCTGCTCATAAAAATCCGGTTAAATGATGTAAAGGCAATAAAGGGCCAGTAGCAATCTATTATGAAATACACTGCACAGCTTATATATTAAAAAATCTTTATTTATATTATTTTTTTATCACACGGTCAAGGCTACGCTCATGGGCACTTTACTGATAATTGTTACGGGCACATTCACTTGCTAATTGCTATGCGAGTGAATACCACGCTGAGCAACGACTCTTTTGAGATGCTGCGCTGCGACACACACATTTTTGTATTTTTTATTGTGTTATTATGAAATTATGTTTGTTTTTAATGTAGTTGTTGTTTTTTTTACGATTGTATATTGTGTGTATCTATAGTGTCCAAATAAAGATGTTATTTGTCTATCTATCTATTAACAAAACATGCCAAGTGCGAGTCGAACTCGCGCACGAAGGGTTCCGTACCATTATCTATAAAAACAGCAAAAAAATCATGTCTGTTGTATGGGAGCCCCTTTAAATATTTGTTTTATTCTGTTTTTTAGTATTTGTTGTTATAGCGGCAACAGAAATACGTCATCTGTGAAAATTTCAACTGTCTAACTATCACGGTTCTGAGATACAGCCTGGTGACAGACGGATATCGGACAGACAGAGAGACGGACGGACGGACAGCGGAGTCTTAGTAATAGGGTTCCCGTTGTACCCTTTGGGGACGGAACCCTAAAAATAGTAAAGCAGCGGCACCAGTATTCGACACAGATACCATTGTTCGACATCAGATTTCGTCGCCAAAAACTAACATAGAATTTCAATATATTGTACTTACTGGCTGACAGTTAGGAAGCAAGTAGTTACTCTGTATTCAATTGTTGCTATAGTAACAAAAAGGCAGCCGATCCCTTTCTCCAATGACGACCTCCTTAGTCGAGTGGTTTGTACACCGGTTTTCATGGTGTCGCCATCTCTGAGGTCCCGGGTTCATCCCCGGTCGGGTCAATTTAGAAATTATTGTTTTTCTAAATGGTCTCGGGTCTGGGTGTTTTCTATGTATAATAAGTATGTATTTAAGTATTTTAAGTATGTTTATCCGTTGTCTAGTAACCATTTAACGAGTTTCATAACGAAGCTTCTCTTGGGCTAGATAATTGGTGTGAGTGTAGGAAAGTTTATTTATTTATTTAATGATTAAATGGAAAAGGGTCCGATAACTGATTCCTGTTGAACATTGGTCCACTATCTTAAGTACCTATAATAACGTAAATTCTGTTCTACTGAAGCGTAAGCGTATTGTAACGTTGTCGTTGCAGTTTACTCAACGTTATATTTTATGTTAATGCATCTTATAGCCTCCTTGGTAGTTTTAAAAACTATCTGTCAAATTTATATGCACGGTTCTGAAAAAGAATACTTTGAATGTCATGTCATTGTCATGGAATTTTAATGTATTTTTGATATGATCATGATCAGTCTTTCAATTGGTATAATAACATTGTTTTATAGTTATGTATCATCGATTGTGCAGTTAAATCCAAATCTGGAACCCCTATTTTGTTAAAGACATTGACTTGCTTGAGAATCTGCAGCGAAGGGTTACAAAATTTCCAAGACAACTTAAGAACATGCAGTATGAGGAAAGGTTAAAGTTCCTAAAAATTACCAGCCTAAAGGATAGAAGAAAACGGGAGATATGATAGAAACCTTTAAAATCTTTACTGGTCACTATGACATACAGAGAATTGAAGGGATGTTGACAACACGAAAAATCCGCATTTGAGAAGACACAGTCGAAAACTTACTAAAATAATATCCCACAACAACCCACATAAGCACTTTTTGAGCAACAGAGTGGTTGATGCCTGGAATAAACTGCCCGAAGAAATTATAACAGCACAAAGTGTCAACCAGTTTAAGAATAGACTAGACCTATACCACAACAAAATGAAATAGGAATCAAATAATTTTAGTTTACATTGGATACAGGCAACTACTTATCAGTTGTTTCAACTGCCTGCCTGAATTACCTATAATAATAATAATAATATTATTGTTTAAAATGTGATTTGTGAAAAACCTGTAAGTAAGTATCTATAAACAGGTAATTTGAATCCTATAAGAAATATTTGTAAGTAACGTTTTGGCGTAGACTTTTTAAATACTGATTAATTATTATTTTTTTCCTTTTAGGTTTTTCTGCTTAGTTTTAAAATTTTACCTGATCAAATATTTACCTGTGGATCTTCTGAGTTTTAATGGCCTTCAGGCCACAGTATCAGTTCATCATTATCACCAACATCCTCAGTCTACAATAGTCCATAGCTGGACTCAGAACAGACCTCTCCAAGTGTGCAATACTGAGCAATATTCGTATCTACGGGTATAAGTATATAGCGTTATCAACAGCAGCCTACACTATTTATTTATTCATTGTCATACCCTTAGTGAAGGTAAAACTGTATATATTTATAGAAAAGTTTGTAGCTTATTTAATAACGATTCCTACGACATAAGTTTTACATCTATACAATACATAGGTAATTCTTGAGATTATAGTCATTTCAATGACGCGCGGCAACACGCGGCATTTTCTCCGTAAAGCACTCGACACCGGCTCGTTTTTTCGGACGTCGCTGGAGGGGTTAGTAACTTAGTAAGACTATCGACTTAAGCGATGAATAGCTACAAACTTATAGGTAAAACAGAAATGTCATTAAAAAGTGTCTACTGTTAGGAACGACTTCAATAACAAAGGAGCAATACTCGCCAAAGCATATTAAAGCTCACTACAATCACATGAGTGAACGGGAACTCATATGCTCTATATTTAATTATATTTTTATATTTAATGTTATACAAAAAAAATAGCATCGATCTTTTTTATCCTTATTAACTCTTTTTTTTTTAATGGTTCACCAAACTGGTCTGTACACAGAGCAAAACACATATATAATGTATACTTATACAAACAGTAAGTGCAAGACCTTCTCGAGGCGAACACTACATGCATAATACAAAATTACATAATATTTACGCTAACTTAATTTACAACAAAACTACGATAAAGCTGAGGTATATGGTTGATACAAGTGTAAGAAATATGTAAGCTATTTAGGAACTACTTTTGTTGTTTTTAAAAAGTGGCTTTTTACAGAATTTACTGAAACATTAAAAATGTCTACCTCGTGACAAATGTTGTTGTATGCTGAGCACATTCGATACATTGGAGAGTGCTGACCATGGTTAGTGCGACAAGCAGGAAGATTAAATGTCCTTCTGTTACGGAGACGGCTGCATGAGCGAAGTACAATTATGTTAAATTTCTCCAGTAAATCCAGGCTGTCAATTTTCCCAGATATAATTTTGTGTAGGAATACGATATCCGTCATATTGCGCCTGAATTCTAACGACGAAACCTCAAAATGCGCAAGTCTAGACTCATAAGACGGCAGACTGTGGCAGAGGTTATTTGCATAGCATAGGTGGTACAAGAATTGTTTTTGCAATCTTTCTAATCGGTGGATATGTACAGCATATGAGGGGTTCCAAATTGGGCTGCAATATTCAAGCAGCGAGCGAACGTAGATAAAACATAATAAAATCAAAAAAACATAAACATATTTATATTATTATTTATATTTATTATTATTATTATTATTTTTATTTTTTTTTATTTATATTTTGTTTTTTTTTTAACATACTTACATTTAAATAATTTAATTATCAACTAGTCGTTGGTTACGCGGTCTCCACTCTCCACCCCCACGGCACGGTCAACCCGAGCCGAGGTCCGTGCCTTTAGAAGCGCCATCGGGTTGTTCCGCTCCCCGATCCGATCCAGACCCCTCGAAGAATCTAGTAGGGCACGGGGAAACACACTAGAGCGTGATGCCGTTCCCTCTAGAAATTCTTTGACGGTGATTCGTTTCAGCTTGAGGAAACCTTTATGATCAGCAAACTCGCTCAAAAAAAAACGGTCTCCACTCAACCAACGGTTATCGGTTCTGCGGCTAAAGGTCGCTGCATACGTGACGGGTTTACACGGACGGGACGGGGCGGGAAGTTTTGGAAATATCGTTTCATATCAAATGTATATGAATGTGCATATGTCACGGAGACACGGACGGGACGTGAACGTGGCACGCACGGGGCGGGAAAAATATCGTCCCGCCCCGCGCGTGCAACGTCCCGTCCGTGTTTCCGCTACGTATGCACAGTCACTCCTCACTCCGTTCGTTCCGGAGAGAGAAGTAGTGATGCTTTGATGATGCAAGACGACGTGTCGAAAATGGACGACGAAAAAACTAATCGAGTGTGTACGGTCCGCGGTAGTACATATTTACCATAATTTCAAAACATTAACCTATGATTGCAATTTAAAATAAATGTTACATGATTACAATTTTGAAATAAATAACTACAATATAAAAATATCTTTGATTACCTTATACATGCTGTATGTAAATGTGATTTGAAATTATGGTAAATATGTACTACCGCGGACCGTACAAACGTTCTCGAGGTGTGATAGCTCTTTTCATAACAGTTCTTAAGTAAATGAGGGCTTAGCTTATTTTCCAGCAAAACAAAACATTCTTTTGGCATACGACAATACAGATGAAATGTAGTCTCGTCACCCAAAAGTTATTTGTAGAGAGTGTGGTATTCTCTCCTTCCTTCTTGTTCTCTATTCTGCCATGTAGGATGTACAGAAAATCTCCTTTTCTTCTTCACAGTCGTAGCTACTTCGTCGTCGTCTAGAGCTATTGCAAAGCCAATTCTTGTAATAAAAATCCATGTTTCCTTATTTTTTTATTTTTTTTATTCAACAAACATTGCCAGCATTACAGTATACACTAATGCACTCAACAATATGTAACATACACCAATAAACAACGAAAAACATATAACAAAGTGTTTTGTTTTTAATGCCAAATTAGCGATTTATTTCTAGGCGCGACATTACACCTTTTTCATAACATTAATTCTGTCGTGTCGACTGCTCTAACACACTATATTGTATATATTTGTCTCTCTTTTGGGGCTGGGTGGCAAATACAAACTCTTTTAAAGAAGATCGCCAGTGCCGCGCAACACTACGTGTCATGCGCGGAAGAATTTAAAAAGGAAGAAAAATGGTGTCATGTGTTTCGCTGTCGCTGCCGGCCGGCTCGGTTTTAAATAACTATTAATTATGAATATGTGAGTGTTTAGCGGATTTTTGGGGTGAGTTTAGGGACAGAGTTTTTAATTTATATATATGTTTTATTCCGGCAATACACGAATTTACTCGGGACTTCAAAGGTAGCGAATCATAGGCATAAAGCTTAATAAGCTTTGAACCAGCGCACGCGGGAAATATATCCAAATTCCTCCTGAATCAGGTTTAGGAAAGGTATTATTCACCATTTGGTCCTTCGAGCCGGATTTAGTTACATCTGTGCTCGTTTTTAAGCTTATGGTTCGGTACTTTCGAACAGTTCTTACAAGTAACACATTTTTTGCGGCATTGTTGTTGGTTCGAACGGTCGAATCAGACATCGTTATTTAAATAGTTTAAACGGCATATCTACACTACACACAGATTTAGCGGTAAATATTGTGTTTGTAAGTGCTAGTTTCATGATATTTATTATATTTCACTTTCCTCCCATATTTAATTTCCTGTCACTTGTAAACAATTTCTATGGAAACCAACACACGCAATTTTCACTCGGCGTATTTTTTGAGTATTCTTGGCATTAGGAATGAAATGTCAATTTATTAAAGTGAATTTAATGTGGTTTCTAGAATATTCGGTTGACTTTGTCAGATAAAACAGTTTTGTACTTTATCTTTGCGGATAGTGTACCTTAATTTCAACGTTCATGTTACCGGTAGGCTTGGCGTAGCGGTACGCGTCACTCGTGCGGTTCGAGAGGTCTGCGGTTCGATTCAATTCAAATTCAAATTCAAATTCAAAAATCATTTATTCAGTTTAGGCTACAAGTAGCTCTTATGAATGTCGCTATGCCATCGGTTCGTAAGTCTACTCTGGGCGTGAGATCTTGCACTGAGAAGAACCGGCAAGAAACTCAGCAAGTGTCTAGCTCTTTTCTCCCTTCATTATCTCAGCCAAAAGACATCCACTGCTGGACAAAGGCCTCCCCCAAGGATCTCCACAACGACCGGTTTTGTGCTGCTTGCATCCAGCGGCTTCCCGCGACCTTCACCAGATCGTCGGTCCACCTTGTTCTTACAGCGTCAAAAAAAATAAAAATTGGAAAATGCCCTATCATAGCAGGACACTTTCCATTACAAATAAACACAAAAAATATAGAAGACAACCACAACATGTAAAAAAACAAAACAAATAAACAAATCTAATATATCAAATTTACATCTGGTATAAGTTAAATTTCCACAATGTCATACAGTACCACTACAGTACTCTAATAAAAGTCAAAAATTGTTTAAGAAAAACAAAGTCAAACTATAGTAATTAATACTAACAATGAGATAAGTATGCAAGAGCAGACCAGCCTCCACAGGCGGCACCCGTTCACGAGTATGACATATGAATCAGCCATCGCTTCGCTCAACCATATTTTAGGGAACGTAACGACCCGACGCACACGCCACCACCGCAGAGACAATAAAGAGAGCATGACACACTCAAGATACTTTAAATAAAAACTTAATGATCTATTTAACGCTGTTTGTTATCTGTAGGACACTGTTCAAAACTATCATATCAGTATAAAAATTATATAAACTAATTTTATTATGTATATTGATACAATTAGAGTATAATGTGTTTTTTATTACAACCAGGCTGTTTTATCATCCAGTTATTCTTTGACTTTAATAATAACCTTTTATAAAAAAGTGTAACTACTTACAATGTGAAATAGCATGTGCAGGCGAGCAGACTAAGATGACCACACATTCTTATCATTAAAATAATCATCAATTTTATAGTAACCTTTTTTCATTAGACCTTGTTTTATTTCTGTCTTAAACTTGTGTAATGGCAATTCTGTTAGAGTGAAAGGCACTTTATTGTATATTTTTATACATTTCCCAACAAATGAATTACCAACTTTATTGAGTCTAAGTTTTGGAACAGCAAGTTTGTTTTTGTTTCTTGTGTTAAAATTATGGGTATTACTTTTTTTTTCGAATTTATCTAAGTTTTTATAAACATAAATGATATTTTCATAAATATACTGTGAAGCTACAGTTAAAATATTAATCTACTTAAATAACTCTCTCAGCGTATCACGGGGCTTAAGGCTATAAACAGCTCGATAATAGATTCTCGGTCGGAAGACACTTCTTGTATTATTATCGTTTTAATATTTTGCTAATAAGCGGTGCGGAGTATTGGCTAGCGGTAGCTAATATTATATTTGTTAAAAATATAACTTTTGATGTATTAAAATTGATACTTTTAATTGTGTTAGATTATCGTGCTTGGTAGGATTTTGTTTGATTTATTTAAACTTGTTTCTTCATTTATCGGTTAACATGGCGGCAGCAAGGAAGGCACTGTTAACACAAATGAAGTACGACATGGCAGCTCAAAATATTGATTTGTTGGAGGCTCTTGCCAAAATTACAGATTTATCATCGGATCAGAAAAATGATTTTTTAGTTCGGTTTCCTGATTTGAAAAAAACTTTTGAAACTTTTGTGGAAAATAATTTGGAATTACGGCTTCAGGGACCAGAAGAAGATGATCTCGAGCTGCAAAAGCGAGCCTACGAGATATATAGTAACAAATACTATTTTATTAAGCGGAAATATTTCGAACTGATGGGGAGCGGTCCTACATCAGATATCGGTGATTGTAAAAGTAAAGGCGGCAGGTCGCGGGCGGTGCTACCGCGCTTACAAATTCCTACTTTTTCGGGCAAGCTCGAAGAGTATGTGCCGTTCATTGAATTGTTTCAGTCATTAGTAGGTAATGACCCGTCATTGTCGGACACAGAAAAAATGTACTATTTAGTGGGTTCATTATTAGGAGAACCGAAGGCCTTAATTCAACACTTGTCAGTTACCGGCGATAATTATTCGATCGCAATTGATTTGCTTAAGTCACGGTATAACAACAAGAGATTGTTGGCGGATAGATTGTTGCACAATTTATTGAGTGCTTCACATGTAAGTACGAAAAACTTAAGCGGGCTTAAGGCGTTTTTAAACACTTTAATGGAAAATACCAAGGCATTAGAAAAAATTAATTTTCCTGTAGATTCATGGTCTTACTTATTGTTCTACATAAATTTTCAAAAATTAGACGGCTATTTGAAAAACCATTTTGAGGACAAGATTGTTGAAAACAAGCTGCCCACTTTTTCGGACTTAATAAAATTCCTAGAAAATGAGATTCGGATCTTGGAGTCTAGTATCGAGCCACAGGCTAGCATAATGCCTGTCAGGCGCAGCGGACCAAGCCATGCGGTAAGGGCTCATGCGACTTTTCAAAATGCGGCATCTTGTAAATTATGCGGGAAAAGTGGACACTTCATTACTAAGTGTGACCAATTTTTAGCAATGAAACCGGCAGTGAGGAAGCGCCAAGTAATCTCACTGAATTTGTGCTTCAAATGTTTGAACGGTCACAACATTAACCAATGCACTTATAACAATAACTGTTATAAATGTAATTCGCCCAAACATCATTATTTATTACATTTTGACGTTCCTGCATCGGTGCCAGAACGTCAACAGCATCAGACGGTCGCGAATAGTGTTTCGATGGTTCGGGTATCCCGTGAACCCGTTATGCCGGCTTCAAGCGGTGCGCCCTCAACCAGTGTTTTACCAGAGAATGCGGCACCTGGGACTACTGGGCTGATGGCTTCACACGTTAGCGAGCCAAGTATGTACCAACGCACTGTTTTACTTGCAACGGCGGTAGTGCGAGTATTGGATCACAGTGGAAATTATCAGGAAGCACGAGCGTTATTAGACGGCGGTAGCCAAAGTACATTTATTTCGGAGGCGTGCGTGAATAGATTAGGTTTAAAGCGGTTTAAATCTAACATTGTAACTGTCACGGGACTGAGCGGCACTTCTGTTAGCGGTTGCAGGGGTGGGGTTAATTTAACCATAGCTCCGAAATATGCGGATCAACCTATTTTAATGACTGGTGCTACGGTATTGAATAAAATTACACATAATTTACCAAGTTTTTCTTTGTCACCTCAGTTGGCGGAAAGTTATCGGGGACTTTATCTTGCGGATGAGCAGTTTTACCTCAGTCGGGAGATTGATATTTTAATCGGTGCAGATGTACTCGGGGATATATTACTAAGCGGCGGATGTCTTAAGATCAATGATCATTTACCTCAAGCGATGAACACGGTGTTCGGTCACGTGTTGACAGGTCCGGTTACTTATACGACTTTTAATCCGTATCCTAAAGCGACATATTTTTCTCAGACCTTCTTCTGTAACACAACCACAGACCAAATTTTGGAACGCTTTTGGGAAGTGGAGGACATTCCGGATAGGGTTGAGGACCCTAAGGCCATGGAGTGCGAGACTATCTTTCAAAGTACTCATCAGCGGGATGAGACCGGAAGATACTCGGCACGCTTACCGTTTCTGTCGGTTAGGCCTTCACTTGGTAATTCGGTACCACTGGCCATGAAACGGTTCTTGGCGATGGAAAAGCGGCTTCACGTCAATAAGACTTTTCGTCAAAAATATGTTGATTTTATGCGGGAGTATTTGAGCACAGGTCATATGTCTCTCTGTGATGGTAAACCAGAAGACTATACCTCTGGTGCGGGTTATAAGTTTCCGCATCACGGAATATTTAAAAGAGATTCAGAAAAAATAAGGGTAGTTTTCGACGCTAGTTGTGCTACCAACAACGGAGTTTCTCTAAATGACTGCTTGCATGCGGGACCAAAACTGCAACGTGATATTGCGGAGATCATTTGCAGGTTTCGGTTACACAAGTATGTCTTCACGACTGATATCAGGATGATGTTCAGACAGATCTTGATTGCTGAAGAAGATCGGCGATACCAGCTCATTTTTTGGAGAGAATCACCGGAGTTACCTTTACTTCTTTACCAGCTCAACACGGTGACATATGGTATGAAGTGCAGTCCATACCTCGCGATCCGGGCGTTGAGGCAATTGGCAGAGGACGAAGAGTATCGAAATCCAGCGGCGGCGCGTCTTCTTCGTTCCTCGGTCTATATGGATGACATTTTAGGCGGGTCAGATACTCCAGAAGATGCGAGCCGACTAAAGCAGGAGCTGACGGACTTACTACGCTCAGGCGGTTTCGAGTTGAGTAAGTGGACGTCTAACTGCAAAGAGCTTTTACAAGACATACCAGCGGAACATCTGGAGAAGCCTCGGGTCTTTAATAATGCGGACGGATCCAGTTTCTTTAAAATATTAGGCATTCAATGGGCCTCTAATGACGATAGTTTCTCCTATCGTTTAAAACTTGACGAGACAGACGGCTGTTCCAAACGGTTAATTTTGTCAACATTGGCTAGGACCTTTGATCCTTTGGGATGGATCTCTCCTGTGATATTTCAAGGCAAAGTTCTCATGCAGCGGTTGTGGCTATTAAATTTATCATGGGACGATGTACCTCCTGCTGACGTCATCGCGGAATGGAAGGGTATAGTGAGAGACTTGCCGACAATCGCTGAACTGCGGCTAGAGCGATTTGTTTTAAACGATGCCAAGTCCTGCTCTCTTCACGGCTTTTCAGATGCGTCAGAACTCGGATACAGTGCAGTGATTTATTTGAGAACTCAAGGACGGAACGGTGAGGTCAAAGTTAGTTTGATGATGGCCAAATCGCGGGTGGCCCCAGTCAAATCTCAACTAACTATACCCAAGCTTGAGCTTAGCGGTGCGGCTTTGTTAGTACGATTATTTAAGTACGTTGTGGAGGCTATCAAAGACGAAGTGGTCATCAAGGAGATCTTTGGGTGGTCTGATAGTACCATCGTTCTTTCGTGGTTGCGGTTATCTCCTCATTTACTACAGATCTTCGAGGGTAATCGGGTTTCGCAAATAGTTAACTGCGGATTGAATATAACTTGGCGACACTTGCCTTCAGAGATGAACCCAGCTGATGTTGCGAGTCGCGGTTGTCGCGCGTCAGATTTACTTGGTCATCCTTTGTGGTGGGGACCAACTTGGCTAACAGGTGATGCCGAAACCTGGCCTATAAATATAATTGATAAGACGGAATCTGACTTACCTGGTTTGCGGAAAACAAAAGTCAAGGTTTTCACGGAGATAGTAGAAACCGACTATATTCAGTCCTTTCAGTAGTTTAAATATGTTACTTGCGGTCGTAGCATATTGTTTACGGTTTGTTCACAACGCTAAGAATCCTTCCAGGAAACTAGTAGTAGCGTTGACGGCTGCTGAGCGACGCTTTGCTTTAGAGCGTTTAATTAAATTGGTTCAAAATGCGGAATTTGCCGATGATGTTAGCCAGTTGAGGGAAGATAAACTATGCTCTAAGCAGTTGCGTGGCCTTTTATTAGTGATGACGGATTATTATGCGTTGGAGGTCGCTTAGAGCATTCGAGTCTGTCTTTTGGTAAGAAACATCCACTTATTTTACCAAAACGTCACCCTCTCACTGTCCTGATTGTGGACCATTTCCACAAAACATATTGCCATGCGGGTGCTACAGTTTTTCTGGCTATCCAAAAATACTTTTGCAATATGCAAAAGTATTTTTGGATTATTTCGGCGGGACAAGTAATTCGTACTCGAATTTTCAAATGCATGAAATGTTTTAGAACTAAAGCTCGGCCTACGGAGCCGATGATGGCAGGACTGCCCAGTGACAGGGTTAATGCGACTGGAGTTTTTCATACCGTGCAAACGGATTTTGCCGGTCCTTTTATTATCAAGCACTCGCGAGTGCGGAAGGCCAAAACGTTTAAGGCGTATCTTTGCGTTTTCATTTGTTCTTCGTCTAAATGTGTTCATTTAGAGTGTGTTACGGACCTTTCGACTGAAGGTTTTCTTGCGGCTTTGACGAGATTCACATCACGGCGCGGTCTTCCTAGTGTGATCCGTTCAGATTGCGGAACCAACTATGTTGGTACGAGTAGACATTTAAGCGAGGTTCAAAAATATTTAACTTCTCGGGATGTCCAGCAATGGCTTATTAACGAAGCGGTTAAGCATAATATATCTTGGCGTTTTAACGTTCCTGCAGCGCCACACTTCTGTGGTTTGTTTGAGGCTACTGTTAAGTCTGCTAAGACTTTATTGCGGCGGGTCATAGGTGACCAGGTGCTAACGTTCGACGAGCTAGTAACGGTATTTACTAGAATTGAGGCGGTCTTGAACTGTTGTCCGTTATGTCCCTTGACTCAGGATCCTCAAAACTTTGAAGTTCTGACACCTGCTCACTTTTTTATAGGTAGACCTTTGCTATCGGTTCCGGAGTATACCTAACTTGGAAGACATACCCGATTCACGTTTAAATCGTTATAACCTGATTCAGGCTATGTGTCAACGTATTTGGAGGAAATGGAGTGAGCAGTACCTGCACTCACTTCAAATGCGAAGGAAATGGACATCTCCGACAGATCCACCTAAAATAGGCGATCTTGTTTTAATTAAAGAAGAGAATGTGCCGCCACTCAAGTGGAGATTAGGTAGAATTGAGGATTTGCTGCCTGGTAGTGACGGGGTCGTACGAGTTGTAAGACTAAAAGTCTCAACAGGCACGATGATGCGACCGGTTGTTAAAATTTGTAGACTTCCCCTAGATGATTAGTTGTAAAACTGTTTTATTTAAAGGTTATTTTAGTTATACGGTCGCAATTTTGCGGTTATTGCAGCATTTAAGCGGTATTGTTATGTTAGTTTTGGGTTGATAAAGGCTTCAGCCTTTCTCGGGCGGGGAAATGTTTTATTTTTAATGCTAAATTAGCGATTTATTTCTAGGCGCGACATTACACCTTTTTCATAACATTAATTCTGTCGAGTCGACTGCTCTAACACACTATATTGTATATATTTGTCTCTCTTTTGGGGCTGGGTGGCAAATACAAACTCTTTTAAAGAAGATCGCCAGTGCCGCGCAACACTACGCGTCATGCGCGGAAGAATTTAAAAAGGAAGAAAAATGGTGTCAACGAGTTTCGCTGTCGCTGCGGCCGGCAGCGACAGCGAAACTCGTTGACTCGGTTGGCTCGGTTTTAAATAACTATTAATTATGAATATGTGAGTGTTTAGCGGATTTTTGGGGAGAGTTTAGGGACAGAGATTGAATTTATATATATGTTTTATTCCGGCAATACACATCTTTACTCGGGACTTCAAAGGTAGCGGATCATAGGCTTAAAATTTAAAAGCTTTGAACCAGCGCACGCGGGAAATATACCGAAATTCCTCCTGAATCAGGTTTAGGAAAGGTATTATTCACCACAAAGGACAGACCATTCAATCATCTCGCTCACAGAACTCCAAGCAATCCTTAAGTACATCAGTCAATCTTCCAGCAAACACATCACTCTGTGGTGCCACTGCCAGAAGCGCATTCAGATGCACCATTGCACGAACCAGCGGCGAGTTACGATGCTCTACGGTACGTGCCTTGTCGATTGCCAACAAACGGTGGTGACGGGCTCTACCATAACTGCCTAGAGCAAACAACTTGCAAGACCTTTGCACCAAATAAGGACACAACCCACTATACACTACTTTAAAGTTTATACTGACACCCCCTACCAACCTTCCGGTTACAAAGTAGGTGTCAGAATAACCTTGCGCAAGCACAAGGGACCATCTACGTCAGGTCATAACGCCAGATCAGAACACGCCGGTACGCATCCTTCATCCAGTACTTTTAAGACTAGTGTCTCAAGCTAGTCGCCCCGTGGACACGTATAGTCCACTACCTAATATCCAGATAGGTCTCCGGAGCTGTAAGCTCGCTCACTTCTCGTTGCACTAAGAGCACAACTCGCAGTGTACCACTGCTTGGGCCGTCAGCTCTAAAGCCAACTACCAAATGTCCTCATTGGTGGCAGAGTTGTAAGCACACTCACTTCTCGGTACCCATCCAGGCACCTGATCAATTCCAAATTCCTACGCGGCTGATTAAACCGGAGGCCTTTGCATCTAGCGGGCACCTCTACTAGTTCTCCGGACTAGTACCGGAGATGTTGGAGTAACTACTCAGTGAAAACCACCGAGCACCACACCAACTAAGGGTAACTCACGTACCCCGCAGATCTTTTCGCTTCAGGCCCCCACCGGACCGCTACTAAGACCCGCTCGCTATGCACGAAATGGAAGCCTGGCCAGACCAACCAGGCAGACGAACATTCCCACTTCTATAGCTAACCACATGCCACCACGAGTCCAACCCATGTCCGGGGCCTGCTGGAGACGCCCGCGAAGGCATAACCGGCCTAGGATCCGGAACTCCCGTGGTACCCTTGAAAAGACAGCCAGACCCGTAGTTCCAGCTGCCATACCCTACCTATCAGGGTCAGTAGATAGGGACCAAAAGGGTCAGTAGATAGGGACCAAAAGGGTCAGTAGATAGGGACCAAAAGGGTCAGTAGATAGGGACCAAATAAGGACAGTCTAGCTCTCCCCGAAGAATACGACAAGCAGCACAACTCCTTCTTGACAACACTAGCACGTTAGCTCCGTGTCACTGTCACGGCGCGTATGCATTGACACCACGTTCCCGTCTTAAACGAGGCAGTCACGTCGCCGTCCCGTTCACGTTCCGTCCGAGTTATTTCCACGTTACGTATGCAGCGACCTTAATATGGCCGGCCCAAAGTATAGCGTGCTTCTTACTAATTATCGCTTGAACTCAAACAATTAACAAGATAAAAGATGACCTAGTACCATTATCTAAGCTCATCGCTTATCAGTACTCCTTGAAAATGGCGAACGCAGTCACAATATAACGAGTCTGCAGAAGTTAATAAGCTTCATATTACGCTCAAGCAGCGCTCACATAGACATTCTAGGGTTGCCGACTTTTTTTACAAGAAATAAAGTATATTTAGGTCTGGGAAGAATATTAAACAGTATTTTTGAAAAATGAAAAGTATTTTATTTAGTTAATGTTTGAAATCCTACTAATATTATAAACGCGTAAGTTTGTAAGTATGGATGGATGTTTGTTACTCTTTCACGTAAAAACTACTAAATGGATTTGGATGAAATTCGACATACAGGTAGTTTATAACCTGGATTATTTCGGCGGGCTGGTCAGAACCACGATAGCTCAATTGTGAGAGCACCTGACCCGGTATGTCAGAAGGGTGCAGGTTCAAATCCTGCTCGTGGAAATTTTTTCAACATTTGTGTTTTTGTAATTTGTTCGCAAAAATTTGCGTTAAAATTTTTATAAACAAAACAAAACCATTTTGGTTTTGGATAGGTTGACGCTTTGATGTACAGGCATCTATATGAAGCTTAGCTTCTGGCTCTCCTTAATTTGTGATACAGTTGTCTTTATAAGCTAACTCGATAATCGTTTAATGACTTAAACGAAGATAAAAATACATAATGAGTAGGTAATGTAGGTATACGACATCAGTTCAGCGAGTATATAACAAAGAGATGATACGTAGTTTCATCTATGTAGGTACTTTATTGTAAGCAAACAACAAAACAAAAACTTTCGTAATGGCATCAGTTTTCGACATAGTAACCCATTGTTCAACACCAGATTGCGTCACCAAAAAATAAATACCAATAGAATTTCATTGAATATTACTGAGAAGCAAAAGAGCAATAATTCGATTGCGTTTACGAAAACTAATCTACAATCACTTACCTAATGACTTAAAAGTTCTCATCAATACAAATTAATCAAGCCCAAACACCATGTAATGGCTGTAAATCGTTGAGGACTGACTTTCGGCTCCATTATCAGATCGACTCTAGACCTTCATTAAATAGTAGTGCTTTAAAATACTTAATAAACACATTAACAAAGGTACTATAGGTAGACCGCTTAACTGAGTCCTCGCCTGCGGTAGGTACGCGGGGCGGGAGGTACGTAGAGCTCTGCCACGAGTACGAGCGTTTTGCGACGCGGCGAACGGATTTCTAGTTCATTGCGCGTTATACTACGGCAGTCATACAGACAGCAGTGATAGAAAAAACGCAATGAACTAGAAATCCGTTTGCCGCGTCGCAAAGACGTCAGTAGTCGTGGTCGAGCGGTAAGGTGGTACACACGTGATAATTTTACAAAGATTCATCTGAAGATAAGCAATTATAAATAGAGGTGCCTGCCTACCTAGTTAATCAACGGTTTTGAGAAAAGTAAAAAAAATATCTGTTTTTTTACTTTGAAGCCGTTATTTGTTATAGAGTATTTGATAAATACAATGGTAATGAACTTGTGTACTAGGTAAGCAATATCAAAATAATAAGTCAATCACTTGTATCCATATCAATATCACTGGAACTTGATTCTTCACTTTCGAAGCAGCCATCATCAGAATCATCTGAATCGACCTGCACGTTAAAAATAAAATCAACAATATCAAATATAATTATATTAATATAGGAATAAGGACTAAGGAATGCAATAAAGTATTGAGTATTGAGTATTAACAATACCCTTAACACCCTTAACTTAATACCCTACCCTATAAATTTAAACTATCATAACAATTCATAATAATTACTAATTTCCTTTCCTACTCTTTTTCTGTGCATGCTGTCCGGTTATGGAATTCTTTGCCTGAGCGCATCAGAAGTGCTCGCACGTTGGAGTCGTTCAAGGGTCTGGTTCGGAGCCATTTTCTAAATTCACCTTAGTTATGTTTACTTCTTTTATGATTTATATTGCATAAACTCTGTTTAATATATTTATTTTACATGTATATGTATACGTTTATTTGATGTTATTATTATAATTTAGTTTATTTTTACTTGCACCCATTTTTATTTTTTTCAATTTTATTATTTTTTGCCCAAGGTTGCCTGGAAGAGATTGCTTGTTAGCAATAAGGCCGCCTATTTTGTACAATTTTCTTTTTTCATCAATTTGTCTGTATCTGTATTTTTTGTGTGCAAATAAAGTTTATTATTATCAGGGTGCGAAAAATTCGGATATTTATAATAAAAATCAAAAAATCGGATTTTTTATATATATCGGATATATATCAGTTATATATTCAAATAATTATTTTTAATTTGTGTGCAGAAAGAAACCATTTTACAAGCCCTTTATCACTATAATTATATATGAATTGGTTGGTTCTCCTTTTCAGTCTATAAATACAATTCTTATAACTATTCCTATACTAAAAAACAGAATAAAATAAATATTTAAGGGGGCTCCTACACAACAAACGTGATTTTTTTGCTCGTTTTTGCTCGATATTGATGCAACAGGTAGACGCTTAAAATATTCACAGAATATTAAGTTATATATTCACTTTAAAAAAAAAAAACAAATAATTAAGGGGGGCTTCCATACAACAAACGTGTTTTCTTTTTGCTCGTTTTTGCTAGATATTGATAACGGCAACAGGTAGACGCTGGAAATATTCACAGAATATCGAGTTATATTATTCACTTTAAAAATAAATAATGAAACTAAAATAAAATTTATATTTATTACGATAATACAACAAACGTGATTATTTCCCAATTTTTTTCTCGGTCTTAATAATGCTAACAGGTAGAAACATTTAATACTTTTATAGATGGTACGGAACCCTTCTTGCGCGAGTTCGACTCGCACTTGGCCGGTTTTTTAATTATTATCCTCTATTAAGTTATATGTACTCTAAATCCTTACCTAACTAGTAAGATAACAGAGAGTATAAATTTAAAATTAATAATTAATTTCTTCAATTTCCTTTTTCCTCAATTTCCTTCATGACAACTTTTTTATTTAGGTTTAAGGCAAAGGAATTTAGCCCATTCAGCCTTTGTCTTAACAAAGTAGTAAAGTTTTCTGAAAATTAAAAAAATATATCCTCGCACCCTGATTATTATTATTATTATTAATAATTGTGAAGATTTGTTTATAGCATAGCAGGTATATGTTTATTTATTGACTTTAGCCATTGATGTTATTTGCCTGTACAAACCTTCCAAGAAATAAATAAATAAAACAAATCAAACAGAAAACAATACAACAATGCTTAAATAAATAATAATAAAAATTTAGTTATTATTTATTAAAATAAACGTTTTGGTCGCCGAGTAGCAAAGCGCTAGAGCACAGAAGAAAGACCAGCTAGATCTAGCATGTTACTTAAGGCGACGCATTGGTAATTTACGTGGCGGGGATCTTGATTTTTCCCAACAATTACAAAACATATGAAAGTGATATTTGATGACATGTATTTTCATTTAATTGACTTCATTTTGTTAGTTGCAGAAACACGACTTGTCAACTTTTATAACAGAGAATAAAATATCAAAGTAACCTCTTTTAAAACATAGATTTGCATTTTACAGGCTAACCAGACCGATTTAAGCATCTAAATTTTCTTAGTAGATTAGTCTTAACACACACTTCAAAATTGTAGTTCATTTTTTAAAAATAAGTTGTAGTTTTAATTTGAAGGAAAAAAAAACAGTTTTTGTTATGGTACGGGGCACAAACGCTCGTATCAAAACCTATGAGATTTATTGTTCGCCTTAACTACTTTTGCAATGACCTAGCATCGGATGGGTGACCGACCATATTATAGCAGAGCATTTCGAACGATGTAGGAGCTTAAGATATGTAAATTAGACCATCAATCCATTATCATCACCTGTTCTTTTTATGTCCCCACTGCTGGGGCACGAGTCTTCCCTATGGACGGAGACACCGCAGGGAGAACGGTCCATAAACTGGTGGTTAACGCGGGCCCAGTGCGGTGCGGTGGTTGTTAACGACTGCTAATGCAGCCGGGACCAACGGCTTTACGTGCCTTCCGAAGCACGGAGAAGCTAGAGATGATACATTTCAGCCACCCCATGACCAGCCCTGGCGATAATTGCAAAGAGCTTCTCAACCCACTCATCCACTGACCCGCAATTACAGTAGTTGCTTAAATGAATCCATGAATATTATACAATACTAATGTTGAATAAGTATTAGGTATTTTAATTTAATAGTAGATTTGTTGTTATCAACGATAAAATTGTATAATAGGACAACGAAATATTTGGTGTCGTTTGAGGTCGTGCCCGTTAACAAATGAATTATTAATGACCATTCTATTCACTCAATAGTGATGTGCCTACTGTCATCGATAAACGGACTATTATATTATTAATCAAATTGTTATAAGTTTGTAAAAAAATGCGTTTAACTTACCATCTATCAATATTTATTAATGAATACCTTACCTACTTAGTAGGCAAGAAGTAGTAAGCTTTCATCGCCATAAATAATATAGAATTTCATTGAAATTCTATTGGATGGCCAAAAATCAGCTGTTGACCCCTATTTTTACTGATTAAAAGAAAAAAATGTTGATCACAGGTTAATGATGGATACTGGTGGAGTATATACATTTTTCGCAACTTTACAAATACAAAATACAAATATATTTGTTGCATACTAAGAGTACATAAAGATCTTATTCTAGGTAAAATGCTGTGGCTATTATTGCGAATAAATACTAATTTTGTTAACAGTCTGCTGTGTGTAACTCTACCGCGTGTTTAAGCACTGTACATGTAATGTGAAAAAAGGCTGTCAGAATAGCAGACTAAGATCCAGTTTCATCATACAGTGTTAGTTAGTTAACACCCCTGTTAAATCATTTAACAGACTGTTAAGGTTATTGAGTGTCTCATCATGTTTTAACGAATGTCAAATATCCGTAATCCGATGTTAAACTTAATTGCTGCTACTTAGGTCCGTTAAATGGGTAACAGGCTGTTAGTTTACTGCCACACAGGAACAAGATGGCCATGGCGTACAACTTTATTTACGAAAACGAGAGGATCCTTTGGAAATAGACAATTTGGACTACATAATAATAATAATAATAAGTTGGGTCAAGGGTCAGATGCAAAAGGCAGTACTCCTTGACACGGCCCGTATTGTCAGGAGGTTCCTCACTCTGCAGCCCTGACCACCGGTAGCTTGGGCCTGCCCCGCTGCTGGCGGTACTCTAGGATTAGGTTTTTATAATATTTTTATGTTTTGTATGTGCTTTTGTATTTTACTTTTATATTAATATTATAACAAACCTAGGCTAAGAAAACAGATAAATAAAGACAATAACAATAATAAATCTTTATTTCAGACAACAAACAATGTAACAGATGGTAAAAATACAGAGCGGCCCATATAATAAATACCTTACGGACTAACATACTTACATACAAAATAAAAACAATTTTTGTTAGTATATTTAAAAAAAACTTAATAACTATGTTAGTATTATTTGATTGGCACCTACTGTACCAACTTGGTAGCAACAGGCAACTTTCCATGGAAGCGCCTGTAGACTACACCCTTCGGCCAGAAGTCCTCCTTCATAAAGATGTCCAGCTTTGATGTCGGGACTCGCACCACAAACGCTTTGAAGCTTGTATTATGGCGCGACTCCAGCGGTCCAATACTCGAATTAAAGTTAGACTTCATTCGTATGAACTCTGCTACCTCCTGCGATGTGGTGGTGTGATGCAGGCGGGACAGGTACATGGCCGTGGTCGGTGTCGCAGCAAGCAGCAGGAGGTTGGGCCTTGCTTGCTCGCTGACGACATCGTTTCTTGTTTCGAACCATGAAACCTCTCGCCACAAACGTCGGCATGTCATCTGGATCGGTTCCTTTGATCAGTGTTATGATCTCTGTAGGCTCTTTTGCGTCCCGTCTCGTCTCCGAGACATCATCTGGTCGCTCTTGCCGACAGGCTCGTAGAGCAGCTTCTTCGCAGACGCCACCTCATTTTCACTGAAGCTGGACTTGCAATATTGCACTGCGCTCACCTCGTCCATGACGTCCAGCTTTTGTTGTAGAAACGCCAGGAGTTCATTTGCCGAGTTTGTCACTCATCATGACGCTAATCGAGCAGCGGCTTGCGCCGCGCTACGCGTAATATTATTTATTTGAATATGATGCGTTTGCCTGCACCGATCCGCATCGCGTACACGATACACATAGTACGACGTCCTAAAACTTTCAAAGAACGGCATCATTATTTCGAAGAATATGACGATGTTGATTTTCGCACAAGATTTCGACTATCGAAAGAATCTGTTTTGGATGTGCTGGAATCAAAAAAATCAAAACAACAATGTGAAACAAGATAACCTCAAACTCTACAACAAAATATTTGACATTCATTCAACCAGCAAAATGAAATGCATCCCGATTTCTAATGAATTCTACGAAATACATGGTATTTAAATCAGTCGCCTTACATATAACAAAACTATTATACGACTAGAGAAAATAGTGCTCGTTTTCGAAGCAATGACATTACATACAATGACATTTTGTTTTGGTTGGTTTAGAATGTGAGTGAATGATTTGAGAGTCATTCGCCTAATGGTTGATTTCGTAATGGTCTGTTAAATTATTACCATGGGACATAAAAATTTAACAGTGCCGTTAGCATCTCTGTTAATTTTAATTATTGATTAGGTAATGCCTCATTTAGAGAATAACTAACAGAGTATTGTAAAACTGGGCCTTAATGTTATAGAAAGTTTAGAACCTCTGAGACATTACTTCTTTTTTATCTCTATATTTAATGCTGACTCAATAATTTATGTGTAAACTAAACTATGAATTAAAGGTAAATATATTATATTTATATTAAGAAAACTAACATTAGAAAGAAATGATCGTACATATTTTCAGAACCTTAACGTCTTTGTGTATAACTCTGAATAATAATAATATCGATATTCACCGCCCACCGTGTCCCATCTAGGGAATGCAATCAGATCTCGCAAAATCTCGTCCGTATTTTGCGAGATTGAATCTCGTACAAATTTCGTACGAGATCTCGCGAGATTACGAGATTGAGCGGCAGCATAACGCACGTGAAATAACAAAGAACATTGAGAACAGATCGATTAAACTTGCTTTTTAAAAATTTATGAGGCATTAATAGCTCCAAACTCAGAGCAATTCAGAGAAGTGGTTAAGTTTTTCAGGCTCTCAGTTGCTCTTAGGAATAACTGATGCCCTGAAGAACAAACTATGGAACTAATTTTTGATGTACCTAATCTAATAAAGAAGTAACTATGGAGCTGACATAGTCGAAATCTACTAAGTCCCATCAAAACAGCAGAAAAAAAATTACTTTCATAAATTTTCAGTGAAATTACCCAATCTGGCGAGGTCTCGTAATCTGCGAGATCTCGCGAGACTGACTTTCTGGTCTCGCGAGATCTCGGCTGGGTCCAAAATTTCGCGAGATTGCATTCCCTAGTCCCATCCCTAGCGGTGTAGCAAGACGCCCATTCTAGTTATCACCACGTGACCGTTGACCTTCTGACCACAATCGAAATTGGAGACGCGCGTAGGGTTACCACACTTGCCTAAACGCCTATGCGGTCTAGTGGTAAGGTGGTGGTCCCGATATTAGGATACAGGATATAAGGTTGGAGGCTCTGAAGGTCAAAGAGATCTTCAGAGCACTCGCCGTGGTATAAGCGGTAGAAGACGCTGAGTGACGCTATATCTCTACGCAATCGTAGGGGTTCCGAGAGTATTAGTGACCTCTGCATTGCCGATGCACACTAGTTTAGGCCCAAGACACCGTACTCGTAGAACAATACGAAGAACCGTTTCACACGTTACTGTTACTAATTATTGTACGCCTGGTTTAACTTATCATGATATTATTAGAAAAATTATGAATTACAAATTCAATGAAAAAACCACACTATTGGTTTTAGTGGGACACAGGGGAAGTATGGACAAGACTGAACTGTTAAAATGTTTTGATTTATTGTATTCATTAAATGTTAAAAATGTTGTTTTGTTCACACTTCCTTATAGCCAAAGCTTGCCACAGACTGAAAACAATATAAGGCATAAAATAAATATGACATTACATACTCTGACTTTTAATAATAAGAATAAATTCCATTTAATTGACCTAAATAAGTATTTAGATAATAAAATATATTTGACAAAAGATAAATTTTATCTTAATAAATATCTTAAGAGACAGATAGCATTATCGCTATCATATTATATTGAATACTCAGCCAAAAATTTGGCTAGCCTATCTGCCCCTATTGGGCAGAATATTGACATTGTAAATTGTACATTGGAATCTGTTCCAAATCAATCCGTTTACAATAATTTAAATTGATCACTCAGACAATAGAGGAAAACTCTTGCGACTTAAATATTAAGACAAATGAAATGTCCACCTTTATAAACATTATACATCAAAACATTCAGGGCTTTTCTGGAAAAGAATTAGAATTAGAATTATATATAAATGAAAAAAATGTACATGTATTATGTTTAACCGAGCACTGGTTAAAACAATGCGAACTGTTAGTAAGCATTGATAATTATAAAGTCATTAGTTCGTTCACAAGAGAGTCTGCTATAAGAGGTGGGTCACTGATATTAATTAACGATACATTACAATCAAAGGAGCGTAAAGACATAGTATCTCTCTCAGTTGAACGAAATATTGAACTATCATGTGCGGAGCTCGAGCAGTATGTTATTGTTTGTGTGTATAGGCCTCCCTCTGGTAATTACCACTTATTTGAGTCCATTATGGAAGAAACCTTGCAAAAGGTATGCAATTGTAAAAAGAGGATAGTTGTATGTGGCGACTTTAATATAAATATTTTAGATGACTCACAGAACTCGGTAAGGTTTCTTAATCTTTTCAAATCGTTTAACTTGCAAAATCTTTTTGATGAACCTACAAGAGTTACAGCCACATCAGCTACCTGTTTAGATAATATTTTTTCTAATTGTAATGATATTGAGAAATCAATAATAAATTTTATAAATTCTGATCACAGTGGTCAGATAGTTAGATTTGAGCACCAATATGAATGTCTTTCAATGAATATTTTATACAGGCCAGTGACAACTAATCGATTAGACAGATTTAAGAAGAATGTTAATGATAAAGTGTTACAAATACCATGTAACAATGACAAAGCGAACATCTTATACGACAATCTATTCGAAATAATCAAAAAAGAGTTTAATAACAACTTTACTCAAAAATTAATCAAAGTAGATAAGTCTAAAACTAAATTCAGTGATTGGGCCACAGCTGGCATCTACAGGAGTAGAAATAGATTGTATCAATTATATGATATAAAGGCAAACTCTAAGGATCCAAGTGAAATTGAATATGTTAAAAATTATTCAAAAATGTTCAAAAAAGTTTGTTCCATAGCAAAGGCCAACTACATTCGGGCAAAGATTGTGAATTCAAAAAATAAAATAAAAGCCACTTGGAACGTCATTAATAAAGAAACTTGTAAAGTAAGGTCTCGTGATCGTATACTTGAACTCAAAGTCGATAATGCTTACATCAATGGTGATACGGAAGTGGCAGGCGCGTTTGAAACATTTTTCTCAAAAATTCCACTCATTACATCAAATAAATTAAATTCTTGTAAACATCTTGCCCAGTCTCTTCTTGTGTCTAGTGTAAAAATATGTAATATTCCATTCAATTTTCACTATATTAATTCTGATATAATAATAAAAGCTTTTAGAGAACTTAATATAAAAAAGACTGAGGATCTTTGGGGTATCTCCACTTATATATTAAAATCTATAATATCTTCTATCGCGTCTAATTTAGCAATAATATTTAATAAATGCGTTGATGAATGTGTATTTCCAGATTTAATGAAGTACAGTAAAATTATACCGTTATTTAAAACAGGCGATAAAAGTGACCCATCTAATTTTCGGCCTATATCCATACTACCGGCTCTTAGTAAAATTTTTGAAAAAGTTATTTTTAATCAATTGCTGTCACATTTTACAGATAACCAGTTACTTCATAACAAACAATTCGGTTTCACTAAAGGTAGAAATACAACCGACGCGGGAGTTGCACTCATTAAGCATATTTTCGATGCATGGGAGCAGAAACAGGATGCGATAGGTATCTTCTGTGATTTATCGAAAGCTTTCGACTGTGTCGATCACGATACTTTATTATTAAAAATGGAACATTATGGTGTCTCAGACAACTCACTTACCTTATTGAAATCATACCTCACTGGCAGAGTTCAAAAAGTTAATATTAACGGTACTGATTCTTCTGGCGCCCCATTACTTATGGGGGTGCCCCAGGGTTCAATATTAGGACCTCTTTTATTTCTCATTTATATAAATGATCTACCTTACTACACCGAAGATCTTTGTGAGATAGTATTATTTGCTGATGACACCTCATTGATTTTTAAAGTTGATAGACATAGAGCAATATTTGACGACGTAAGTAATACTCTCTCTCAAATATTACATTGGTTTACCACTAATAACTTGCTGCTTAATGCAAAAAAAACTAAATGTGTGAAATTCACGATGCCCAATGTGAAGCAGGTTAATACCAGTATCACTATGAACGATGAAATAGTTGAAATAGTTAACTCGACAGTTTTCCTGGGTATTACCTTAGATCATAAATTACAATGGGGTTCTCATATTGCTGCCCTGGCAGGAAGACTTAGCTCAGCTGCCTATGCGGTTAGAAAAATGAGGTCACTTACTGATGTAGAAACGGCAAGATTGGTTTACTTTAGTTACTTTCACAGCGTCATGTCGTATGGTATTTTATTGTGGGGCTCAGCGGCTGACATTGAAACCATTTTTGTTTTACAGAAAAGAGCCATTCGAGCTATTTATAGCCTTAAGCCCCGTGATACGCTGAGAGAGTTATTTAAGCAGATTAATATTTTAACTGTAGCTTCACAGTATATTTATGAAAATATCATTTATGTTTATAAAAACTTAGATAAATTCGAAAAAAAAAGTAATACCCATAATTTTAACACAAGAAACAAAAACAAACTTGCTGTTCCAAAACTTAGACTCAATAAAGTTGGTAATTCATTTGTTGGGAAATGTATAAAAATATACAATAAAGTGCCTTTCACTCTAACAGAATTGCCATTACACAAGTTTAAGACAGAAATAAAACAAGGTCTAATGAAAAAAGGTTACTATAAAATTGATGATTATTTTAATGATAAGAATGTGTGGTCATCTTAGTCTGCTCGCCTGCACATGTTATTTCACATTGTAAGTAGTTACACTTTTTTATAAAAGGTTATTATTAAAGTCAAAGAATAATTGGATGATAAACAGCCTGGTTGTAATAAAAAACACATTATACTCTATTTGTATCAATATACATAATAAAATTAATTTATATAATTTTTATACTGATATGATAGTTTTGAACAGTGTCCTACAGATAACAAACAGCGTTAAATAGATCATTAAGTTTTTATTTAAAGTATCTTGAGTGTGTCATGCTCTCTTTATTGTCTCTGCGGTGGTGGCGTGTGCGTCGGGTCGTTACGTTCCCTAAAATATGGTTGAGCGAAGCGATGGCTGATTCATATGTCATACTCGTGAACGGGTGCCGCCTGTGGAGGCTGGTCTGCTCTTGCATACTTATCTCATTGTTAGTATTAATTACTATAGTTTGACTTTGTTTTTCTTAAACAATTTTTGACTTTTATTAGAGTACTGTAGTGGTACTGTATGACATTGTGGAAATTTAACTTATACCAGATGTAAATTTGATATATTAGATTTGTTTATTTGTTTTGTTTTTTTTTTACATGTTGTAGTTGTCTTCTATATTTTTTGTGTTTATTTGTAATGGAAAGTGTCCTGCTATGATAGGGCATTTTCCAATTTTTATTTTTTTTGACGCTGTAAGGGAGAAAAGAGCTGGACACTTGCTGAGTTTCTTGCCGGTTCTTCTCAGTGCAAGATCTCCCGCCCAGAGTAGACTTACGAACCGATGGCATAGCGACATTCATAAGAGCTACTTGTAGCCTAAACTGAATAAATGATTTTTGAATTTTGAATTTTTTGAAACTAACTTATTACCAATTGTGTAACCAACAACGGTATCCACAGATTACCTTTACGTTTTGAAGCGTACTGCGTAGGTACTCCTCTCAACGCCCAACCGATCATATATAATCAGTGAAAAACATTCCGTCAACGCCCGAGCGATGAGGGTCTGAGGGCCCCTCAGATGCACCCCGCACTATATATACTATATATATATATATCATATATGATCGCTCGGGCGTTGACGGAATGTTGTTCCTTGATCATATATGATCGGTTGGGCGTTGAGGGGTAAGATAATGAATTAAGTGAAGTCTTTAATCCTAGATCATTGGTTACTCGTAGTAACCCTAGTGGCACGTGGTTATAAGTACGTATTTAACCTTTGGTATGCGAGTACATATATTATCTAATGATACGCAATTGAAGACCTTGCTCGTTTACTTGACTTAGCTACCAGTCATGACCATCATTTTTATATTACTTACGTACTACGCCGGCTCAGCGATCCGAAGTGGATCTTGGCCTCCGACATCAGAGTGCGCCATTCCTTCCTGTTTTGTGCCAAATGAGACCAGTCGGGCACTTCCAGCTCTTTCAGATCTTTGACAACTTCATCTTTCCAGCGGTATCTTGGACGACCAACTGGGCGTCGTCCAGATGGTTGACCAAGATACGCTCTTCTGGCAGCTCGATCTTCATTTTTATATTAAAACATTTTTTTAAATTTATTTATTTATTTATTACCAGCTGACCCGGCGGACTTAGTACCACTTTGACAGTTTCTATGACAACAAAACAAACAAATCGTGAAACATTGTGTATAGGAAAATGAAATTGTCGTTTTTAGTATTCTCCGTTACTTATTATTTATGTTTCTCACCGATTAAACCTGCCCTGAACTTCCACAAATATTTCAAAACCAAAATTAGCCAAATCGGTCCAGCCATTCTCGAGTTTTAGCGAGACAAACGAACAGCAATTGATTTTTATATTTAAAGAAGATTCATGTAGGTAGGTATACAAAAATAAAGTCTTACATAGGGTGTTAGTAAGTACATATCATATCATACATATTGATTTTTTATTAAATACTATCATATCACATCATACACAATACACATCAAAATAAAACTAGACACAAATGTTTGGGATCAATGGCAACATATGGCAAACAAAATCAATTATTTTTATTGGTAGGTGGTGGTATTTGGTATGTTTATTGTACATAGAAATGTGAATCCAACTCTCATCTTTCAAAAACAACATTAAGATCGCTAGCAAATTGTCATGCCATATAAACTCTGCCTGCAATGATACACTATGTTATAAATAGCCAGTACTTAGCCGACATATAAGGTTTCCTTGGCCTTGAGACCTACAGCCACTTTATACCAAGCACATGAGACGACACATTTACTTTGACACTTGACACATACAATATATCTTGAAGCTGCTTGTGACAAGCTTTTTTTATCTTTATAATATATAATATAATATATAATTTAATACGTGAAGCAAAAACTTTGTACCCTTTTTTACGAAAATTGCGCGGACGGGGAGTAGTAATTTCGCACACTTATTGTTTATTTATAGAAGGAGTACAGGATGTAAATATATTTTAACCACAGACGTATATTTTAACCGACTTCAAAAAAGGAGGAGGTTTCTCAATTCGACCGTTTATATATTTTTTTTATGTGTGTTGGCGAAAAACTTTGTCGTTTATGAACCGATTTTGATGATTCTTTTTTTGTTGGAAAGGAGATATCCCAAGGGTGATACCATGATAAGGAAACCAGGATCTGATGATGGCATCCCAGAGAAATCGAGGGAACCTTTCGAAAATCGTAGTGGCGGCTAGTGCGTTTGTAAATTTTTTCATTAAGTATTTTAAAGCACTACTATTTAATGAAGGTCTGAAGTCGATCTGATGATGGATCCGAAAGATAGTCGAGGGAACTCCTCAACGATTTTTGGGCTTGATTAATTTGTATTGATGAGAACTTTACATCTAGATGGGTTGTGACTGTCATTAAGGGTCTGATGATGAAGACGAAGGACAGTCAAGGGAACTCCTCAAGGATTTACAGCAATTACCTTGTGTTTGGACTTAATTCATTTCTATTGATGAGAACTTTGCACCCATATGAGTTATAAGTGTCATTACAGGTCTGATGATGAAGACTATAGACAGTCGAGGGAATTCCTTAACGATTTACAGCAGTTACCTTTTGCTGGGCTTACTTCATACGGTTCAATATGCCAAAATGTTGAGTTCATACAAAAATAATACCTAAATAAGATTGAAGTTTTACATAGGAATACCATTATGTACTAGGCCGTCGGCGTTTCCTCATCCGAGAAGCATCTTCATAAGGTCTACTACCCATCACTAAAAATCTTAAAATAAAATAATTTAAACATCAAAAAACCGACTTCAAAAAACAGGAAACTAAAAAAAGTTAAAACATATCTAAAAACCAAGAAATCCTATTGAAATCATATTATTAATTACCTAGATACGCATATTAGTTTTAATGAGGGTCTATTGAAGTCGGGTGGGGTTTTACAATGAAAAAGTCAGTTAAAAGTGGAAATAATGGAACAACTATAAAAGTTTAAACGAAACAAAATTGTCCCCCAGCTGACCACCAACCACCCTACTTCAGTAAACCTTCTCTAAAACTGATATGCGTATATAAATTTCTTGCTTTTAGAGCTGTTTTTACTTTTTTTAGTTTCCTGTTTTTTGAAGTTAGATTTTTTTTAAATATATTTTTTTGAATTACTTATGCATAAAAAATGAGTGTAATAGGTAATTTCGAAACACACTATCTCGATGCACGTTAACGCGACAAATTGCGACAAACCAAATCTCGATTTCGATGTTATTTTTTTTATTAGACAACAGAAAGCAAAAATTACCAAAAAGAAACTCTTTCTGTTGTCTAATAAAAAAAATAACCTCAAAATTCAAAGGAGAATGACCAAAACCAGGCCATTTTTTTCTTACATTGCGTCTAAAGCATTTATGTATCAAAATATTTCTCCTAAATTATGGTATTTAATATTTCAAAATTCAGTATAAAGAATGCGGGGTTTCAAAACTGTTATAAATAAATGCTAAACAACCCTTTTTTGTTTCTAGATAAAACACCGAAGCATTATTTTCTTTGGTCTATGGCATCGATGTATAAAATCATCGATTACCTCGAACCTCGAATAATATTATAGTTTCTATTTTCGATCAAGTTACTCTATTCTACTCATACTTATCTATTTCTTAAATATGCATTAGTTAAGTAAATAAGTAGGTACTCTATGTAAGTATTGCAATAAATTCATAATGAAAAGACAAATGACAAATGATTACAGTTGTCATAACCTCAAAATAGCTGCTAAAAATAAAGATTGCTACAAATTCCCGCTTAAAATTAAACTGATTTTTTTTCTTCTTAATCCAGAACCATTTTGCTATTGTTTACTACTGATTGCATTAAAGCGCATAGTTACGAAAAATTAGCCTAACTTCCATAGTAAAATGGTCATTCTCCTTTCTAACCTATCACGTGACCTACAGGAGTAGGGCAGCTAGTATCTTCAATCATTTCCTCACACGATTACAAACATAATTCCTATGTTTTGTCGCGATTTCGTGCGTCGATATTACGTATTACACTCATAAATAAAAAATACATTAAATCAATAAAACAAACATTACACACACTACCATGTATTTGATACAGACGCATATGTATTTGAAACACACGTAGGTATATTAGGTAAAAGTCATTGACTTATATTTGAATAGACAAGAACATTCTTGTAAACTATTTGTTAAAATACTGGGAATTAGAACTAAAGTTCGCTGCAGCGCTAAAACATTTTATTATGTCGTTTTACCAAACTAAAAACATACAGCGCTAGATCGCTAATAGAGTATAGTTTTCTCGCGACCAAAACGTTGTAAGCGCCGTGAATTTCAAAGCGCTTACGCGTTTCGTTCAACGTAAAGTAACAAGAGTCGGTCCTATAGATTTTACACCACAGAAGTGACACGGCTATTGTACCTACAAAACTTCATTAGAATTCATACTCTATTTCAAAATGTATTAATGAATATTCTTGAATAATAAAGAGAGCAGATTATGATATAAAGAAAAAAATATAAAGTTAAAAAGAAAATAAATTTATTATTATTTGAGCTCAATTTTTTATGTTAGCAATAGTTTAAAATCAAATCAGTCAAATGTATTTTTACAGTGTCGAAATAAGCACGTCGTCATATTTTTTGAACTTTACTGTACTAAAAAGAAAGACCATAAAAAATATATTTAAAAATGTCAAACTGGTTATAAAACAATTAAACAAATCAAAACACTCTGGTCAGAGTGTCATCCTTTTTAAATACACCATGTCAAGTCTGTGTTCAGATACATTTTACCTACAACCGATTTGAACATCTGCATGTTTTAGTCTATGATTGTAGAAGGCGTCATGGCGTCGCATTTAAATGAATAAATACTATTTCTATTGTGGAATTACGATATTATTACCTATTTATTCACTTGAATATTAAGTAGTTTTACTTACTTGACTAAAATTATTATTTTACCTTCATAATTCACTTCGATTTCTCGACTTTTCGATTTATTAGCGCCGCGCCGTTGGCACTCACGCTCCATGAATGTCAAAGTCAAACTAAAGTAAGGTGTATGGACTGCAGTACACCTGAGTCGAACACAGTGAGTGTTCGGAACGCCCTATCTAGTGTAACATATATATCGATGGGTAAAAGTACTCTTTTCAAAAAGTTCTTCTTCTTCTTCTTTTGTTTATGGCATGTTTTGTGTCTAACACAATTCCGCCAATGTCACGTAGGTAGCCAATACACGGAAGGATTCGTATAATAATAATAATTATAATTTTGCGTTTTTAAGCAAATTTACCTAGAACAAGGACAACACAACATGCGATTAGTTAATATTATAAATATAATACACACACACAAGAGTTATTTATAGCTTGATGTTGTTTACAGATAAGAATGATATTAAAATTTTAAAAAAAGGTGGAGAATTTACCATACTTAAAATGCATTTGAAATTAGTAGGACGGGGAATATTTTGAGGTAAGAGATCGTAGAGGGAGGGGGAAAATTTTGGACAGTTAAAAAATATGTGGTCTGTTGTTCCTTCATCTAACCCACAATCACAAAGGGAGCTATCCCGTACCCTGATCTTCGCAAGATGGACTGGTGTGCAAGCGTGCCCAATTCTTAGGCGGCAGATGGTAGAAACAGTATGCTTATTGTGGTGTTTTTGCTTAAAAAACCATGGTCTACTGGGGATGTGCTGTTGGATGTCAAAATAATATCTACCCGCATGGTTTCTCGTGATTTGCCAATCAGAATGCCAAGATTTTAAAAGGTGAATGTGAGCGAGAGGAAGAAGGACGTGGTGAAAGGTTTTCAAAAATTTCAAAAATGGAAGAAGAGCGGCCGAAATCTGTCAATGCCAATCCATCTATCTTTTTTAATTTTTCATTGCTTAGGTTACAATCCGTGCAGCCTTAATAAAATTACGGTTAAATTTCCACCACTGGGCGACCACTAGTTTATGTAGTTACACGGTAAAAACAGATTATTTAAAACAAGACAAATTTATTCCAGTGAAAGCAAGTTTATTAAATTCAACAAAATGATTCACTCATATACAGGGTGGAAACTTTCAGCGGGGTAGTAAGGGAAAGTACCTTATCCGTTGCAGCTACACGAAAATGGTCTTAGGAGACTATCCATATTTTTTTATGGAATTTTGATCCCTATTCAAAGATTTTCAAAAAAATGTACAGTTAGCAAGAAAATAGCCATTTTACACAAAAACATTTTTTGATGCCAATCGATCCTGTTTCTAATACTAATCAAAAACTTCTATAGGACCAACCATCGTTGGAGTACTCAAAAAGTCACAAATTGCAAAAAACTTTTCCCGTACATTTTGTATGAAAATTTGTGTAACTGAAATACAAAAAATAAAATAAAAGACAAATGATCACGTAGAACATTACACATATCAAAAAGAAGGCGTATTAATTTTCTTTTTTATTAACTAACATAACTTGATGATTTTATTCTTGAGCTTTTCTGACGCAACAAACTGACAAGATTGTTTTTTATTTAATAATAACGAGTTCCAAATTTGAATTGTTTTTAAACTTATCTTTTTATTCAGTCAACAAAAAGATCTCAACCGTAACTAAAAAAGTTTTTGCGTAAAATTTTCATACAAAATCTACGGGAAAAGTTTTTTGCAATTTTTGACTTTTTGAGTACTCCAACGATGGTTGGTCCAATAGAAGTTTTTGATCAGTATTAGAAACAGGATCGATTGGCATCAAAAAATGTTTTTGTGTAAAATGACTATTTTCTTGCCAACTGTACATTTTTTTGAACATCTTTGAATGGGGATCAAAATTCCATAAAAAATTATGGATAGTCTCCTAAGACCAATTTCGTGTAGCTGCAACGGATAAGGTACTTCCCCTTACTGCCCCGCTGAAAGTTTCCACCCTGTATACTGAAAATAATATTTTCTCAAATATAAATTTAACATAATCTTGGTTATATTGCTTTAGAATGAGTTTAGTTTTGTTTGTTTCGATTAAATATTTTATTTTCTATTTAAATTATTATTTTCTTGAATCCACATATTTACTTTAATTGAATCCATGCCTTTGTTGACACAATAGGTGGAAGTATTATTCCAAGATTAGATGCAATCTATACATATAATAAGAACGTAGGGATAAAAAAATCTGTAATTGAGGGATATAAAAAAAAAATTTACACAGGGTGCCTTAAAATCACTTACGGAACACGATAGAATAGTTTTAAAAAAAATTGTTTGTTTGTTTGTTTGTTTGTTTGTTTGTTTGAACCCGATAAACTCGAGAACTACTGAACGGATTTTGATCCGGTTTTTACCAAAATGCTAAGAAAAATCCGGAGAATAATATAGGCTACATAAATAATCGAAAAATACAGGGTGTCTCATTTAAATCGGTCAGTATGGGAAAGTCTGAAACTATAAGACATACGAAGATCTGTCCTTAGGAACCATGTCATCAATTTTAATAAGAAGAAAAACTGCATTCATACATTTAGAAAAAACCTGTACTCAGCTCGGGAATCGAACCCGGTTGTTTTGAAAAAATAAACTTATACTATTTCTATTTAGATATCGATTGTGTAGGTCTTAAGCAGTAAATTGCTCTTTGAAACATGATGTCTAAAATGAATAAAATGCATTGTTTTCACGTACTTTAATTTATTTTAGTAGGTGTTCGAAGTGACCACCGTTTTTTTCAATACAATATTCAACACGTTTAGGTAACGATCTTACAATTACAAAACCAGCAAAGAGGTACAAACAACCATAGAGACAATTCGTCCGTGGTTGGACAGTATAACAGTAGACACATCTTAGCTAAGATACACCAGTGCCTAGGACGACTCCGGACGAGTATCTGAGCTGTAAAATACCAATTTTATTACATATAATTAAGCGTCAGTAAACCTTTTTCAGGTTTGTATGACGTAGCAAATACGCGCAACCCACCGAGAAACGGTGTTGTATACTGAATGTATGTGGAGAGATAATTGAAACGGGAAACTGAGTGAGAATCTGTATGAACGGGACGATTCTGTGCTTCAAACTGAATATATGTTTGTACATGGCAGAGATGATAGTCGAAAGAATAAGAGATGATGTATGAAAATAATGATGAACGTAAAGGAGGCACAGGAAGTATGCCAGAACCACACTAAATGGAGATCAATTGTCTTTGTCTATATCAGCATTCCCAGCTGAAAGGATATTAAGAGTGAGTAGATGTACGTATGTCGGTAAATACAATGTCAATTTTCTAAATTTCCGATGCATATAATTTTATAATACCCTAATAAGCTTAAATAGATACCTACATAAAAATTAAACTGTACAGACTACAGCCTTTAGCTCACGCGGACGAAGTCGCGGGCAACAGCTAGTTTATAATAAGTTAATAATAATTTGGAATAAGTAAATATATTCTTGGAATGAAAAAATGGTTTTTCTTTATTTAATTCTATAAATTCTCAAACTAAATGAATGTTGATTTTTTATTAAAGGAAATGTGTTTTTCTTTTAACTACAATAACGCCTTCTCTCAATAACTGCTGTAATTTATATCAAATCAACTCTATTTCTTATTTTAAGATAATACTACTGTTTTCTCTGAAGACGTTAATGTTTTGAAATAATATGATAAATTCTTCGGTCAAATAGAGAGATGTTGTTCGCTCAAAACGTTTTGTTTTTGGAAGTTTAGGATGTTTCCGCACCTTCTATTCTTTTTTACATAGCATGGCTAGGGTGACATTATCAGTATCATAGAATAAGATTCTTAAACACTGTTTAAGATTGCATTGCTATGGCACTGGCAAGTAATGTCATACTACCCATGGTATATTAAAAAGACTGAAGGTGCAGGAACACCCTAAATTTCCATATAAATATGTGTTACTTACAAATTTGATATAAATCGATAAAAACCTCTTTATACAATGCTATAAAACGTTTTAAATGGAACACTTACAAACACAGAATAATTGAAAGTCATTATTACAAATTTACTGTTTATTTATAATTTTACTTATACTTAAATTAATTGCGTTTTGAACTTTTCATGTCATGTAATTAATAAAAAATATCTATTGATATCTCCGGGAACATTATCTGCTGGTTTTTTCAAACTTTTCAATGAAGCCTTTTCTTTCTGTCGGTATGGCAATCATGTTGTCAACGTCACCAGCAGTCTGTAAATATTTTGCCTATGAACTCAGTAGATAATTGTTATAATGTAAAATAAAATAACACAATACACACCTTAGCAGTTTAGCACTGACAAAATGCTATCGATAGCTTTTTTGTCGAGAATTTAACTTTCTTCGTGAGCCTTCCAGGTACTTGATGTCCCAACTTCCAATACATTTGTGAGGATCATTTACTGAAATAAAAAGATGACCTTCATTTATACCAAATTAACTACGGCAATATTATTAAAGAGTTGATTTTATAAAAATAATAAACCAAAAATGTGCTAAGCTAGCTGTGAAGCGAGGCATGTGTATGATATCCACCAATAGTATCGTTTGATTTTATGCTTTGTTATGAGAATAATAAAATATACTTACAAACGTCACTTCTTTGGTCAAAGAATATTCGATTCTCCCAGGACATTGTAAAGAGTGTCATAGTCAGTCTTCGTTCTTAAAACAAAGCTCTCCATTTTTGTCCACTTCCTCCCATGGCTCTGTATTGTTTCGCAACCATAGCTGCTTGATTGCTTTCTGCAAAATAGATATTTTTATTATAAAAAATAAAGATTATTAAAATAGATAAGCGCAGCACCAGCTACGAATCCGACTTTTCCGCAAGGGTTTTATTTAAACATGCATTTGTTTCAAGTTAATCCAGAGGATGGGCAGCAGCATCTCTCTGAGGTTACCCTCAACTTACTGCGATCGCCAACCCGCCTGCCAAGCGTGGCGATTACGGCAAATACCCCTCCTAATATCCTTGGGGGAGGCCTTTGTCCAGCAGTGGACGTCTTTTGGCTGAGATGATTGTATCAAATCGAATTGATATCCTCTAGGTTTAAATAAATATATCTTAATTGCATGCAATAGTCTGACCTTTTTGTAATCACAAATAAGATGTTGAATTGAAATAACAGCTTAATTCGATTTAACAAAACCATTTTTGCAGATTAAGATATTGTCTTTACTTGAGGTAAAAAAATATATTCTTGCAGTCCAGAAAACTTGATCGAAAGCAATATTTAGTTGATCCAATAAAATTGCTATTTAGATTCAAGAAAAGAGATTTTTCAGATTGAATTTAATATTTTTATTTGATTTCAGTCTAATAGTTCTGAATGCAAGTAACTTATTTCTTGGTTTTAAAAAGTATTCTTTACTTTGACGAAATTTCTGGTTTTGGTTTAAAAAAATCGATCACACTTCAATCAAATAAACAAGCAACTAAAATTAAATATATTG
Organism: Eudonia lacustrata; assembly: GCA_947562085.1. Lineage (NCBI taxonomy): Eukaryota > Metazoa > Arthropoda > Insecta > Lepidoptera > Crambidae > Eudonia > Eudonia lacustrata. The sequence goes on along the minus strand of OX387335.1, from coordinate 11,453,656 downwards.
GTTTTAAATTTAGTAAATGAAACAAGAAAATATGGGTTTTTGTTTCAAAATATTCAGATTTTTGCTATGATGCAAATATGCTCGAATTGAGCTAATATTGCTAAGAAAATCACATTTCTTGACCAGAGAAATCGTTTTTACCCGTGTACAAGATAAAATGTTACTAGAAACAATCAACCAGCTTTAGGTAGCTCGAGTAGGAATCGAACCCACGACCTTTGGATAACCGGTCCTCTGACGTAATATCATAGTGATAATATAATATATTAAGAGGCCTATTACATCTCAACTGTGATTTTTGCGTATAATGCCCATTTTCGCATTTTGTAGTAATTTTGCAGTTGTATTTATCGTTTTTATCGAAATAGGATAATAAATTATTTATAAAATATTTATTCCTCATGAAGTAACAATTTTTCTGGTATAAATAACTGCTCAATAATATTATCGTAGATAGGAGAAATTAACAGCGATCTTAAAGCGATTTTCGAAGTTTTTTGGTTTATAATAAGATTTTTTTTCTATGTAAAATCAATGATATCTAAAAATTCCGAGGCCGCTACGAACTATTCGACTATATAAGAGATAACATTCTATTTTTTTTATTTCATTGGTTTAGAACAGTAGTTCAATCTAGGAGCTCAAAAAAGTGCCTTCGCGCATTTTATGAAAATCTTTCTCTGCTATTTTGGGTTTCATCAAAAAGTTAAGCAAAATTTACAAAAAGCGAGGCCGTTACGAACTATGCCAATAGCAATTCTACACTATTCAATATGTCAAAATTGTTAATGTATTTTCGTTTCTGAGATCGACAACGCCAAAAATGGCCATTTTACGCAAAAATCATAGTCAAAATGTACTAGGGGCCTTAAGAAGAAGTAGGTATTTAAGATAATAGCTGACCGGCGGACTTCGTACCGCTCGCTTTGACAGTTTCCATGATAACAAAACAAACAAATCATTCGTCCGCATAAGAACACCCGTATCCCATGATGGACCCCTATAGCAGCGCCATCTACCGGGTGCAATTGTAAATCTAAACCATTCTCGAATCCACTTGAACACACACAGAAAACATCCAAATCGGTCCAGCCTTTTAGAAGGAGTTCAGTGACATACACGCGCACGCACAGAAGATTTATATATATATTTATAAAGTTATAGCATAGATAGTAAATAAATAAAAAATAAAATAAATGTTTCCCACACTCACACCAATCATTATCTAGCCCCAAGAAAGGCTTCCTTAAGAAACTCGATAAATGGATAACTAGACAACGGATAACATACTTAATATATTTAAATACATACTTATTATACATAGGAAACACCCAGACCCGAAACAATATAGAAAAACAGGTATTTCTAAATGAATCCGACCGGGGATCGAACCCGGGACCTCAGAGATAGCGAAACGATGAAAACCGGTGTACAAGCCACTCGACCAAGAAGGTCGTCAATATAGTATATATGTATGTATGTATACCTATAGTGAATGCAAAATTCGAAAAATAATACAAATATGTAGAGATTTTCGTCTTAGACAATAGTTATAATAATAATTCGGTTTTTTTAATGTGTTTAATGCGATATACGCATTTATCTAATACCGCCGCCGGCGCCGGTGTCAAAGTTAACAGAGATATTAGGTCCTTACCTATGAAATTGACGTTTTGTATGAAGATTTTTTATAAAATTATTTTTTCATACCTACTAGCGTTTTTTTAATTTTCTTAGCATCTATTTATGTTAACACTATAAAATTGTAGAGTAGTGTGTTTGTTACACTAGCTAAATATAGCAGACATTAAAAGAAAATAAAATCAAGACCCTTCAAAGCTACAATGAAACAAAAGGTCAATTCCGAGGAGAAAAAAAGACGTCAATTTAAAAAAAAATTGGGCGTTAAAGACACAAAATTAATATTCATTGTTATTACTGAAGCTTAGGTAACATAGTCCTAATTAAAGGTGTGTGAATAAAATAATATTAACAACCGGTATTGACTTTTAGAAGTAATATTAATAAGTGAGAAAAAAACGTCAATTTCATAGGTAAGGACCTATTAGTAAATAAAGTAGTTAAGCAAAATATTTATGTAGAGATTTTCGTCTTAGACAATAGTAATAATAATAATTCGGTTTTTTTAATGTGTTTAATGCGATTTACGCAATTTATCTAGTGCCAGTGTCAAAGTTACTGAGATAATAATTATCTTTTATAATAAAACTAGTGGACCCGGCAGACTTCGTACCGCTGCGCTTTACAGTTTCCATCAAGTGATTAAATTCTCTTTGGTTTCCATGACAACAAAACGAACAAATCATTTTGTATTTGAAAATTAAATTGTCGTTTTTCGTATATTTATAGTGTGATTCCCGTGGGAATATCAATAGGAACAGGATAAAAACTATCCTATGTGTTAATCGAGGTTATAAACTATCTGTATGCCGAATTTCATCCAAATCCATCCATCCGTTGAAGCGTGAAGAAGGAACAAATATACAGACATACACACAAACTGTAGTTTTTACGTGAAAGAGTAACAAACATCCAAACGAACTTTCGCGTTTATAATATAGGATAGTGTGATGATTTGATAAATTTTATTTTCTCCAAGCTAAAGGGCTTGGGGACTCTCATAAGAGAATTTACTTGCTAACTTTACTTACTCGTGCCCGTTCTCGAGTTTCTAACCGCCTCTATGGTCTAATGGTTACGGTCTCAGACATAGGTCCCTGGTTCGATACCCAGTGGAGGTACATGTTTGTGTACTCGGTTTGGTGATAGGGCTTGTTTGTCCACCTGGCTAGCTACCACCATCTTGAATCTAAATATGTCGCCATAACATCAATGTTTGTAGCATTGTGTTAGGCAGCTAGAAATAAGATAAGATATCCAGGGCCTTTAGTTGAGTTTATCATCACAACATCCATTGACATGAAGGTCAAGTTACAGATTAGTATAGTTACTAGCCAAGGGTGTAAGTCACTACACAGTATAAAACAAAGTCGCTTCCCGCTGTCCCTATGTATGTATGCTTAGATCTTTAAAACTACGCTACGGATTTTGATGCGGTTTTTCAGCGATTTGCAGATTTGCGATTTTGCAGTGATTCAAGAGGTGGGTTTATATGTATAAACATGCATAATATATAAGGTGTATAATAATATTAACAACCAATATTAGTTTAGAAGTAATACACCTATTAACCTTTTCACCGCCCAACTATCCTGCACGCGATGTCCCGCTGTACGCCAACGTATAAATGTATTTTAATAAAGTAGGTACAAAGAACTTCTATAGAAGTGCTGGCGTGGACGGCACGAAAATCTCGAACTTCTATAGAAGTTGTTGGCAGTAAAAAGATTAATAAGTGAGAAAAAAACGGCAATTTCATAGGTAACATAGGTTTCATAGGTAGGTAACCTATTACGTGAGTATCCGATAGATGTTACATAAAATAGACAACAAAGTAACCATAGATTAAAAACAAATTACCTACCTACTACATACTGATCTAAAAATCAATAGCAAAAAATTAATCAAATTAGCCAAGTAAATGGATTACTTGATCCAATATTAAAATTATACCAATATAGTAATAAAAACAGTTCAAGGTGTACATAATATGTAAATAGCATATAACCATTAGACTATGTACAATATAATCGACGACCTCCTTGGTCGAGTGGTTTGTACACCGGTTTTCATGGTGTCGCCATCTCTGAGGTCCCGGGTTCGATCCCCGGTCGGGTCAATTTTAGAAATTAAGTATTGTTTTTCTAAATTGTCTCTGGTCTGGGTGTTTTCTATGTATAATAAGTATGTATTTAAGTATTTTAAGTATGTTTATCCGTTGTCTAGTAACCATTTTAACGAGTTTCATAACGAAGCTTCTCTTGGGCTAGATAATTGGTATGAGTGTTGGAAATATGTATCCATCATTGAAATCAAGTCATCGCTACAATTGATGGGTAATGGCGTAATCACCACGCTTGCCAAGTGCGGGTTGGTGAACACGAACCCGGGGTATGCATCGAAAATCCGAAGCACTTTGCCCGACCTGGGAATAGAACCCGGGAACTTCGCCACTCGTCCGTTGCCTGTAACATAGTTTTTTTATTTGCCTATCGATCACGTTAAAACAAAAAGGAGAATTTGTAATTATAATATACTTACAATATGTCCCAAAATTAGCACGACACCAGATGTAGGTGGGCATCAGATGCGTCGAACAAGCCTAACTTGTCCATAGAAAAGCTCGATGGCGCAGTGGTTAACGCGCCCGGTCTGCGATTGCTGAGGTTAAGCAACTTTCGCAAAGGCCGGTCATCGGATGGGTGACCAAAACCACTGCTGGAGCTCGAGCCTTCCCAATGGATGGATATGAAGAACGGGCCATAAACCACCACGCGGGCCCAGTGCGGCCGGCTAATGTAGCAGGGACCAACGGCTTAAGGCGACGCACCGCTAAACAATAAATCTCTTTTTACCATAAGAAAAACTGTTTTTTTTTCCTTCAAATTGAAACTACAAATTATTTAAAAAAAATGAACTACAATATTGAAGTGTGTGTTAAGAATAATCTACTAAGAAAATTTAGATGTTTAAATCGGTCTGGTTAGCCTGTAAAATGCAAATCTATGTTTTAAAAGAGGTTACTTTGATATTATTTTCTCTGTTACAAAACTTGACAAATCGTGTTTCTGCAACTAGCAAAATGAAGTCAATTAAATGAAAAATCATGTCACCAAATATCACTTTCATATGTTTTGTAATTGTTGGGAAAAATCAAGATCCCCGCCAAATTAAAAAAGTAAATTTCCAATGCGTTGCCTTAACGTGCTTTCCGAAGCACGGAGGAGCTCGAGATAATAAATTTGGTCACCCATCCGATGACCGGCCTTTGCGAAAGTTAACCTCAGCACTCGCAGACCGGGCGCGTTAACCACTGCGCCATCGAGCTCCTCAATTATTAATAGAAGTATATAGGTATTAAAGAAATCTCTTTAATAGCCGCCTGTCTGAATGATGACAACATCTTGCCAAGCATCTCGCCTCCACTGATTCAGACTTCAATTGATAAAATGGCATCAAATCTGTGTCGTTCGCATTATGACGAGCTAGCCATTCACGTTGCGTTTATTAACCCACTAGCGACCCGCCCCGGCTTCGCACGGGTGCAATGCTGATGCACGCAACCGCTATGTCCCTGCATTTTAAATCTGTAATATCTTCGAAAATATTCATTTAAATTACATGCTGTAAAGTGCCATATTGATCTAATATTAAATGAACAATGTATTTAAGGTACTTAATTGGATGGATTAATGCTGTATTGCTTAAAATCGCTTCCATTATTTCTCGTAAAAAGTAAAGGATAAATAATGATTATTGTGGGTTATCCCTAAGAGATAGACATAATAATATACCATCGCGGATTTTTTTGTAGACCTTTTTAAGGTGTACAATACTGTAGTACATTATTTTGATCTATCTCATAGGGTTCAGCCAGCGTTTGAAATGTAAGCGCAAAAAAACGTGAAACCTCTAAAATTATCAGTGTTTCTCTACTATATTATGCATGTATTTATACATATAATCCTTCCTCTTAAATCACTCTATCTATTAAAAAAACCGCATCAAAATCCGTTGCGTAGTTTTAAAGATCTAAGCATACATACATACCTACATACATAGGGACAGCGGGAAGCGACTTTGTTTTATACTATGTAGTGATATAATAATTTATATTACTTGTAGTGGCTTTAGTGTTCTACACCGGTTTTCGTCGCCAAAACATAATACCTATCATCACATCCTGATGTAAAGATAGCTTAGGTTTATTAATGTGTTTTTTACATGTTGTGGTTGTCCTTTATGTTTTGTGTGTTTATTTGTAATGGAAAGTGTCATGCTATGATAAGGGCATTTCCAATATGTTAACGCTGTAAGGGAGAAAGGAAACGGCCTTGCTGAGTTTGTTGCCGGTTCTTCTCAGTACAAGATCTCCCGCCCAGGGCAGACTTATACGAACCGATGGCATAATGACATTCACAAGAGCTACTGGTAGCCTAAACTGAATACTTAGATGATTATGAATTTTGAATTTTTGAATTTCATTATCATCATCTCAGCCGAAAGACGTCCACTACTGGACAAAGGCCTACTCTAAGGATCTTTACAGCCACCGGTTTTGTGCTAAAAATAAAATAGTTAACATTTCCAGTCCGGAACAAAACTAATGAAAACACCCGCGCCGATAACGTACCTAATTGGCAAAATGGCGAAAAAAATATAAAAAAAAACAAAATGAAAAACGCACAGAGAATAAAGTTGTTGGGTGTTTAGAGTGTAGCAAATTTATTTTAATTAGGCTAATAAATAGGCAGTGAGGGCTAATAATAATCATCATCATCTCATTTTATGTCCCACTGCTGGGACACGAGCTATCCCTATTGATGGATAGGGAGAACGGGCCGTAAACCACCACGCGGGCCCAGTGCGGTGCAATGGTTGTTAACGACTGCCATAGCAGCCGGGAACAATGCTTTACGTTCCTTCCGAAGCACAGGAGATCTAGATAAAACATTTTTCAGTCACCCATCCGATGACCAGCCTTTGAAAAAGTTACTTGAATTCTGCAAAGCAGACCGAATTTTACCGTATTCTGCAAAGCTAAACGCTTAGTCCTCTTACATTTTTAGACTAGATGTTACTACTGACACAGAATAAGTAATAGCATACTACTACTGACATAGTTAAATAAATTATTACGACATACAGTTCGTTCTTGGATAATAAGCCCTGTTTGTTGTCAAGGTCTTTTTGAATGTTGCCATTATACTTAATTAAATGATGTAATAGTAGAAATTAGATTATAGTAGGGTTGGCAATCGCGGTAATTTTAATATACAGTCTAAACAAGAATTAATAAAGAATAAGTTTAATTTACTCGTTATTGTCTTTTTTTGTAAGTAAAAAGAAAAATTTATAAGATATAGGAAAAAAATGGCTTTTAAAAGGTACCATGTCGTATTTTCAAAAGTAATCATAGAGGCCCCGACCGTGGTCGACACTTTAAGCCCAGTTTTCGACATAAGTTTTCATCGACAACAATTAGTATAGAATATCACAAGCTAGTAAGCAGGTGGTTTTAGTCTGTATTCAATTGTCACACAAGTCACAAATCAGATGCCGACCTCTATCTTCTATCTATACATCTATACAAACTAGTGGTCGCCCAGTGGTCGAAGTTCGACCGTAATTTTATTAAGGCTGCACGGATTGTATTCTAACAATGAAAAATTTAAAAAGATAGAATGTGAGTTTGGATTGGCATTGACAGATTTCGGCCGCTCCTCTTCCATTTTTGAAATTTTTTAAAAGATTATTATGCGTGTGTGTCAAATACATGGTAGTGTGTGTAATGTTTGTTTTATTGATTTAATGTATTTTTTATGAATAATTTAAAAAAATATTAACATTCTGTACTCCTTCTCTAATAAACTATAAGTATGCGAAATTTCATACTCCTTCGTTCGCGCAATTTTCGTAAAAAAGGGTACAAAGTTTTTGCTTCACGTATTAATATATTTACTAAATGCTTATTGGATGTATACACGGTACCTACATGTACTAAAATATTTTTTTTACGATTTTTGTCTGTCTGTCTGTCTGTCTGTTTGTTCCGGCTAATCTCTGAATCAGCTGGACCGATTTTGACAGGACTTTCACTGGTATAATAATAGCTGGTGTAATAATGAGTAACTTAGGCTACTTTTATTTTAGAAATTTATTTATCTTTATTAATATAACATAAATAAATAATAAAAAAAATAACTATTACGCGCGGACGAAGTCGCGGGCACAGCTAGTTTCTAATAATTAAAGTAAAATAAATTAATGTCGATCACTAAGTTCCTGTTGGACACATGGTGCTACTTAGTCACCAAGAGTGTGACATTTGGCAAAGGTGAAGGTGTGCAGAAAAATAAAATTGACTTACCTATACAATATGTAAAAAAAACCCTGTCCGACCCGTATAGGTTTTTTTTTATTTTTTTACTAGCTGTGCTCGCGACTTCGTCCGCGTGGAATAGTGACTTTCGGCAGCATTTTTAATTTTTTAGGCTCTTGTTCCCGTTTTTGCAACATTTTTCACTGATGCTTCGCTCCTATTGGTCGCAGCGTGATGTTATATAGCCTAAAGCCTTCCTCGATAAATGGACTATCCAACACAAAAAGAATTATTCAATTCGAACCAGTAGTTCCTGAGATTAGCGCGTTCAAACAAACAAACAAACAAACTCTTCAGCTTTATATATTAGTATAGATTTTAAAAGAAGGCAAACGAGCAGGCGGGTCACCTGATGGAAAGTAATCACCGCCGCCCATGGACACCCGCAAAACCAAAGTTATCGCAGATGCGTTGCCGGCCTTGAGGAAGGAGTTGGATCTTGAGGAGGGAGTAGGATTGCGAGGGGGGAGGGGTAAGAGATGGGCCTCCGGTACTTTCACTCACCGGACGAAACAACAGCAACGAGTGCCGTTGTTTCACGCCGATATTATTAGGTATCAAGATTAGCTTCTATTTCGTAAATAGTTTTACATAAATAGTAGTTTTCATATACAAATTCGTATTGTTTAAACACAATTCTTTACACAAAGCACAAATTTAAATGTCACCAATGTTATATTTTTTATACAAGTATTTTCATGTTGCATTTTAATTTAATGTCTTAATAATGTAGTTGTTTTTTTTTACCTCTGTTGTGGACAATGTCGCTGGTTGCACAATGATTCCATTTGGTTACAACTATGTATGACATATATTTTATTTCAATAAAATAAAATAAAATAAAAATTACGTAATCTTTTTGAAGTTTTATGTGAACAAGTTTCACCTCGATTAAAATTTAACAAAATTTTATTAAATGAAGACACTTACATGGCAATACAGCCAACTTTTTTTTGCTACAACCATTTTCCTGAAAATAACGAACACAACAAAAAGTTAATCGGCCAAATCGGTTGAGCCGTTCCCACGTAATGCTTTGACATACATGTGGCAATTGATTTTTATTTATTGGATACAGTGGTTACCGCGCCCGGTCTGCGAGTGCTGAGGTTAAGGCGAGGGTTTTCAAAAAAACGGTTTTATTCGAAATGTATAAGGATTTTAAATAAAAAATATATATATATGTATATATATATGCTGGTATTTTACGATATTTTACAATTTCCTGCATCGAATATAATATCAAACATACGTTTTGTTAATAAACTAAATATCATTTTATTCAGGCTATACACCGTTTCAGACAAAGAAAATTATACCAAACCAATTGTCTTTGAATATGTAATAGTTGTCGCCCATTATAATTTTAATTTCGACGCTCGCGCCATCATTCAGTCCCGAGCGAGCCTTGGAAATCTCACAGTCGGAAATGCAGAGATCACTAATACTCTCGAACCCTTACAATTGCGTAGAGATATAGCGTCACTCAGCGTTTTCTATCGCTTGTACCACGGCGAGTGCTCTGAAGAACTCTTTGACCTTATCCCACCTTCTCCCTTCGTCCATAGAAGTACACGTGCTGCTCTCCGGAGTCATCGCTTTACTGTCACACATATCCCATCGCGCACAAAGAAATTTGGTGACTCGTTTCTTTGTCGCACCTCCAAAAGATGGAATAGTCTACCAGCACACTTTTTCCCTCCTTGCTATGATATTGGGTCCATCAAACGAGGCGTGAAGAAGCACCTTGTGGGCCGGCAGAGTGAGGTTGACTGATGCTGCGTTGTTTTCACGCTGCACCAGTTGTCTTCGCGTCTGGACTCCATTTCCACTTAACATCAGGTGGTATGGAGTCATTTGCCGTGCTAAGTATTAAAAAAAAAAAAAAAAAATGCAAGCAACTCTTGCAAAGGCCGGTCATCGGATGGGTGACCAAAAAAATTTTTCATCTCTCGCTCCTCCGTGCTTCAGAAGGCACGTGAAGCCGTTGGTCCCGGCTGCATTATCAGTCGTAACAACCACCGCACCGCACTGGGCCCGCGTGGTGGTTTATGGCCCGTCCTCCCTATCCATCCATAGGGAAGGCTCGTGCCCCAGCAGTGGGGACATAATTATGAGGTGATGATGATGATGGATGACAGTACCACTGGGTGACTACTATATTGATCACCTGTCTATTGGTCCACACAATCTTGTTACATAGCTTGCGTAATAAACACAACGTATAAATTATGTAAAGATGATAATAGTAGGTCAATTACATAATAAATGCTAATTGTTGCAACAAATCTTTAAAATTAACTAACAGAATTTGTTTAATTAACTAGCTGACCCGACAGACGTTGTGTGCCACTAACGCCATCTATTAAGCGTAGTACAAAACTACCAATTTTGTTATTTTTCCATGTCACAGCTGTCTTTTGAGTTTGCCCTTGTTTTTTCTTCTAAACCAACACTGTATTTGAAGAAGAAAACAAAATAAAAATTAGTGAAATCAATCAAGCCGTTTGGAGGTTTAGCGACACTAACGAACAGCAATTGATTTTTATTTATGACTAGCGACCGCTCGTGGTTTCACCCGCGTGGTTTCCGTTCCCGTGGAAATATCTGGATAAAAAGTCCTATCCTATATATTATTCCTTTCAACTATCTGTATGCCGAATTTCATCTAAATCCGTTGCAGTGTGAAGAAGCAACAAAATATATAACATACACACAAACTTCGCATTTATAATATTAGTAGGATAGAGCCACTTGGCTACGGAACTCCAAAAATAAAAACATAAATTAATAAGAAATTTATTAGTAAGAATATTACCCAAAATGAAAAGGGCTACATTCAACACCCTTTGCCGGTTAGATATCGATAAGAAGTTATCGATGGTGTCAATCTCTACAAAAGTAATATGCTATTATTTTAAAATGAATTCCTATGCAATCACAGCATTAATGTGGTAAAAGGCGATAATTTTGCGTGTAGAAAAACTTTTGTTGGAGATCTAAAACATTGCATTTAGACTGCTAAACAATTCAAAATGTACAACGTGTGAAATGTATAATTACCTATGTGGGTTTTGAAATGGTTGAAATCAATAGCTGTTTCTCACCGCTTAAACCTTCCCTGAACTTCCACAAATATTTCAAAATCCAAGTTTGCCAAATCGGTTCAACCATTCTCGAGTTTTAGGGAGACAAACGGATAGCGATTGATTTTTATATAACCGTAATATTAATATGTTTTGTATGCTCTTGAGGCAGGTCATAGACAGTCTGATTTGATCGTGTAAGACCGCATTCATACCTGTGTTTCACAAAATAACTGTGTAAAAACTCATTTTCGAACAAAATGGCGTTTCAGTTGATTTTCCTTTTCATCATTATCGTCTTTCGCACACCAAACTGTCCTATCTCATTTTTTTTTTAATACAGACGTTTTTCAGCTGATAATTTTCATACTACCATTGCAATTTATTGTTGTAGAAAATGTACAAAAAACTACGACGTTTAGAAAGTCTGCTACTAAAAGTTACAGTGATGGTTTCAGCAAGAAAAACGTTTGTACCGATAAAATACCAAAAATTAGATTACATGTTGTTTTCTAAAGTTTACGCGAACACTACACATTGAAATGAAACAACACCCTGGTCTCCTTGTGACCACGGACCCTGCAAAGGGTTCGAAACGTCAGGATAAACATTAAATAAGTAATGTGTTAAATAAACGCGAGTAGATCCGTAAAAGTTGTTTCAATTCAAAAATTTGATTAGTTTTTTTTGAGGGAGATTGCTGATTGCCTCAAACGGCATTTTCGGCGTCACCGGGCTTTTTTGGGGGCGGCGATGTACGTAAAGGGTACCTCAAGCCGTGTGAAACGAATCACCTTCGGAGGATTTCTAGAGGGAACGGCATCACACACTTAAGGCGACGCACCGCTAAACAATAAATCTCATACGTTTTGATACGAGCGTTTGCGCCCCGTACCATAAGAAAAACTGTATTTTTTTTCCTACGAATTAAAACTACAAATTATTTAAAAAAAATGAACTACAATTTTGAAGTGTGTGTTAAGAACACCCTGAACACCTCACATGTTATGGTTTATTAAATAAGACGTTACGGCCACTTTTAACTATAACGCCATATTTAACTACACCATAACATGTCAGTTGTTCATTAGGTGACGTAAAAATGCTAAATTACTTCATTCAGATAGTTTGTTGACCATAATTTGATTTTCTATCTCTAATTACTAGATATGTTTTTTTTTTCATTGGCGGCGCTAGTGTGCGGCGTAAACGCTCTTAAGACTAATATACTAAGAAATTTTAGATGCTTAAATCGGTCTGGTTTGCCTGTAAAATGCAAATCTATGTTTTAAAAGAGGTTACTTTGATATTTTTTTCTCTGTTATAAAAGTTGACAAATCGTGTTTCGGCAACTAGCAAAATGAAGTCAATTAAATGAAAAATCATGTCATCAAATATCACTTTCATATATTTTGTAATTGTTGGGAAGATCCTCGCCACGTAAGTTTCCAATGCGTCGCCTTAAAAGTGCGCGTCCCCGTGCCTTACTAGATTCTCCGAAGGGTTCGGATCGGATCGGGATTAGATTAGTTGTGACTTGTGCGAGCAACGATAATGGTCGGTTGATACTCACGCCTCCACATTGGGGTGCCTAGCATAGACTATGTGCCTTGTGTAAGTTTTGTTTAAGAGCGATTACGCCGCACACTAGCGCCACTAATGAAAAAAAAACTTATCTAGTAATTAGAGATAGAAAATCAAATTATGCTCAACAAACTATCTGAATGGAGTAATTTAGCAGTTTTACGTCACGTACGTTCATTAGAACACCTCACATGTTATGGTTTAGTTAAATAAGACACTTTTAACTATAACGTCATATTTAACTAAACCATGCACCCATTCCACAGACTGTTAAACTTCCTCAATAAACTTTGAACTCTATGCATAAGGCATAATAGGTCCTTACCTATGAAATTGACGTTTTTTTTCTCACTTATTAATAGGTGTATTACTTCTAAAAGTCAATACCGGTTGTTAATATTATTATACACCTTTAATTAGGACCATGTTACTTAGGCTTCAGTAATAACAATGATTATTCATTTTGTGAATTTATCGCCCAATATTTTTTTAAATTGACTAACTTTGTTGTTCGCGGAATTGTCCTTTTGTTTCATTGTAGCTTTGAAGGGACTTGATTTTTTATTCTTTATAATGTCTGCTTCATTTAGCTAGTGAAACAAACACACTACTCTACAATTTTTATAGTGTTAACATAGATAGATGCTAAGAAAATAAAAAATAAAACGTTAGTATGAAAAATATAAATTTATAAAAAATCTTTATACAAAACGTCAATTTCTTAGGTAAATATAAATTGTGGTTTTCCGATATACAGGCGTGTGCCCAATCATCACAAATTAATAAAACATCTCGTAATGCCATCATCATGTCATTGACATGGCCAACATCTTTCCAGACGGTGGTGTGTTTCTTGCGTGTGGAGTACTGCGACGGTGCTGTTGCATCGGCTGGTCGCAAGTTCGGTGCCTGCTCACACTATCGCTGGGCTGACAGGTATGTTTAGAAAGCCGTAAGGCAACGAATGTCGTTTCAGAACTTTGACATACAGCAATAATTAACAATCTTTATACATACATACAGCACAGCGTCGATTTTCAAATATATTTTGATTTCTATTTCTTCTAGCCAAATCGCACGAAGTATTCACTGCTGGGGCACGAGCCTTCCCTATGGGTGGTCACACTTCAGGGAGAGGCCGTGAACCACCACGCGGGCCCAGTGCGGGGCGGTGGTTGTTAACGGCTGTAACGGCTTTGCGCCGGAGAATCTCGAGAAAATAAATTTTTGGTCACCCATTCGAAGTCGTTAGAATAATAAGAATAAGAAAATATTTATTGACGATCACACAGTTAGTACAGAAAGATATGTACGATGCATTAGGGAAACATGTTAAAAAAAATACATGAAAGTATGTGAAGGCCAATAACTAGGGAGAACTTTCTCCCCCACTTACATTTTACTTTACTTTAAATATTATTTTTTATTTTTAAGTGCCAATTGCTGCACTAAAGCTGAATTAAATAATTATAAAACATAGGGGGGAAAAAATTGCAATTAGCACTTAAAAATAAAAAATAAAATTTACTATAGCGTTGTGATATCAAATTTGTGGTATTTCGTCTGTAAAGATGAATCTGCATAGCCAATCCGTTGCAATAACCTGGATGGAACTGGATAGATGTGTCACTATACTGCCGCTCCTGGTAGCTCAATGGTCAGTGCAGCCGCCCCGATTGCGAAAGATCCAGGGTCGGGTAGGCATTTAATTTTTTACCCGACTGCGTCAGAAAGAGGGTTATGTTTTTCGAGTGTATGTATGTCTTGTGTTCTGTGGTATGTATATATGTATGTATGTATGTTTGTATGTATGTATGTATGTATGTATGTATGTATGTATGTATGTATGTATGTATGTATGTATGTATGTATGTATGTATGTATGTATGTATGTATGTATGTATATATGTCTAATTTTTACCATACTTATTTTATAATTATTTACTTTAAATAGTTAAATAATATTAAGATGCCTAATGGTCGCCCCCAGTGCCCCGACCACCTGTGAAGACCCGCGTGGCCAGCAGCGAGCACCTCAACCCTGAACCGAAGGTGGAATGTCAGGTGCTGCACACGCCAGCGACGCACAGCGCCGACGTCGTGTTCGTGCACGGACTATACGGTAACGACAAATGACTCTCATCATCATCATCATCATCTCAGCCAAAAGACGTCCACTGCTGGACAAAGGCCTCGCCCAAGGATCTCCACAACGACCGGTTTTGTGCTGCTCGCATCCAGCGGCTTTCCTCGACCTTCACCAGATCGTTTTCTCACACACCACTCACCAGCTCATTTTTATGTCCCCACTGATAAAAATTCAAAATCAATTTAGGCTACAAATAGCTCTTAAGAATGACATTATGCCATCGGTTCATAGGGCTACTGGGGCACGAGCCTTTCCTATGGATGGATAGGTAGAACGGGCCATAAACTACCACGCGGGCCCAGTGCGGTGCGGTGGTTGTTAACGACTGCTAATGCAGCCGGGACCAACGGCTTTACTTGCCTTTCGAAGCACGGAGGAGGGAGAGATGGTAAATTTTTGCCACGCCTGCCAAGCGTGGCGATTACGGCAAATACACATCGATTGCAAATACCCCTCATATCCTTGGGGGAGGCCTTTGTCCAGCAGTGGACGTCTTTTGGCTATAATATATAATATAAAATAAGAGTGAAGATTTCAAGAAATTAGTTACATTATTAAATTATACAATACAATACTATAAAATACTAAATAATATACCTACTGAATGTGTAATTTACAATAACCTATTTAACTGCGCAATTTTTAGAGCATGTGGCATTGTGGCGCTTATCTGTAAGGAATATATCATTATGTATAACGGTGTGAGGACTTACATTTTATTGAAATGTTAAAAATAAACTCTTGCCCGATTTTTTTCGGAGAGTGCTGATGATTTTTAAAGGTGGCGAGAAACTTAAAGGGTTCCTCAAGCTGTGTGAAAAGGATCACCTTCGGAGGTTTTCTAGAGGGAACGGCATCACGCACTAGTGCGTGTCCCCGTGCCCTACTAGATTCTCCGAGGGTTCGCATCGGATCGGACTCTCACCCGATTCCCAAAATGCCACTATACTCAGCAAGGTTCAAAAGGATATTTATCAATGATAATTTTATCAAGGGAATCATCGTGATAATAACACTTGGATATTTTTACAATTATTGATAAGTAGCGGCCGCTCGCGGTTTCACCCGCGTGGTTCCCGTTCCCGTGGGAATATCTGGATAAAAAGTATCCTATGTGTTATTCCATGTTTTAAACTATACGTATGCCGAATTTCATCCAAATCCATCCATCGGTTGCAGCGTGAAAAGCAACAAATATACGAACATACCTATATACTTACACACAAACTTTCGCATTTATAATATTAGTAGGATAATAAATCATTGCCCTTGCAGCCAATACCAAAAGAAAATATTTTAGTTAGTTTACATTAAACATAAAACATAACATTATTGATTTTTTGTTGTTAAGATTTGATAAATATAATTTTATTTTTTATTTTTGATGAAATTTTATTTGATTTGGTAAACATTATATTTGCATGCAAGTTATAACTTGGCGAAACATGATTGTACTCTTATTAATATTATTGTCATCTTATATACCATGTTTGAGGCAAATAAAGAATTTATTTATTTATTTATAAACTAACAAAATCCATTTTTTGGCTTATTTAGTATAAGAGCGGCCTTGACTTTTTTTTCGCTATTTCTCAAGTGCGGTAGTTATCTTCAAATTTGGATCATACAAAAACTTCCTGTACAAAATAGCTTATATCTTGGAATTGTTACGGTTCAGGGCTAAGTTGCCTGGATGTTCTCTACAGTTGTAACAACGTTTTGTTCGTACGCTAACATTTTCAAAAAAGGCACCAAAAGCGTCTTTTGTCCTTTGATATTTCGATTCTTTTTCTCCATAAATTATATAAGTACCTTATCTTTACATATAGTTATGACAAAGTTTTGTTCATACGCTGACATTTTCAAAAAGCCCTCTTGTCCTTTGATATTTTGGAGCTCTTTATCCCTAAACAGTATTATTATACACTAGCAGCCGCTCGCGGTTTCACCCGCGTGGTTCCCGTTCCCGTTTGAATATCGGGATAAAAAGTGTCCTATGTTTTAATCCAGGTTATAAACTATCTGTTTACCGAATTTCATCCAAATCCATCCATCCGTTGCAAGCGTGAAGAAGCAACAAAAATGTAGGTACCTACACATACAAACAAATGGTAGGTACCTACACATACAAACAAATGGTAGGTACCTACACATACAAACAAATGGTAGGTACCTACACATACAAACAAATGGTAGGTACACATACCTACACACAAACTTCCGCATTTATAATATTAGTGTGATTAGTCGATGATTATTATACTAAATCTCACATTCCTTCGAACACTCACAAATTGATTAATGAATCAGTTAAGAGCGTTTACGCCGCACACTAGCGCCGCCAATGAAAAAAAAACATATCTAGTAATTAGAGATAGAAAATCAAATTATGCTCAACAAACTATCTGAATAAAGTAATTTAGCATTTTTACGTCACCTAATGAACACCTCACATGTTATGGTTTAGTTAAATATGGCGTTATAGTTAAAAGTGGCCGTAACGTCTTGAGGTGACGTAAAAATGCTAAATTACTTCATTCAAATAGTTTGTTGAGCATAATTTGATTTTCTATCTCTAATTACTAGATATGTTTTTTTTTCATTAGTGGCGCTAGTGTGCGGCGTAAACGCTCTTAATTATGGGACGACAACACCTCAGTCTCTCTGTGACCCTGCAAAGGGTTCGAAACGTTAGGATAAACATTAAATAAAGTAGGTAACGTGTAAAATAAACGCGAGTAGATCCGTATAAAAGTACAATGTGTTGTGTTCGCGTAAACTTTAGAAAACAATAACAGTCACGAAGTTTTCGCTTTAATCGTTCTTTCCCATACAATACCACTTAATTATACCATAGGTATACTAATAATAATATTATTCAATGCATATATTAAGCATAGATCGGAGTAGGTAGAGCTATTTTATGTACTTTTTTTTAAAAATTCCTATCTGCTAGCAATCTTCTCCCACAGGATGGGAGGCATTGTGTTCTAATTTTCTCTTTCATTCCAGTTCTATCATTTATTCCTCTCGTACTTTAATTCCTAATTCTCTTTATCATTCATCATCTTTTATACTTTACGGCTGGGTACTGCCGTCTATTTACCCTTTTGGACAACTTTGCCATTTTCCTAACAAACTACATTTTTATTTTGTTGCTTGCTTTACAAAAATCTTATATTTTAATGCAGGTGCAGGGGCAATAATTTTACACATCTGCTGAAAACATATTTTTGAAAAACTTATAACTAGATTGGCTAGCTTATACTACTACAATTAGTTTTTAGTTTCTTAAGTTTATTTCTTATTTCTATATGTTTTTTGTTTACAATTTTATTTTATAATATATATTAATCTTACATTTTATGCGTGAGCAGACTTGCTGCGCATTCCTTTTATGTATTCCATTCCATTCCATTTTATGTACTTGCCATGATAGAATAATATGGATATTCCCTGAATGAATGTGAAAGCATACACTTCCTATAAATATAAGGACGGGCATAGGGATAGTTGAATAAAAAGATAAAAACTTGATTAAATAAACCACATATATTTTTTATGTAACAATTTCTTATATTTATACAAGAATCAAATAATCGAATCCCGGAGTATTAGTCGGAATCTCGTGAAATATCCATATTAACATCAATGTTTGCGGTCAATGAACCTAAATAGCTAATAAGACGAAGAAATCTGGAACAATATATTTCTAACAATAATTGCTTTGGTAACGATTCCAATGGAGTGCCTACGTAAACATTATTGTTCGGCAAAGATAAAGTACTTACATTGTCTTAACCTCAGAACAATAACTCTTAACATAGTTTTACGTAAGTCCCCGGTGATAACGTCAACTATGAGATCAAACATCCGTCACAATTTCCTTTTCAAATGTACTGACCCCTGCTGCACATCGGGTTCGTCCACATCTGCTAGGGCTGCCATCAGCTAAATTACGGACCCAGGACAAAAACATCAAAAACCCAGGACATTTGGGTGAAATAAAAAATTTTCTCTGGACTCCCTCGAAAAAAAATTACAATAAAATAAAAACATATCTAGTTATCATATTTTCATATATTTATAGAAAATCAACTTAATCGACTGGGGGGGGGGAGGGGGCGGTCACGTCACGAGACTCACGAGTGCACGGATATATTTGCCGCACCGAATTTTTAATGCTAATCATTCCATTCTGTCAAGTTAATCGGATTTCCCCTGACATAAAAAGTGTCCGGGTCAAACCCGGGCACTTTTTATGTCGGGGGAGCCCCGCCCGGACGCTCCCCGGACGCCTTCCAAACTAGGACAAATCCGGGGAAACCCGGACGGACGGCAGCCCTAACATCAACCCAAGAAGCTGTAGAGTAACCTATTCCAAAGGGTCAAATTTCTCCAATAAATTTTTCCACCATGTTGTATATTTAGCACCATCATTTTGGATGTTAAAGTTACTCGCGTCCGTAGGTTTACCCTTGAGACCCTACACGTGACCCCTGGGTGGTGCTAAATTGAGCGACACTGTCTGAGTGGTAGAGCCACTCTGCGTTGCAGCACGAAATGGGCCGGCTCGCCCGGCGTAATACCACCCTCTCACAGAATATCGGCGTGAAACAACGGCACTCGTTGCTGTTGGGTTTCGTCCGGTGAGTGAAAGTACCGGAGGCCCATCTCTCACCCCTCCCCCTCCTAATTCCTACTCCCTCCTCAAGATCCAACTCTTTCCACAAGGCCGGCAACGCATCTGCGATTACTTTGGTTTTGCGGGTGTCCATGGGCGGCGGTGATTACTTTCCATCAGGTGACCCGCCTGCTCGTTTGCCTCTTTTCTACATAAATAAAATCTGTCACAGACAAGGGGACTTAACTACAGATTATGTTATACCACTCACTCCCCCGCCCGATCCTCTAAATGCCACTACACATTTACAGAATACACTAAACATGCACACTAGTTTAGGCCCAAGACACCGTACTCGTAGAACAAGGGTACGAAGAACCGGTTCACACGCGCTCTATACCAGGTACAGACATGTACCTGGGCGCTACTCTCCTCCACGGCACGGACAACCCGAGCCGAGTTCCGAGCCTTTAGAGGCGCCCTCGGGTTGTTCCGCTCCCCGATCCGACCCGAACCCTTCGGAGAATCTAGTAGGGCACGGGGACACGCGCTAGTGCGTGATGCCGTTCCCTCTAGCAAACCTCCGAAGGTGATTCGTTTCACACGGCTTGAGGAACCCCTTTAAGTTTCTCGCCGCCCCCGAACAAATCCGGTGAAGCTGAAAATGCACTGGTGATGAAGATGATGATTTTGTATGGCAATGTTTAAACCTCAGAACAATAACTAAAGCTATAGAAGGATGGCTAAAATAAAAATCGTGCAACTATGTTTAGTTCCGTTCTATCTTATGACTAGAAAAGCAGGTTGGAGTGCGACAAATGGTTGACACTTAGTTTTTATTTTTTTGTATTGTTATGTCAAACGGTCATCAGATAATCGGTGATCAAAAAAATCTTTGAGTCCTTTATAAAGTCACTCACTACATTACCTCAAATATGACGTCACAAATCTGCTGACACCTTCGAAATAACGAAAGAAAAGGGACAATCGATCTCTTTCCAATACATCACTTAGGTTCATTAGTTAAAATAGTACGAACTGATGAATGAGAAGCTTTAGTTATTATTCTGAGGTTTAAACTTATCGTTCCTTTTATTTATTTCTTCATTTAAATCAGGCAACAATGACCCATTGTAACATAAATACCTACTTTACAATTAGAAAAAAGACAAAATGTTGAAGTAATTCCACGAGCAGGACTAGAACGCACAAACAACAAACAATTTATCTTTTTTCAAATTGTAATAAGTATGTTAGAAATAAAATTTTGCGTAAAATTATATACTCAAAATAATAATATAATATTCTATTTTTATTTCGTGGTTTTTCCAGGTTCCCTCGGTAACACTTGGAGACAAGGCGATTGGAGATCCAAATACAAAATTGAACCTGACAAGGTGCCTCTGCTCAGACCAGCAAATTGCACGTGCCAAATGGAACCAAACGCCAATAGCAATATAAATGATTATGAAGTCACTTACAATCATATGGAAGAGAAGTTTTACAATGGCATAAACAAAATAATTCCAAACGAAGAAGATTTCATGACTGAAAAGTTTTATACAAACTCTTTGCTAGACCAAGTCGAAATAGTGGATAACTACGAGACGCAAGCGAAATTCGTTCGCGATCTATTCGAGAGCGAGAACAGAGTCTGTGATAACGGCTGTGATACCAATTTGGATACTGTCACCGGTTTGAATTTCGAATGCGACATCGATGCAGTCAATTGCGAAATTAATGAAGTCGGCCGCAAATTAAATGAAGTCAACTGCAAATGCGAAGGGGAAATTGATGGGAGGGTTAACGAAAACGATTTGTTACAAGTTAATGATAATAACTGTGAATGTGGAGTGACTGAGGGTAGGAAGTGTCAGATAGGTTGTGGGTGCGCCTGCGATGTCTGCTATTCGTCATGTTGGCCTAGGGATTGGATCAAAGAAGACTATCCTGAAGCTAGGGTTATATCAATCAATTACACTAGCGATCCTTACCTGTGGAGGCCTATATGGATAAAGGAATGCAAGAGGTAAGTTAAAATTTTGTTTTAATTAATTATTGACGAGATTATATTGTTTTACAGTCTGAGTATCCGATGTCGTGTTTAAACCGCTTTCTGGCAAAATACGCTGAATTACTGTAAAATTAATGACCTATAATTGTCTTTGTGGTCTAATGGACCGCCGTGTCAGACCCAGAGGTCCCGGGTTCAATTCCCAGCGGGAGTTACAGGTTTGTGTACTCGGTTTGGTTGCCACCACACACAATCTTATCCAAATATGTAGCCACAACATCAATGTTAGCATTGTTGTGTTCCGGCAGCTAGAGATAAGATAGCCAGTACCTCAGTAGTAGAGGTTTCCGGGGAAGTGCGCCTTCATCATTGGTCTTTATCATCTCTTAACAGCAGTTGAGATGAAGGCCATTTGCTTGCTTACCCATAACTAATTAATGAAATATTTATCAGCATCCTATGTATTGTACCGTATTTAAATAATATAATATATTAGACATACATTGTTCTGATCCCAAGGTAAGTAGCTAAAGCACTCGTTTAATAGAAAACAGAAACAACGACGGTACCACAACCACCCAGACCCGACACAATATCGAAAAGTTCGTTTTCGACATTGACCCGACCGGGAATCGAACCCGGGACCTCAGAGTTAGCGCCGCCCAAAGTCCGGCGTGCAAGCCACTCGGCTACGCAGGTCGTCAAATAATAAATGACATTTATTCCTTTTTTATTACATAAAATGTAAATTAAGGTGCATTTTCACCAATTGTCAATGAAACATCACATGAACGAACGGCATGTACACGTTGCCGATCCTGAATCTTTTTTTGTATGCTTCCAGGTTGAGGCTGCATGAAAGAGCGGAGCAGATGTCGAAACAACTTCTCGAATTAGGTGTGGGCAGGAAGCCTGTCATATGGGTCGGTCATTCGAAAGGAGGTTTATTTATTAAGCAGATATATTGTGAAGGTATGTAAATTGAATTTAACAAGCCCATGATTTTACTAAGAAGAGTGAAGAAATATAATTTAGCATCCTTTAACGCCTTTGTGATCTAGTGGACCACCGGCCTTAGAAGGGTCTGTGAACCACTGCATCATTACGAAGAACTTTCCGGCAACGCATCTGTGATTCCTTTGGTTTTGCGGGTGTCCATGGGCGGCGATGATTGCTTCCCATCAGGTGACCTGCCTGCTCGTTTGCCTCCTTCTAATATAAAAAAAAAACATTCTCTCTTCTTCTTAGATCTTTTTGTTACACTGTTTTCTACTTTTGATGTCTCTCAAAAGTTGCACCTCCCATGTCATTTCTGCACCACCCTATGGTTGACTGGTAGAAAATGCCTCAGGCATTAAATCCGCCATGTAATATTTTATTGCAAAAGTTTAAAATAAATAAAATAAATAAATAAATAAGTTTCTTAACTTGTACCTCAATTGTAGAATCATGTGTTTAAAAAAATATAATTTTATGCTATTTTGTTATATCTACTAAAGCTCCTGTGATTCGGAAGGCACGTAAAGCCGTTGGTCCCGGCTCATTAACAACCACCACACCGCTCTGGGCCCGCGTGGTGGTTTATGGCCCGTTCTCCCTATCCATACATAGGGAAGGCTTGAGCCCCAGTAGTGGCGATATAAAATTCTAGCTAGATATATAGCTATCTTTATCTGTTGTTCCAGCATACGAAGCATACTTAAAAACACAAAATCAACACAGAACCAAAACCAAAACTGTCAATTGTGACAAAGAAGTTTCAAGTTGCAGACAAAACCAAAAAGACAATATTAATTTTACAAACTTGCAAGAATACAACATTTTAGAACCAAGCAATATTAATTTATGTGAAACTCATTTTGATGATGTCAATGATTATTTAAAAGAAACTTTAGAATTAAATGATAAAGTAATTAGTGTTAATATAAGACAAATAAACAATGTGATGGACTTAGATAATGAGAGGAGATTTAAAGAAATGGATGATGCAGCACTGTCTTCAGAAACCGAAGGTAATTTTGTCATCAAAGGTTTATTATTCAATTTCATGCAGATAACTAACTACATATTTATTTATTTGTGCATTTTTTTGGGACTTCATTTAAATCGCTTTGCCGTCTCGAACAAATAAGACTTCATTTATTTTTTAAATTACTTATTATTTATGAGCGTGATTACTGTCTGTTTATTTGTAATTGTCTTTCTGTTTTTCGAAATTTGTTTAAATTACTTTGCTTTGTCGATACAAAGCACCACCAACATTCGACTAGGAAGCAGGTGGTCTAGTGTAGGTATTCAATTGCCAAAAAAAAAACAAAATTCAAAATTCAAAATTATTTGTGAAGTTTAGGCTACAAATAGCTCTTGTGAACGTCACTATGCCATCGGTTCGTAAGTCTACTCTGGGCGGGAGATCTTGTACTGAGAAGAACTGGCAACAAACTCAGCAAGTGTCCAGCTCTTATCTTTCTTACAGCGTCAACAATATTGGAAAATGCCCTATCATAGAAGGACACTTTCCATCACAAATAAATACACAAAATTTAAAGGACAATCACAACATGTAAAAAAACAAAAGAGAGAAGAAAAATAAGTTTGCAAAACATCAGTTAAAACAGTATAAATTTTCACAATGTCATACAGTACTAATAAAAGTCAAAAACTGTCTAAAAACAAACAAAGTTAAACTATAGAATAATAATAAAAATAAGACAAGTATGCCGCTGAAGAATAAACAAGTTGCTACCTATTTTCAAAGATTAAAGAAAAATAATACGATTCCTGATTCCTGTCGACTACTTTACATTGCTTTTGTAGATTCCAGATCCGTATTTTGTTTTTTTTAAGATTATGTAATTTTGGGTGTTGTTAATGTACTACCTACATGCCTGCTAATGTATCAGGCGTGAAAATCAGGATGACGGGTGTACGTCAGTAAACAGTGATTCTGTACACATGAAAGCAATGTCCTAACAATGTGAGGAATGCGCGTAAAATTTAAAACTTAAATCAGAACTTTAGTGAGTCGCCAGCCTGTTATCAGAATGACGGGTGTATTTATAATACGAGCAAATTACTTACTATCTAAGGATGATAACATTACCGTAGCAATGTTCCGGCAATGTGCTCGAACGTACCAAAAGCAGAATGAGATGCGGTGAAAGCCTTAAAAGCAATTTTGAAAATAAAAATTCAAAATTTTAACGCCTGCTGATTTCATACAGGCAATTCGACGAATAGTGTAAAGAAACATTTATGCCACAGGAGTTTCCTGCATTGTAATGCAAATGAGATAACAATTTTCTCATTTTCCTTTATGAAATACCCTGTTTAGTTGTATGTATAAGGCGGTACGAAAACCGCCGGGTCAGTTAGTCCTCAATATAATTCATATATTCCCATAGTCCATCTCTTCCCATGGGTGTCCCCTGTGTGGTGCCGGGGATAAAGAATTGCACCACCCCATCTCTTCCCGTGGGTGTCGTAAAAGCCGACTAAGGGACCATTCCAGAGGATGGGCAGCAGCATCTCTCTGAGGTTACCCTCAACCTACTGCGATCGCCAACCCGCCTGCCAAGCGTGGCGATTACGGCAAATACCCCTCATATCCTTGGGGGAGGCCTTTGTCCAGCAGTGGACGTCTTTTGGCTGAGATGATGATAATTCATATAAAGACTTTGAGTTTTATGTAGGTAGGTATATGATATGGCATCTGGTTGAACATTTATTGAAGGAATTTGAGTTTTGGTTTTCTGCGCATTCCTGTAACACGACTTTCTATAAACTTTTGGTAAATAAACATTTTTCATTTTTTTGTAATTTTTATATATAATCATATACTTTCCCACCCCCACAGAAGACTACGAGACCCGCCAGGCCGGCCTGTGGGCTAACAGCGTGGGATTCATGTTCTACTCGGTGCCGCACCGAGGGTCGCCGCTGGCTGACATCAAAACGCCGATCACGGCGAGGAGCATCGAGCTTCTGGAGATCAGCAAAGGTATGTTTATCACCAGCGTCAGCCTGTGGTCTAGAGGTCAACATCGGTCTCAGGGCGCCAAGTGTGAGTTTCATTCGCCATTCGATCACGTTGACGAAAACCTGAATTTGTATGGCAAAATGTTTTAACTCTTCTCGTATGTCGCCAGAACGCTGCTTCAATGCCATACAAAACTCACACTAGACACCCTGTACCAGTTTTATTTGACATTCGACCACGTTAACGAAACGAAAATGAGTATGGCATTGAAGCAGCAGCGCCTGCTAACGACATACGAGAAGAGTTAACATTTTACCGTACATTATCGTTTTTGTTAAGGCGACGCAACGCTAAACAATTAATCTAATATGGAGCGTTTGCGCCCCGTACCATAAGAAAAACTCTTTTTCACTTCTCATGCTCATAAAGTTGTTCTTTATGTCGAGAGAAGGCTGCATAAAATGTGTTTTTATGCTCTTGTGCATAAAGTAATTTCTTCTTTTAAGACTAAGGGAATTAGGCCTTACAGCCACATACACAATTAAATACACCTTCATTTTATTAACATATTTTTATGAGATTTGGGTTGTATCTTAATTTAATTACGACATAAATATGTATTACTATCTAAATACAAATTTACGATTAATACGGGCGTGCATTTACGTAAAAAAAATATAACGCAAATATTTATAATAACTTGGCATTTCGGCTCAGACCATAATCGAACGTCACAAAGAAAATTAAAAAAAAAATAAGAAAAATTGTGTAGCGGGAAGCTAAATATTCGTCAAACAAAACTAGAAACTAGCTTTTGTTTGTTGTGTTGCGGTTTGTTTTATTTCCTTGCAATCGAAGTGAAAAGCAGAGTGTAAAACTCAAGTATAAAACCCATTTTACCCTCGACGTGATTATCCACCCTCGCCCGTACCGGCTCGGGTGGCTATTTGCACGTCTCGGGTAAAATGGCTCGTTTTATGCTCTTGTTGTACAATCTACTATTTTTTCCTTCAAATTAAAACTACAAATTGTTTTAAAAAAATGAACTAACTAGCATATTGAAGTGTGTATTAAGACTAATCTACTAAGAAAATTTAGATGCTTAAAACGGTCTGGTTTGCCTGTAAATGTATGTTTTAATAGAGGTTACTTTGATATATTTTACTCTGTTATCAAAGTTGACAAATCGTGTTGCTGCAACTAGCAAAATGAAGTCAATTAAATGAAAAATCATACCATCAAACATCACTTTCATATGTTTTGTAATTGTTGGGAAAAATCAAGATTCCCGCCACGTAAATTTCCAATGCGTCGAATGAATACGGATAGTAAACTCACCCTAGATCACCCTGATAGTGAGTTATGTACGACCGTCGTCGGTCTCAGATCCAGAAGTCTTGGGCTCGTAATCGGTTTGGTTGGTGGTAGGGCTTATTCGTCCACCTGGCTAGCTACCACCATCATAATATTAAAAAAAAAACTATAAAATCACCGTTGTGTTCCGGCCGCTAGAGATAAGATAGCCAGTGCCTCGGTAGTTGAGGGTTCCGGGTGAAGTGCGCTTCCCCTTCGGCCTTATCATCCATCACTCAACATCAGGTGAGATGACGGGCAAGTGCTAATAATATAAATATAAAAACAGTCAAATCGGATTTTTTTAATGATTGTATGGGATAACTCATGTAAAAAGGTTCCTAGATAAAAAATATATTTTATTTTTTTAAGTATTTGGTTTGTCCATTTTTGACAAAGGTGCGACTTCGAACCCCGATCGAGGCATTCTTTAAATTCCTCACAGAGTGCTCTTTATCACGTCCAAAGACTGCTCGCGGGTTCGAATCCACTTCGTAGCCATTTTTTTAAACTGTTTCCGAAAAGAAATTCAATTCGCTAGTCGTTCACAGACTTACGCGCAAGCTGGTTCCCTTTAGAGGCATTTTATTTAATTTCTCATACAAACCTCATTATCTCGTTCTAGACTGCGCACTCGTGCTGTCGCTGCAGGCGCGCTGGTTGGAGGCGACGCGGCGCTTGCAGCCCCAGGTTCGGAGCTTGGTTGAGACTTGCCGCACGCTCATGGCGGTTCTATGGCTGAGGATAGTCAGCGTGCCGTCTGCTGGTCAGTTATGTCAATTTATTTAATGTAACTCCCCTATTTCATAGCTAGGTAGACCTACATCATGCTATCAAAACCTGTTAAATTTCTTCAATAAATGCTATAGGGTGAGGTGTCCATCATTGAACCAAAGAGTTAAATTAAGTTATTTTTTGACTACTATGTTAAAAACAAACGAAAAGAATTAGAATAGTAGCTGCATTTATAAACGATACTTAGATAGTTACTGCAGAAGTACTTAAGATTATGACCCAGAAAAACTATACGTAGCAAAATTAAACAAAAAAATAGTACTTACTTTTATTTTGTTTTTTTTCGTGTAAAATCACAATGCGTTCTGCCGCACGGGCGTCTTGGGTGCTAGCTCGCTCACGACTGAGGATGAGGAGTGCGTGCAGCGGAGCAGAGCGGGGTAAAAATCCTCAGAACAATAACTAAAGCTACCTATAGAAGGATGGCTAAAATAAAAATCGTGCAACTATGTTTAGTTCCGTTCTATCTTATGGCTAGAAAAGGAGGTTGGAGTGCGACAAATGGTTGACACTTAGTTTTTATTTTTTTGTATTGTTATGTCAAACGGTCATCAGATAATCGGTGATCAAAAAAAATCTTTGAGTCCTTTATAAACTCTTCTCTCTTTCCAATACATCACTTAGGTTCATTAGTTAAAATAGTACGAACTGATGAATGAGTGTTGCTATTTTAGTCCGGTTTCTATAGCTTTAGTTATTATTCTGAGTAAAAATTAAATACTTTCGTGTCCGCGGCGCGGTTTGGCAACGTCGCGTTTACAAAATAAAATGGGTTGCTCAGTGTGTACCATTGGTTCACTGTTGGACACTACACCCTATACATAAAGTTCAAAGTATACCTATTAGAAATATAAATAATAGAAAATTTACAGTTTGTTGTAGTCTAAACTGTATGGATCGAAAGCATTAACTCATCATTTTGCTTAAATTTTACCCTGAAACTAACTCTAAAATCATTACATTAATACAATTATGTTATGCGATCAAAATACTCTCATCCGTGCTTCGGAAGGCACGTCGCAGCCGTTGGCCCCGGTTGTATTAGCAGTCGTACACAACCTCCAATCCGCACTGGGCCCGCCGCGTCGTAGTTCATGGCCTGTTCTCCCTATCCATCCATAAGAAAGGCTCGTGCCCCAGGTGGGGACATAAAATGAGCTGATGATGAAATAATAACTGTTTTCTACCCACAGATGCGGGTATAGGCGCCCTATACGGCGTCTCCGTGGACCATCGTGAGATCTGCAAGCCGTCCAGTCGCCGATGCTTACTGTACACAGAGCTGATGGCACTCATGCATGCCGCGTTAAGGCAGTGCCGCTGCGAGCCGGAACCTAGCCAGCTAGCCAACCAGTCAGCAAGCCAGTTATCAAGCCAGCTAGTTAGCCAGTCAGTCAACCAGACTGTCAGTCAACTAGCTAAGTGAGCAAGCCAGTTAGCCAGCTTCCCAATCAGTTAGCCAATCAGCCAGTCATCCAGCCAGTCAGTCTTCATACTAACTATTGGTACGAGTTACTGATCTTTAGCAATAGGTAGATAGTACCACGTTTAACGACCACTGTGAGATCTGCAAGCCTTCCAGACGGAGAGCTGATGAGACTTATACATGCTGCGACGAGGCAGTGCCGTTGCAACGGGGGTTAGCCAGCTACAGCTATTCAAGAAAACTGTTAGTCAGCCAGCCAGCCAGATACCAGTCGGACAGTCAGCCAGTTAACCAGTCGGACAGTCAGTCAGCCAGCCAGTTAACCAGTCAGTCAGCCAGTTTCGTTAACGTGATACCTAAAAGTTTGTTAAATTAAAACTCAAAGCGTAGAATCTTTTACAACACTCCAAAGTGCTTCAACCTAGGTTTTCTTTCATAGGAGCATAAATTATTACGTAAGTAACAAACCAAAGCATTTACTTAAGTATTCATTGTATCAAATATTCATACAATCTGTAATATACGTAACTAAAATCAATAACTATTTGAGTTTTGCTAGATCTAACGCAATTATGGTATTCCCAAAAAATCTAATGAACAGTTTAAGCGAATAAAATTAATTTAAGTTAATATTTTAGTACCGAAAGAATTGAAAGTCAAAAACAATAGCTTTTGACTTTTTTTCGGTTCTTAGAACATTTATTCAACCAAATAATTTACCACAATAACAATTAAATTAAACTACTTAAAATATAAATAAAAAAATGCCCCAAATCATCCCCATCAGGCAGAGTGCTCAGTAAGCTAGCAGCATTGCCACGGGATAGCAATGCTTATACTGGGAAAAGATTCTTAGATATACTTATTTGCAATATAATTGCTGACATATTACATAATGTGCATTATTTTAATAGTTAGGTAAATATTGTACGTTAAGTGACTCTAAAGGAAGCTACATGTGCCAATAATAAAAGATATTTGTTGAATATTTTATTTATTAAATAAAACTAATATTATTGTAAAGACAATTTACTCGAAATCAAGAAACAAAATAAGCATGATGGCCAGTTCCTCAGTAAGACGTGCGCTCGGTGAAGTGCGCCTCCACCTCCGGCCTTGATGACGACCATAAGCTTCCTGTGTGATATACCTAATATTAGGTTCTTACCTATGAAATTGACGTTTTGTATGAAGATTTTATATAAAATTGTATTTTTCATACTAAAGTTTTTTTTAATTTTCTCAGCATCTATTTATGTTAACACTATAAAAATTGTAGACTAGTGTGTTTGTTTCACTAGCTAAATATAGCAGACATTAAAAAGAAAAAAATCAAGTCCCTTCAAAGCTACAATGAAACAAAAGGACATTTCCGCGAACAAAAAAAGTAGTAAATTTAAAAAAAAATTGGGCGATAAAGACACAAAATTAATAATCATTGTTATTACTGAAGCCTAAGTAACATAGTCCTAATTAAAGGTGTATAATAATATTAGCAACCGGTCTTGACTTTTAGAACTTTTAGACCTTTAAATAAGTGAGAAAAAAACGTCAATTTCATAGGTAAGGACCCAATATAAAAGAAGTCTTATTCTTATACTACAGCTGTTGCTGTTCTACGGCCCTTCGCGTCCGTCGCCCGAACGCGCTATTACTTCGTATCGCTTAGCGTTTTCTCTGACTTTTTAAAGGGCCATTGCGTGATATAAAATAGCCTATAGCCTTCCACAAAAATTGGGCTATCATATCCAAAAATAATTTTACAAATCCGACTGGTACTTCTAGAGATTAACGCGTTCAAACAAAAACCCAAGTAAACTTGAGAAAGTACGTAATACTGTCCTACTTTACTTCTCACCACAATCTTAAACTTACAAACTTATGATACAAAAGTGTTTGAGTGTCAACATTTTGAAGTTAGACATCTACTTACATGTGTGTAGGTAACTAATCATTCAACTATATTTTATATTACTAAAGCTGTTATCGCTACAATTGATATTGGCTATTGGCTTAATTAAACACTTAAACACCACGCTTGTTAGTGATCATCACAAACCCGGGATATGCAAGTTAATTCAAAATAGTAAAGAGATCTACCAAGATCTTTACCTATAAGGTAAATTAAATACGAAATACTGGCAAATAACGTAAGAAAGAAGTTTGTCTTGGTACAGTTACAAGCATTATCATGTAAAGAATGTAACTCTTAATACAATGGAAGAAGAGTCAAAACCAGTCAAAAGTGTGTAATGTTAATGCTGGTGACTGTACCTGTGTTCAACTCTTGACTGTGGTATTCACTATTAGATTTAATATTGCATTTTGAATGCAAAACTTTAAAAAAAACAAAATGTTCGTTTTACTTTTTATACTTTGGTTACCATACTTTTATTGTTTTTATTTCTTATTGGATTTCATTTAAATATTAATTATTTAAATTTAATCAGTGATATGCCATCATGATACTAAATCTCTCATAAATGTTATTAGATTAGATACTATTTTAAAATGTTCACGTTTGTTGTTATATAAAAAAATGTCGGCCAAAATATCATTGTAAACCAATTGTAAATAGTTTAAAAATGATTATATTTTATAAAGGCTGTAGACATTGTATTTTTTATAATATAAGAGTACCTATCAGTAATAGGGTATTTGACTACAATGAAAATATTGATCAAACTGTTGTTAACTTAATAGTAAACATGTTTTTAAACTAATTTAGCCAGCACATAATTTTAAAACAAGTATGATTTTTATAAAAAATCATTAATAACATGATAATTTTTTTATGATTGACCACGTGATCAAAAACGCACGGGATGACGCTGAATCTGGAGTGACGTCACCAGCTTGTTTACAGTAAATGTCAATCAAAGTTTTGTACGTTTAATTTGACAGCTAAAAGTTTGTTTACAAGCAGGTGACGTCACGACATCACGTGACCTGCATTCAGCGTTTTGGCGGCTATTTTATTAATTTGAATTTTAATGGCGATTTTCATAAAAAATAAATAAATTCATAACGAATTAATCAAATTGCAAATATAGCTATAATGAACCATTAGACATATTTTTCTAAAACCTGTCAAATACCCCATTTTTAATAATCTTACATCTATATCACGTCAGGGTGCCAAGTCCGAGTTTCATTCGCCATTCGTTAACGTTTACGTAAACGAGAATTTGTATGGCAAAATGTTAACTCTTCTCGTATGCCGCCAGGAGGCGCTGCTTCAATGCCATACTAATTTTCGTTTTCGGAAACGTAATCGAATGAATACGGATAGTAAACGAAACTCCACTATATGCCACACAGGTTGTCTGGAAGAGATCGCTTTAAGCGATAAGACCGCCTTTGCTTATTATTGTTTTAAAGTTTCCTGTTATTGCGTCCGCGAGAAGTTGTCTATGTGTGCGCGTTTGTACGAACCTTTCCTTCTGCAGTCACCATACTTTGTGCTTTGGTGGTCTCACCGGATAGTTTGAATTCACATTTTTGGCCGATCTTTTGTTTGTTTCTATAGTTTTAAGATATACAAAATAAAGTATAATTCACAATACATAAAACTGACGTAAGAAAACGTAATGAAAAAAAATAGTTAAAATTGGCCGTTTTTAGCCGTAACGTCTTATTTAACTAAACCATAACATGTCAGTAGGCCGATTCTACTAAATAACTGCAACTACACTGCAGCGTCGCGTGTGTCAAAATGAGCAAATTTTGACGTTTCGGTATTCTGTTATGCAGCGCTGCTGCCGTAGTGTTGCAGGGACGGAGAAGTAACGCAAATAGGTATTCCACTAACAAAACTGCACTACACCTGTACGTTTACTGCAAAATAATCGTATTCCATTAAAATATTTTGACATTGTAGTAATGACAGCAGTATTCATCATCATTTAGTGCCATCTTCATACTGAAGTTTGGAGATCAGTATACAAAATTTACTGCGATCCCATATAGCTTGTTTTAATTGGCGATAACCAAGTCCAGTCCACTTTACAGCAGTATTGGTGAAGGTATATTGAAGTAGATCGTGAGCAACTTTTGCACAGCGTATTATAAGCATTTTACGTATTTAGCGTATTGTAACATTAGTTCTTTTAGTTTTATTGCAGGATTCGTGCAGCTGTAGTGTAGTAGTCGCGCAGTTGTAGTGCAGTTGTGGTGCAGAGAATTTTAATAGAATACGTCTATTTCCACGGCACTACTCATACACGCGACAAATGACAAGCGTAAACGTGCAGTTGCAGTTTTTTAATAGAATTGACCTCCAGATGTTCATTAGGTGACGTAAAAATGCTTAATTACTTCATTCATATAGTTTGTCGAGCATAATTTGACTTTCTATCTCTAATTACTAGATATATTTTTTTTCATTGGCGGCGCTAGTGTGCGGCGTAAACGCTCTTAAACAGACAAGTATACAACATAAAATTAAACTAGAAAAAATCGACCAGCCTCAGCAAGCTAGAGTTGAAATCGAACCCGGGACCACTGTGTATAAACCGGTGGTCTTAACCACTAGACCACAGAGGCGGTTGATTAAAGGTTATACAATCTGTATTGGCATGCACTGTACTAACTTTAGGGGTGGATTCTACACTCAAATATACATGATAATTTGAAAAAAAAATCATATCTAGTAATTAGAGATAGAAAATCAAATTATGCTCAACAAACTATTTGAATGAAGTAATTTTGCATTTTACGTCACATAATGAACACCTTACATGTTATGGTTTAGTTAAATAAGACGTTACGGCCACTTTTAACTACAACGCCATATTTAACTAAACCATAACATGTCAGGTGTTCATTAGGTGACGTAAAAACGCTAAATACTACTTCATTCAAATAGTTTGTTGAGCATAATTTGATTTTCTATCTCTAATTACTAGATATGATTTTTTTTTCATTAGTGGCGCTATTGTGCGGCGTAAACGCTCTTA
Organism: Eudonia lacustrata; assembly: GCA_947562085.1. NCBI lineage: Eukaryota > Metazoa > Arthropoda > Insecta > Lepidoptera > Crambidae > Eudonia > Eudonia lacustrata. The sequence continues at coordinate 11,419,665 of OX387335.1, read as the reverse complement.
AGACCGATTCACACTTCAACAAGTAGGTACCTAAAGTAGCGAGTTAAGAAATCAGTCAGTTGAGTAACAAGTAGTAAGTTGTATGTAGGGTCCAAACGTAGGCGAGAGTGAGTAACCATAAGTTGCCGTTCCAAAAAGAAGAAAAATGTATGCACTGTACTAAACACACCTGTCAGTGTTGCCAGATCCAATTATTAAAAATCCGTAGGGCTACGCTCAAAAATCCGTAGAAGTCCGTAGATTGCTTCTACAACAATCCGTAGATCTACAGACATTTTTTAAAACTAAACCTGACTATTTAGAGGTGGACTGATTTTAAGCCAAGTTCAATGCCGGTAAAGAAATTGAAAAAAAAATATTTAATTTTTATTTATAATTGTACAACTTATATATGTTCACATTGACAGTAATAGTTAGTTGTAATATACGAAGATAAAAGCAATGGTACAGAGCCATACAGCCAAATCTTGAGAAATCATTACAGACAAAATAACAAAAAACGAAACGCAAGTCGCAGGTCTTCTTTCTTTTGAAGTTAAGTTTCGTTTTACACAAAATTTGAATATTTATATACTATTGTTTAGGTCGGGTGGATGAAATCCAAAAATATCCGTAGATTTGCGACTAAAATCCGTATGTTCGTAGACAAGACCTAAAGTCCGTAGATCTGGCAACGCCTGGCCTGTTTACATGCCCGCCAGTTAAGTTGGCGGGGTGCGGGAGACGCGAAAGAGGGGCCCTACTTCGCACAGGACTAGCCGAAAAATAGGATCGCGATTCAAATCAACTTAATAAACCACTTACTATTTAACTCGCTTATGCCGTTCAAACAACAATAACAACTTAACTCGCCGATGATGTCGTAAGTTAACTCAATAATGTACTTATTGAAGTGTAAATCGGGCTTTAGTGCTGTGTCTGAAGTATTGCCCTAGTAGCATTATATCATCAAATAAAATATATTGTGTATATGAAAATCATACATATTTTTTATACAAATCTAGCAATGAAAATTACCAAAACACTGCTTAGAGTGGCACCATAGACATAGACATAACTTAAATCATATAATATGTTAAAATGTTTTTGTTTTGTTTATATAATTTTTAACGCAAATTTTGTTGCGAACAAATTACAAAAACACAAATGTTGAAAAAAATTCCACGAGCAGGATTTGAACCTGCACCCTTCTGACATACCGGGTCAGGTGCAGCACCTATAATATAATATATTTTTTATAAAAATCATTTATGTATAGTTACATATTTTTTATAAAATTCGAAACGGAAATTACCAAAACACTAAGTACTTAGGTATATTAAAATAGATTCAACAACATCCCTGATGTTATTTTAATGATTACTTTTGGGATTTTCATTGTTTTAAAATCTTTGGTATGAAAGTTGATTATGGAAAAACAGTTTTCGTACTAAGTAGGTACCTAATCATAAACGCTATAAGACGTATATTTAAGTGTTACTTTTCAAGTTTATTGTACAGTCTAGTCCAATGATATCTCAACAGTACATTACTCAGTCGGTCTACCACATTAATGGTATGGAATATGAGTTGACAGTAGTTACTTTGACAGGGTAAAAAAATTGCTTACTAGACCGCTTAACTGAGTCCTCGCCTGCGGTAGGTACGCGGGGCGGGAGGTACGTAGGGCCTCTGCCACGAGTACGAGCGTCATGCGACGCGGCGAACGGATTTCTAGTTCATTGCGTTATTTCTATAACCGTTGACTATGACTGCCGTTGTATAGTGAGCAATGAACTAGAAATCCGTTCGTCGCGTCGCAGGTCGCTCGTGTTCGTGGCAGAGGTCCTACGTACCTCCCGCCCCGCGTACCTACCGCAGGCGAGGACTCAGTTAAGCGGTCTTGCTTTAATTATATTACTGGACTCGACTGTATATACCTACTTACTTTTAAACTATCGCGTTCCAAGGTTAAACAAAGAATTTAAACGGTAATTAAAGCAAACTAATTAGTAAAAAGGTATCATACCTTCTTTACAAAGAAGCACCTTATAATTACTTCGGGAAGACGGCCACAGACTATATTCAGCGTGGAATCCAGTGTTTGCATAGAGACAACCTAGTTTTTCTTCGCAGTCGGTTAACAGCTAGAATAAGGCTTGTATACGTAACTAGCTGTGCTCGCGACTTCGTCCGCGTGGAATAGTGACTTTCGGCAGCATTTTTAATTTTTTAGGCTCTTTTCCCGTTTTTGCAACATTTTTCACTGATGCTTCGCTCCTATTGGTCGCAGCGTGATGTTATATAGCCTAAAGCCTTCCTCGATAAATGGACTATCCAACACAAAAAGAATTATTCAATTCGAACCAGTAGTTCCTGAGATTAGCGCGTTCAAACAAACAAACAAACAAACTCTTCAGCTTTATAATATTAGTATAGATAGGGACACCGTTAGTGTTGTGTGTGGCGGTAGTTGGCAAAATAATGTGACTGTGGAAGAAGACTCTGCCGCGCAAGAAAATAAATAAGGAAAAAAGAAAAATAGAAGAGAAATAAGAAGGAGAGACACTCTTCTTATTAATTTTGTGACAGCAGTCAGCCCGTGACCACGGCCATTATAACGGCCTAAATCTTCGGGTATAAAGAAGGTATGATACCTTTTTACTAATTAGTTTGCGTTAATCCCCGTTTAAATTATTTGTAAACACACTAGTTTATTTATATAAATAATTCAATATGTTGTAACTAACAATTAAAAGAGCTACTGTACCTAAAAGACAATGTATTAAGTTAACTGTGTTTAATTAATAACTATTTTACAGCAATGTTTGTGTAATGCCAGTTAAATCCTATAAAAATGCATTAATAGAATAAAATATATGACAATGTTAGTATCTGTGTTGTTTTCATTACCTATAATATACTCTCCCAATATCCGAACAGATGGTAGATTCAGTAGTACCTCTCTATCATATCACTCTCACAAAACTATGACAGCACCCCCACCGATGACATAATTCGCAAGATGGCGAAAAAAAAAATAAAAAAAAAAACTTAAAAATACTATCGTATTACGTAAACAGAATGTATATTTAGTTAAATAAAAATAAAATAAAATGCTACTTTTGCGATGTGTCGGCCGCTCTTAGTACTGAGAAAGCGCGAGCGCGCGCATTTTGTGATAGGCCTCTTAAGTGGAAACGGAGTCCAGACTCAAGGACAACTGGTGCAGCGTGAAAACAACGCAGCATCAGTGACCCTCACCCTGCCGGCCCACAAGGTGCCTCCTCACGCCTCGTTTAAATACCCCATGTCATAGGAAGGAGGGACAACGTGTGCTGGCAATCTTTTGAAAGTGCGACACAGAAACGAATTTTACATTTAATATACATATATGTCGGCGGCGAGGTGTTTTGTAGGTAGGACGGTCGAGCAAACTCGGATTCGTCGATAGTATTGTTCATCTTGGATCTTCAATATAAAACCGGTCGTATTCCTTACAGTCACTTTAATGTTATACTAAGATTACAATTAACTGAGTCCTCGCATGCGGTAGGTACGCAGGGCGGGAAGTACGTAGGGCCCCTGCCACGAGTACGAGCGTTTTGCGACGCGGTAAACGGTTCTAGTTCATTGCGCGCTACACAACGGCAGTCATAGTCAACGGTTATAGAAATAACGCAATAATGAACTAGAAATGCGTTCGCCGCGTCGTCGCAAAACGCTCGTACTCGTGGCAGAAGCCTTACGTACCTCCCGCCCCGCGTACCTACCGCAGACGTTAATCGGTCTAGCTATAGTAGCAGTCGTGTTGCCATTGTGCAATTATTAGCAACTGGGGCCCGACCGCCTAACCGATCGCTTTGGCTTCGTGTGTGGTTTATGACGTCATCTTGTCGTTTCGAGCCGCCTATGAAAGCAATATCGAAAGCTATAGCCTTTAGCTTTTGATATTGCTTTCATAGGCGGTGCGAGGTGGCAAGATGACGTCATAAACTATACGCGTAGTCAAAGCGATCGGTTAGGCGGTCGAGGGGCTGGTTGCTTTTCTTCTGTAATAAGCCTGCCGGTGACTAATTCTCACGCTATGATGTCAAATTACGAGTATTCCTTTTTCTTTAATTCCGGGATCTGGGATTCGATAAAAATAAATATTGTAGTTTTATAAATCTGTGTTTTCTTGTTGGCAAATTAAAATAAATTATTTCCCTTCATCCTTATCCCTTATATCCCTTGAAACCTCCGTAGCCGAGTGGACGCACGCCGGGCTATGGGTGGCGCTGAGGTCCCGGGTTCGATTCCCGGTCGGGTCAATGGCGAAAACGAACTTTTCGAGGTACTTCGATTTATATTATGTCGGAGACATGGTGCTAGTCCCTGTGTGGTGCCGGGGATAAAGAATTGCACCACCCCATCTCAACCCGTGGGTGTCATAAAAGGCGACTAAGGGACCATTCCAGAGGATGGGCAGCAGCATCTCTCTGAGGTTACATTCAACCTACTGCGATCGCCAACCCGCCTGCCAAGCGTGGCGATTATGGCAAATACCCCCCATCTTGGGGGAGGCCTTTGTCCAGCAGTGGACGTCTTTTGGCTGAGATGATGATGATGATGGTGCTAGCATCGCTTAAAAACGTCGCCCGCAACTTGGTTCGCGAAGACTACACTATCCCAAAGGAACCTGTTACCGGGACAAAGTTTCATACGAATCCGTTCAGCCATTATTACGTGAAACGCGGTCAAATAAACATACAAACAGACAAACATTCAAAAAACTGTTGGAACGTGTTCCGTTATCGATTCTAAGTTCCAGCCCACTTCTTTTCGAATATCTTCCATGTACAAAAGGACTTTCGACCCTCTTTTACTTTATTACAATACTAGTGGCCGCTCGCGGTTTCACCCGCGTGGTTCCCGTTCCCGTGGGAATATCGGGATAAAAAGTATCCTATGTGTTATCCCCGGTTATAAACTATCTGTATGCCGAATTTCATCCAAATCCATTCAGTAGTTTTTACGTAAAAGAGTAACAAACATCCAAACAAACTTTTGCGTTTATAATATTAGTAGGATTATGAATTAAAAGTCGCATAAATTCAGTTATACAAAGGTTTTTATTAAAGTTTTCTTTAATTGACTGTCAAGATCTCTGTATTTTTCTAAAACATAGAAAGTTAAATTAAAGTTGGCTTAAACACAAATGTTGAAAAAATTTTCACGAGCAGGATTTGAACCCGCACCCTTCTGACATACCGGGTCGGGTGCTCTCCCAATTGAGCTATCGTGGTTCTAACCAGCCCGCCGAAATTATTCAACACTATTTACTTTTTACTTTGAAAGCCAAAGAGGCGCCCATTCAATGTCAACAACTACCGTCATTAACATCTGATCATAATATTTTTACAAATATTAAAGAACAGTTAAGAAGTAGGCAAGCTATTTATAAAATGTTTATATAATTTTTATCGCAAATTTTGTTGCGAACAAATTACAAAAACACAAATGTTGAAAAAATTTTTGTTCGCAACAAAATTTGCGTTAAAAATTATATAAACATTTTAAAGTTGGCTTATTTGTCTGAAAGAGAACATGTACACTATTGCAAGGAATTAAAGAACATTTTTGACCGTACCGTACAATTTCTGCAAGCAGTCAATAATAAAAGTGGTTGGATGTTGAAAGGTACCATGAAATGCGTTTGAAATTATAGTAACAGGTTTTTATTTAGTTTAGAAATTTTCTTAGAACAAATATTAAGAGCGTTTACGCCGCACACTAGCGCCACTAATGAAAAAAAAACATATCTAGTAATAAGAGATAGAAAATCAAATATGAAGTAATTTAGCATTTTTACGTCACCTAATGAACACCTCACATGTTATGGTTTAGTTAAATAAGACGTTACGGCCACTGTTAACTATAACGCCATATTTAACTAAACCATAACATGTGAGGTGTTCATTAGGTGACGTAAAAATGCTAAATTACTTCATTCAGATAGTTTGTTGAGCATAATTTGATTTTCTATCTCTAATTACTAGATATGTTTTTTTTCATTGACGGCGCTAGTGTGCGGCGTAAACGCTCTTAAAACACACAACGACTTATATAGTAGACTGCTGTTAAACAGAAAAGTATACAACATAAAATTTAACTAGAAAAAATCGACCAGCCTCAGCAAGTTCGAGTGGAAATCGAACCCGGGACCTCTGGGTATAAACCGGTGGTCTTAACCACTAGACCACAGAGGCGGTTGATCAAAGGTTGGCATGGCATGCACTGTACAAACTTCAGGGCTGGATTCTACACTCAAATATACATGATAATTGTTTTTTTTTTATATTAGAAGGAGGCAAACGAGCAGGCGGGTCACCTGATGGGAAGCAATCACCGCCGCCCATGGACACCCGCAAAACCAAAGGAATCACAGATGCGTTGCCGGCCTTTAAGACGACGCATTGGTAATTTACGTGGCGGGGATCTTGATTTTTCCCAACAATTACAAGACATATGAAAGTGATATTTGATGACATGATTTTTCATTTAATTGATTTCATTTTGTTAGTTGCAGAAACACGATTTTTCAACTTTTATAACAGAGAAAAAAATATCAAAGTAACCTCTTTTAAAACATAGATTCACATTTTGCAGGCTAACCAGACCGATTTAAGCATCTAAATTTTCTTAGTAGATTAGTCTTAACACACACTTCAAAATTGTAGTTCATTTTTTTTAAATAATTTGTAGTTTTAATTTGAAGGAAAAAAAAACAGTTTTTCTTATGGTACGGGGCGCAAACGCTCGTATCAAAACGTATGAGATTTATTGTTTAGCGGTGCGTCGCTTTAAGGAAGGAATAGGCTCTTTTCTTGAAGATCCCTAAGTCGTATTGGTCCGGAAATACCGCCGCTGAGAGCTAGAAATATTTAAAAAATTCCAAACTCCATTTAGTAAATTGGTTACTATGTGTTTTTTTTCGTCATTTTTGGTGTAGAAAACCGACATATTTGTTTTTTTGTCCTATTGATGTTCCAACTTTTGGCTACTTTACTGATTGTTATTTACTTGCGAATAGTATCACCTTTTTTAGCACTTTCAAAAATCGAAGAAAATAAAATAAAAATAATGCCATTTCTAAACTATTGAGCATGGAACTTTTTAAGTATTTTTTTATTATGTATATTTGAGTGTAGAATCCACCCCTACAGTTTGTACAGTGCATGCCAATACAGATTGTATAAGGTCACATTTTATCAACTGCAAATATTTTGAGGATAAATTCAACAACATAATATAAACTATTTTTATGAAAAAACCTTAAATTTTTACGATAGTTTTCAAGAAAAATGCCAGACATTTCGATTAAAAAGTAAAATAGAGCACTTTCTATAGTTTCAATTCAAAGGAGCCGAAACAGAGGCCGCAATGCCTTCACCGCTTACACGTGCCCGTAGTTATGTCCGTGACCCCAGCGGGATAACCCCTTCAGATCGGCTTCAAATTTCGCCATGAATTAGTTGATATTATGTTTAAATTTGTTAGCAAATATCAAAATTTGTTGACCAATAGTTATCGAGATATCCCATGTTAAAGGGTAGGTACAGGTAGGTAGGTAGGTACAGTATTTTAGGTACAGTATTTTAGGAGAAATTAAAATTTATAACTTTTTCATACTAAAAGTACGCGTATAAGCCGAGCAAATTAAGTTGGTTCCTTAAAAGGCCAAGATGGCGGCCAATTTTTTTGTTTAAGGGCCGATTCCGATGAAACTAAAATTGGCCACCATTTTGGTCTTTTTAAAGAACCAACTTAATTTTGTCGGCTAATACGCGTACTTTTAGTATGAAAAAGTTATAAATTTTAATTTCTCCTAAAATACTGTACCTAGGAAACTGAAAAGTAGGAACTGGTTAGATTTTTACACCTACAAAATCTTGGCTATAGTCATAAACTCGCTACTTGCTCCATTCCTGTGGAAAAACCATGTTTAGGTATCAACACCGTGACCCCAGCGGGATAACCATATTAGCGTTATATCTCAGGATGTACTGTAGCTAGGGTTCTCGGTTTTGTCTAACAAATTTTCTCTCAGAGTCAACAAAATGTTCCCTGGATTTCATGAATGTAGCCTTTTGTCTTACACCTCAACTAGAACTTACTTTTCGGAGGAATTTTGACGAAAAGTAGGTATTTGATTACTGGGTAACTACAGAAGGTAGAATCCTGGAATTTTCACTGATGGATTCATAACTGAATCAACAAAATCTTAGCACAAAAACTTTATCAGTAGCGTGTCTCGTTCCTGCTCGTTTTAGGTCAAATAGTTTTGACGAGCGTGACCCCAGCGGGATACCCTTTAACATGGGATATCTCGATAACTATTGGTCAACAAATTTTGATATTTGCTAACAAATTTAAACATAATATCAACTAAATCATGGCGAAATTTGAAGCCGATCTGAAGGGGTTATCCCGCTGGAGTCACGGACATCCCGTAGTTTCATTCAAAGGTGCCGACAGAGAGGCCATTCTTAAAAATATTACAATATTTGTGTCAGGAAAACTAAAAAAAAAACTAGCCTGAATTTTTTTAAATGCTAGGACCTTATTTCTCTGATATAATTAGATGTTTTGTCAAAATATTTGCAGTTTATAAAATGTGACTTTTTGTATAGTGAATTGAATCAAGAGCGGATATTTAAAGTCTGACTTTAACCTGCATCAAATAACTTTAAAGTTGAACTAAATTCAACGCATATTTATGGGCCTCGGTAGCTCAGCGGTCAGAGCATTGGACCAGTTATCCAAAGGTCGTGGGTTCGATTCCCACTCGAGGTACCTGAGGTTGGTTGATGTTTTCTAGTAACATTTTATCATGTAACTACTTAGCATTGTAAATGCAAAATTCAAAAAAATATAAATATTAAATTAAACTCGACAAATGATTTACTATGATTGCCTTATGGAGATTTTAATCTTTATAATTATTTATTAATTGAAATGAGACCCTTTTAACAAATTTACTAGCGTTTTATTTTACATTTTACTTTTAATAAAACGCGAGAAAATTCGTAGCTGTGTTATTGAATTTTAATTAAAAAAATATTGTATTTGAGAAAAAAAATCTTTAGAAATCCGTATATTTCACTTATATCTAAAAACTCACTAGTACACTTGACTAACTTATTTGTACACAAAAACATCAACTGTTGATATAAACGTACACAATTATCTAATACTGAAAACTTTACGGCTCATTCAATATATACTTGAGGCCAAGAAAATCGAACCACGTTTTGGTACAAACAGAATAACTTTGGAGTCTCAGTTATCCGCTAGAAATACATCAATTATGATGCTTATGCAAAAAACCACGAGCAACAATAAGTACAAAAAATTGTATGAGACTGATAATCGTTATTATACAATATGTAAAAAAAAAACTATCTGATCGCGAAGGGGTAATATAAATAGGTATAACAATAACAATAACAAAAAATATATATATTATTCATGAAAATAAAAGAGATATCGCAATTTAAAACGCAAGTTTTTCATACCAATATTGATCAATTTACCCCAAAATCTACCGAATTTTATAAATGTTACAACACTTTCCATCAATAGCGGCGGCGCCGCCAAATGTCCTACCGAAAAGTACCGACAAAAGTATTGTAAGTTTAACTAAATTTTTATCGTGGTAAATTTTTTTACTTATTTTTTCTTTTCTTTTTCTTATTTTTTTGAATCTCGACACCTAATAACACCTTTACGGATGGGACAGGGCTTTTTATACATATTGTATTTTGACTCTTATTCTATTCTATTGTACTAAGAAATACATACATAATAACATTTTGAACTATCATTGTCAATAACATTAAAAATAACAATTATTAACGGAATTATTACCATTCTTATTATTTAAGATTATTATTTCAATCGTGAAAATCCTTTTCTAGAAATGTCCTTTCTCAAAATGTTCTTTTCTCTAAATGTCCCTTTCTCAATATGTCCTTTTCTCACAATGGCCTGTTTTGAAATTACATCAAATATTATTTGCAGGTTCAAAGTTTGATGGGAAATCAAAAATAAAACAAAAAACTTATTGTTTATCAGTGACATTTATTTTTAACCTTTTCACCGCCCAACTATCCTGCACGCGATGTCCCGCTGTACGCCAACGTATTTTAATAAAGTAGGTGCAAAGAAGAACTTCTATAGAATTGCTGGCGTGGACGGTACGAAAATCTCGAACTTCTATAGAAGTTGTTGGCGGTAAAAAGGTTAAATAAACAGTTATCACTCATTTTTTTAATAATCAGAAAGAGACAGTGGTATCCACATATACCATCAACAATATTGAGTTGCGCAGGCGAGCGACATCGAACAACCAATGCCCTCGAAGGTTGGCATCAAGGATTAAACGGCCGTATCCCAAAAAAAACAAATTTGTATCTCTTTCTTTATAAATTAAAAAAAGAAGGCAGACATTGGGATAGCCAAATAAAAAACTCTCTGTTCTCCAACATGATGAGTAAAAGACGAATGAGAGATATCGTATTTGATAGGAAGTATACCAAGTATTTGGAACACTTACAAAATAATGTATACTACTATAGTTTGACTTTGTTTTTCTTAAACAATTTTTGACTTTTATTAGAGTACTGTAGTGGTACTGTATGACATTGTGGAAATTGAAACTTATACCGGATGTAAATTTGATATATTAGGTTTGTTTATTTTTTTGTTTTTTTACATGTTGTGGTTGTCTTCTATATTTTTTGTGTTTATTTGTAATGGAAAGTGTCCTGCTATGATAGGGCATTTTCCAATTTTTATTTCTTTTGACGCTGTAAGGGAAAAAAGAGCTGGACAATTGCTGAGTTTCTTGCCGGTTCTTCTCAGTGCAAGATCTCCCGCCCAGAGTAGACTTACGAACCGATGGCTTAGCGACATTCATAAGAGCTACTTGTAGCCTAAACTGAATAAATGATTTTTGAATTTGAATTTGAATGATTTAACACTGCCACAGTTTATACGAAAAATAATATATTTATGCCTTTCCTTATTTAAATAACATTATTGTGAATATCTAAATTTATACATTTTTGTTGATTAGTTAAAAAATATGATTAAGGATAATAACTAATTAGGATTGTTAGTATCATTTGTTAAACGAGTAGATTTTTTGTGGACAAATATTTAAATATTTTTTATTATTATACTTTTTTCTGATTATTTAAAAAATGAGTGATAACCATAGATCGGATTAGGTAGAGTTTTTTGACATACCTTTGCAATGTCATCAATTCATCAATCAAAAATCATGGATAATCTTAAGCAAACTTAGTTTTTTCCAAAGTTTGGATAAAACAAAGTATAAGATTTTTGAAAATAATCTCCAGTAACGATCACCTAAATCACACCTTGGTAGTCTGACGTGCAAAAGAGTTAAAAGTGTATTTTCTCTTATTATTTTATAGGGTTATCCATACTATTGATAACGTTATGACGCAATTCACAGAAAAAACTCTACATATTCCGATCTATGGTGATAACTGTTTGTTTAAAAATAAATAATCTGACTGATATGCAATATGTTTTTTGTTTTATTTTTGATTTGATGTAATTTGAAAACAGGCCATTGTGAGAAAAGGACATATTGAGAATGGGACTTTGTGAGAAAGGGACATTTAGAGAAAAGAACATTATGAGAAAAGGACATTTTGAGAAAGGACATTCTGAGAAAGGACATTTCTAGAAAAAGACATTTTGAGAAAGGACATTTCGAGAAAAGGACATTATGCGCTGAGACGGGTCAGTGTAGTGTGTCGAGAACAAGTTCGAGTGAATAGTGACTTAGGAGACAGTGGTACGAGTATCGAGCGTAAAAAACGACTAAGGGCCGAAACACATAAACACGATACGACGTCGCACCGCAAAAGTAAGCGTTGCGCCAGGCTAGTATAAACACAGGCGCCCCATCGTGGTACGACGCGACGTCGTATCGTGTTTATGTGTGGGAGCCCTAAGGAAGAGGGTAGATCGTTTTGTCTGCTCATAATCACCCACCCGCAATAACTTCTGTACATCCGTGATCATGGGCCATGGCGCATGCAACTGTATAGTAGTGTCGAAATATCGGATACTCAAACACAACAAAAAACATGATTCTAAGAGTTGTTTTATAACATCGTTTATATCTTAACGTTTGTGACCTTACACCAGCACTCACCTCTCTATGACGTGTCCGTTAACATTAACACAAAGAGAGCTTAACAACAAAGGTAGCCAAGAGAATGAACATTGGAGATTCATAGCGCAGATGCATTACCTAACGGTTCATTAGTTAACTAGTATGTATGATTGATATTGTATTGATTGATTGTATGTGTGATTGTACCAAATAAGGATTTTCCTATTTATATTTCTATTAGCTAAGCCCCGCAGTTTTACTTGCGTTCTATTATTCATAGCGTGATGTAATATAGCCTATAGCCTTCCTCAATAAATGGACTATTCAACACAAAAATAATTTTTCAATTCGAATCAGTAGTTTCTGAGATTAGCGCGTTCAACCAAACAAACAAACAAACACTCTTCAGATTTATAATATTTCATCAGTCAGTTGTTCATTGAACTTTCGTTTGCTTAGTGCCAGATCCGACCTGAAAACAATTAAAATTCTATTGCCTGTATTCAGCTGACGACAGATTAAAAAATAATGGCAAAATATGCTTTAAGATTAAGGAAATTCTTAAACTAAAAACCCCAACAGGTATGACGTTTACACGTCTAGCGTATATGGAGATATGGATCTCCTGCATTCACTCTCTGGGCTGAGCACTGCTATTTATTTCCAGAAAGATTTATAGACAAATAAAATCTATAGCTAAGGTCAATAAATAAGCTATGAACAAATCTTCTTAATTATAGAGAGAATATCATATTATATAAATATAAAAGAATATTAATATAAAAGAATATGTATACGTTTTATTTAAGTAACACTGTACATACAACATTCAAAATAAAAGGAAATTACAAGAAAAGTAACTAAATATTGTTCTAATGGAAAAAAGAAACGGAAATATATAAAAATAAAAAAAACATTAAGAATGAATGAATTAACATTTATTGGTAATATAACACATTACATATATTGTGCATCGTGCACAGTGTCGCCAAACATATGTACCTTGATACACATCTCCTTGATCCTTCCTTGTTAGATGGCCAAGGCTTCAAAATGATATAGTTTGTATAAAGTCCGCAGTACACATTGGGCCAAGGTATTGGGCCAGCCTATTGGGCCAAAATAATGAATTTCCAATGTCGCTGTATACACATTGGTGAACCAATCATTCTGCATTGGCTCTTTGATAAAGATGGACGTGGAGTCTCTTGCAGCCGCCGCAATCTATTTATACAATGCGTTTAATTATTACGTCAAAGTACACCAAAGCAAAGTGAATAAAAAGAAATGGCGCAAAAGAAGATGGTGGATGTTGACTGTTCATCGGAATAGAATGAGGTAAATTACTGTACAGTTGTTTAATTCAATTCAATTATAAATGTCTTTTTAATATTACATGGTTATACAACCTTATTTTTAGTTTATACGAAAACCAAAACACGGGTCAAATATTTTCATTTCAAGAATCAGTACAAAAAAAATTAAAATAATATTTTGAAAACTCACGAAGTTACAAGCTTTTTGTGCTGCCCCGTTGTGTGTTTTTAAGTAGGGTATAATTTATTTGAGATTTTGTAAATATTATTTGGTCAAAATGTAACATGGTATAAAAAATATTGAAATCGATTCTATTACTAATGCTGAACAAACAGTTTTCAGGTTTCGTATTAACTAAAAATAACATTGTATAAAACGAATAGAACTAACTAAATACGACGCCAACGTGTGAACACTGTTTACGGAGCGCGCCAAGATCCTTTGATGTGTGGATGAAAAACCGACAACATTCGGTTGGCTCGCAAATGTTAGCGCCAACCGAACGTGGCTACCAACATACCGCCAAGTAGTTCTCTACACGTTGGCCCAATAGGCTGACCCAATACCTTGGCCCAATGTGTACTGCGGGCATAATAATAATACGGTGGTTCGATTTCTTTGTCCCCAAGTGTACGCACACACGCCATCACATCAACCTAACACGAGCTGTCAAATTTCCTCAATAGACTTTAAACCTTTTTAATAAATATTAGACAACATTTTAACAAAATGTCGTTTTCGACCCGACCGGGAATAGAAACCGGGAACCGGGGTTTTTACTTTTTTTTTTTTGTTAAATATTGATTTTGGAAATCAGAAACAAAGGTGCCACAATCACACAGACCCGACACAATATCGAAAAGATCGTTTTCGACATTGACCCGCATGGGAATCGAATTCGGGAGTCAGGTCTCAGAGTTAGCACCGCCCCAAGTCCGGCGTGCAAGCCACTCGGCTACGGGGGTCGTCACTTTATTACAAAGTAATAAGGTTGAAAATGTATTGATGATGTTTGACAGTTTTGGGTAGGTTGATCTGCCGCCATGTGTACATGCTTACAATCAAAAGCTCACTTTCTCACAACCAATTAAATTAATCCAATCATAAAATACCATTAATCCAATCATAAAATTTGTTGTTACCATTACAATCGTGTCACAAAAACTACCATGTTTTTTTTTATTCAAACTTTTCTACAGTTACGCTTAAAATTAATCACATTCACTTATTTATACACAGCATTGATTTAAATGTATCACTTACTTGAATCGGTGATGGCATGCGCTCTTTGGATTATAATAATAATTATAATTATAAAAAAAAACTGACGCCTAGAGAGATCCAGCCCTATAGTATAGTACGGTGCAGACTTCATATACACATTGTGTGAACGCAAAATAATATAATGAAGTTTATAACTGCCTTCCTAATTTAGCAACCTAATATGGCGCTTATATCGTACTTTGTAAGTTTTATCAAAAACATAGTAGATTTTTTTTAAAAGATAA